>BSBK01003725.1:0-491457 GCA_027943335.1 Chamaecyparis obtusa | reverse complement strand
AAATTCCTTCACTTTGCACATATCATTTACAACACTAGTCTTTTTTTTTCCTACCACTATTCCATCTTCATTCATCTTATTTCTGAATATCTGCTTGGTTCCAATCACATTCTTATCACGAGGCCTATGGACAAATTCCCATGTATCATTCTTAATTATCTGATCTATCTCTTCTTTCATTTCTTCATTCCAATCTGAAACATACATGCATCTTCAACACTTAATGTTTCAATGTGTGATAGTAGGCATACCTCTTCATTTGTTCTGGAACTTTTTCTTTCGATCTTTTCATGACTTTTCTTCTCTAATCTCCAATGATTTCTTCCTTTGAATGATATTTAGATGTGAATTTAGGAACATTAAGTGTGACTCTCTCATCTTCCTTTTGTGTTTCTTCTTCACTTGTTTCAAGGTCATTAAATATAACATCTATGATGTCAAACATTTCTTCAACAACTACTTCACTAATGGTAGGTCTAGGTTCTTCTTCAATCATAGGTGCATAACCATGATATCTCTCTTGAATCATAAACTTCTCATCAATCTTAATATGATTAATTTCAATGATCTTCAATCTCAAATTGAAACATCTGTAAGCTTTTCTTTTAGTAGAGTAACCAAGAAAAATACCTTTCATCACTTATTGCATCATACATGCCAATGGATTCATCTCTCTTGATGTAGCACTTGCTTCCAAAGATTCTAAAGTATTTGACTATAGGTACATTCCCAAACCATAGCTCATAAGGTGTCTTGTATGTGTCTGGCCTTAATTGAATTCTATTGATTGTATAGACTACAATATTGAGTGCATCTCTCCAATAGGTGTGCACCACCTTTCTTCAATCATGATAGTACACGTTGTGTCAAGTATGATCATATTCCTCCTTTTTGCAATTCCATTATGTTGAGGGATTCTAGGTGCTCTTAACTATCTCTTTATCCCATGTTCTTCACACTATTCATAAAATCTATCAGAGGTGAATTCTACTCCTCTATCTAATCTCAGACATTTAATCTTCAATCTAGATTCATTTTCAACTTTGGCTTTGAATATTTTTAACTTATCAAATGATTCTAATTTTTCTTTTTAATAATGCAACACACATAATTCTAGAATAATCATCAACAAACAAAATAAAGTACCCTTCACCATAGTATGATCTTGTTTGAGTTGGTCCACATAAGTTTGCATGTATTAGATCCAACTTGTTCTGTTGAATTACTCTTCCTTCTGAATGAATTCATCACATGCTTACCCATCACACATTCCCTACATATTGTATGAACTGGTTTTGCAATTCTAGGAATGTCTCTTACTTCCTTTACATTACTTATCTTCACTATGTCATCCAAATTGATTTGAGATATTCTTTTGTGCCATAACCAACTGTCATGTACTTTAGCAAAAAAACAACTTGCTCTAGGATTAAGCTGAAAAACATTACCTTTACTCTTTGACCCTGATGCAATCATCTCTCCTTATTTGATATTAGTAATGAACTTTTTGTCTTTTCATTCCAACAGATATCCGATTACAAGCAATTGTCCAACACTTAGTAGATTATGTTGCAATCCATCAACATAAAGAACATCATCAGTGTTGTTCTTTCCATCCAAGGTGATAGCTCCTCTACCTATGATAGGTTAGGAGTGTTGTATCCAAATCTAACCATGCCTCCTTTGTATCTATCCAAATGTACAAATCTATATTTGTCTCATGTCATATGATGTGAGCAACCATTGTCAATGATCTAATCTATCCTGATGTCAGCTTGTCAAATTAGTGCTAACTCTTGTGCTTCCTTTTCATCTTCAAGGTCCATTTCATCAAATATATTCTCCATTTATTCAAGAGAAATGAATCCAATTTCATCTTCTTCTTACTCTTCATATGATACTTCATCACCATCATAGTAAAATTCTTTTGTATACTTAGGTTCGTAGTTAGTTTTGAACTTCTTGACTCTTGTAGGACACTTAGAAGAAAATTGACCAATCTTATTACATGAAAAGCATTTGAATGGTAACTGACCTTCATATTTCTTTTTTCCTTTCCTTTCTTTCTTAGAAATCAAAGAAATGAAATCATCTATTTTTTTTTCTTCATCATCATCATCATCAAAATTACCAGAAGTGTTCAAAGATTTCTTACCATGGACTAAAGCTTTGAATGTTGGTTCACTTTTAGGCTCTGTCTTCAATCTTTATATCTCAAGGCTGAAAGCTTGCTAATTAAGGTCTCTCTTTGAAAGTCTTTTATGGACTACATAGTTTCATCTAGGATGCATATCTTATTGTCATACTTTGGTGTCAAAGTGGTCATCAATTTATCCATTATGTCTTCTTCCAAAATTTCTCCACCATTATTTCTGATTCCTGCAATTACTTCATTAATCCTTTGATTATAGGCTTTGACATTCTCATTAGGTAGCACCTCTAATGTATTGTATCTTTTCTTGCATGTCTTTCTAAGCACATTCTTGGCTTGAATATCTCCTTCAAACTGTCTTCTAAATACTTCCATATCTTATAGGCTTTGTCCATTTTTTTGATCTCTGAAAATTCACTATCAGATAGGATGCTGATAAGGGCTTCTTTGGCAATAGCATTTGAAGTGAACATCTCCTTTTTCTTCAATGTTGCATCATCTTTTGCAAGATCTGCTAAAGAGGGAATTTGAACTTCTTTGGTAACTACTTCAAAAATCTCAAAGACAATGGACTACAAATGTGTCAACAGCTTGTTCTTTCAGTCAAGATAATTCTCTCCATCAAATTTAGGACTTTCTTTTCTAAATAATTCCCATCGAATCAACCTCAAGCTGTTAAAATTTCTCTCTGAGGCACTTGGCTCTGATACCAATTTGTTAAGAATATTCTGAAGAGATAACTGAGAGTCGAGGGTGAATCAGTTATGCACAAGGTTCAATTATTTATCCTATTAAGTATATAAGAATATTAAGCATAGACACAATATAAGAACACTTAACACAAAACCACAATTTTGGTTACGGGGAAACCCAAATAGGTAAAAACCCCTGTGGGAATTAACACCCACCAATAACTGCACTAGTGTATTATGATCCATGTTAAAAGATCTTACAACCCTATTAGGAGTTGGTCTTTACAATGCAATAAGTACAGTGACCTGGTGAAGGGACAAACCCTGTTAGGGGTGAGGACACACTGTCTATGAGCACACTGCTCAAAGGGGTGAAGGTTGCAACCTTCTATTTAACAAATACACACTATATTTTGATCTTGGTGAACTATGCTTAGACTTTCTATCTTGATCAGTTCCAATGAATAGAATATACTCTCTACTTTGTAATATAGACCTTCTTCTAATGTCTCAACACTTCACTCCTTCTTGCATGCTCTTCTCTTTCAACTATCTTCCATACTTAGCAATGACAAATTGACTACCTATAAATATCTTTCCTCTAAATGATATAATCAAGTTGGCCTATTAGAACCATCTTGAAATCATATTAGAGAAACAATAAAAATCTTCAATAACATCTCAGTCATCTCCAAAACATGTGTTTTTATTTAACTCCAAAAGTTGATAAATAGGAGGTAGAAGATGTAATCGTGGAGGTTGAAGATTTTTTGGATGAATTTTAGGATGTTGTAGCTAATAATGTACATGATTTATTTCTACCAATAAGAAATATTAGTCATCAAATATAATTTATTCATGGGGATAGTTTGTTGATTAACGTAACTTGTAGAATGACTCTAGTAGAAAGAAAAGAGTTAAACAAACAAGTGAAAGAGGTGTTGAATAAGGGGTTGATATGAGAGAGTTTGAGTCCTTATATAGTACCATAAGTACTAGATCCAAATAAAATTTGAGAATAGAGGATGTGTATAGACTCTTAGGCTATCAATAAGATTACTATCAAATACAGGCTTCCATTGTGAAGGATGGATGACATGATGGATTGTTTGTGTCTAGCTGAGTACTTCACAAAAATAGATCTGAAGAGTAGATATCACCAAATTTATATTAGAGAAGGAGATAAATGGAATATATCCTTAAAGACAAAGGAGAGCCTGTATGAGTGGTTAGTCATGCCCTTTGGGCTAAGGGATGCATTGTGCACATCCATGCAACCCATTAATGAGGTATTGAAGCTGTTTTGAGTAAGTTCATTAATTTTTTACTTGGATTATATTTTGATCTTCAATAAGACATTGGAAGAGAATATAGTGGATATTCATAGATTTTTTGAGAAATTAAGGGAAGAAAAGTTGTTGATTAACCTAAAAAAGTATATTTTTGTGAAGAGACTGTTAGTGTACTTAGGTTTTGATGTCCGAGTAGAAAGTCTTAAAATTGACCTAGATAAAGTGAGGGCTATCCTTGAATGGAATACTCCAAAGAGTGATACTATGATAATATATTTTCATGGTTTGGCTAGCTTTTACAAAAAAAATATCAAAAAAATTAGTAGTATTAGTGGACCATGATTGAAATAGTGAGAGGGATAGAAAAGATTTCAAGTAGACTACAAGAGTAAAAAAAAATTGATTTAGAAAAAAAAACAAAAAAAAAATTCAACCTATTTTGGAACTTAAATATTTTAATAAGGTATTTTAAGTAGACTGTGATGCTAGTGACAATGCCATTGGAGTTGTTCTGAGTTAGGAAGGTAAACCCATTTCTTATTTTAAAGAGAAGTTGAATGTGGCCAAAAGAAAATAGTATTCTTATGATTAGGAGTTTTATGCTATATTTTAGGTGTTGAGGAAGTTGAGACATTATGTTTTTACTAAACATTTTTTATAAATTTTTTGATCATCAATATTTACAGTATTTCAGTAGTCAATGAATATTAAATCAAAGGTATTTAAAATGGGCTAAGTTTTTGTAGAGTTATACTTTTGTTTTGAAGCACATGAGTGGATAGTCAAGAAGGGTTGCAGATGCATTGAACAAGAGGTACAATTTTCTTATAGAGATCTAGATCAAATTTATTAGGTTCAAGGAACTAAAGAGTTTGTATCCTAAGGATCCTAATTTTTGTGAGGCCTGGAGAGCCTGCACATATCCTATTACTCTAGATAGGACCAAATGGTTAGATTTTATAATCCAAGAAAAAAAATTATTCAAAAGGATCCAAATATCCATTCCAAATAGTTACATGAAGGACAATCTAATCAAAGAGAAGCATGGTGGAGGAAATATTGGATACTTTGGTAGAGATAATAATATTCCTATAATTAGTGAGAATTATTATTGGCCATAATTTTAACAAAATTTTATGAAGTGTATTCAATATTCTTGAATATCTTAGATGGAAAAAGAAACTAGTTAGAATATAGGGTTATATCAACCATTACCTATAAAAGATAGGCTATGGGGCTAGATATTAGTATGAAAGTTTTTCTTTTTCTATAAAGGAATTGGAGAGGACATGGTTCTTTTTTTTTTGGTTGTGTACAGGTTCTCAAAGATGGCTCACTTCATTCCTTGAAGAAAAACTAATGATTGTGTTTATGTGGAAGAATTATTTTTAAGATAAGTGGTGAAACTATATGGTCTACCAAAGGGAATAGTTTAAGATCGAGACACTTAGTTTATTTTTTCATTTATGGAGGAGGCTGTGGAAAAAACTAAAAATAGATTGAAGTTCAGCTCAACAAAACATTCACAAAATAATGGCTAGATAGAAGTCGTAAATAAGAGTTTGGGAACCCTATATTATGCTTAGTTGGAGATAAATAAAAGAGATGTGATTTTATTTTACCAGAGGAATAATTTTTATATAACAATTATATTGATAAGAGAATAGGTAAATCACCATTTTTTATTGTATAAGTAAGTAATCTTAGAAATGATTTTGACTTAAGGAATTTGGATAAAGGGGAAAAGAGTAGTTTTGAAGACAAAGAATTCTCAAAAAAGTTAAAGAATCAGCATGAACAGGTAGGGAAGTGTATTAATAAAATCAATATTTAGTACAAGGATAAGGAAAACCTAAAAAGGGGACATAAGGAAAATGGATTGGAGGTGAAGTTATGGTTCATTTGAGAAAGGGGATAGTTCCAATGGGAACATAAAATAGGTTCAAAATGAATAAAGTTTGGACCATGTTGTTGGAATTTAGGAACATTGAGAGGTGGGGAGGTGAACCCATGTTTGATACTTTTTAACTTTATTACACTAATTAAACAACCGTAAGATAAACAAAATAAAAATTAAACAAATAAAGAACTTGAAGTAAGAATCCAAAAAATCATGACACCATGATTTTTGTGTGGAAAACCTGATGAAGGGTGCTCCCCTTAATACCACAAACACACAACAGAAATAGAGAAACAATAACAATAATATGCAAGAATAGAAAATTGGCTTCTTATTATCTCCACAAATGTGGAATTAAAAACTTTTAGAATTACAATATGCAAAGCCACATGGGCATTCCCTTACAATATTCTGTAGGACAAAGCCTCGAATCAATACCCAGATCTACTACCCCAAAACTGCCCTAGACAACACTACGGGCCTTCTTTATATAGGCAATTTCCACCGCCGAGAAGGTTCTAGAAATTTAGCCCTTAGGGCCAACCAGACTTAGAATTATTTTATTTTACAATTTATTACATCAAAGTCAGCTCAAAATGAGTTTTGAAACCCAAACAGAAATTTTGAAGAAAAATTATTTTCTGCCATTTCAGGTGACCCAACTTCCGAAGACCATAAGTCATCGCCCGTTGACCCGATTTGGCTATTATAACCCCATTCTGGAAATGCCATGAAGCACTCTACATGTTTGATTAGTGTGAAGTGCCCATCACTTGAATTTTCAACCTCATCCGGGGCCTCTAAAGCCTTCAAAACTGAGTTCAAAGTTTCTATACCCTGCTGCCAATACCGAAAATCTTCAATATCTTCAAAACTACACTTGATCTAGCCATGAAACTTTGTTGGCAGGCTGATATGACTGAGATGAACCTATATATGTAAAATCAAACATTCCAAGATCGTAAGACCAACTTACTAAAAATAGCAAGTTTCCATAAATAGCAACTCTGCACAAGATAGCCCTTATTGAATACAAAAACAAAAATATTTTTGGGTGATGCAAAATTGCTCTTATACCCCAGGATGCTCCTGCATCAGACACCCGAGGTAATTTGAGAAGTGACCCTATCATGACTTAGGTGTGCAGAGGAAAACCAAGACGGTTAACCTCCTCCTTTGTTAGCCATGATGAATCTTCAACAGGTCATCCTTTCCATTTGACCCAAATACTCTTCATATGTCTTGTTCCTTGTGCTTCTGCCAACACGACTATCTAGTATGTCTTCAATCTCCTTGATATATGAACTGGTTGCTGGAATACTCCACTATGCTACTACAACCTCATCTTCAACACCTCCTTCATGATACTCTATCAAATCTGAAATGTTAAACACTGGTGAAATATTCAGCTCAGTAGGCAATCCTACCTCATATGCATTTCCTAAATCATGCTTCTTCAGTATCTTACATGGTCCAAACTTCTTCATTTTTAGCTCGTTATATGTACCCAACTGGAAACCGCTCCTTCCACAAATGAACCATGACTTCATCCCCACCTGAAATTCCTTATGCCTCCTTTTTTCATCTGCATTAGTCTTATACTGCACATTCATCTTGGTAATATGCTTCCTCACCTCCTCATGGATGTTCTTCAAATGTTCTACAAAATCCTCAGCTTCAACACTACTTATTTCTCCTTTATCTATCTTTCTCAACTCAGATGCATTTCGTGGACTACTTCCATATACAATCTAGAATGGTGATTTACCAGTGCTCCTGTTGACAAAATTATTGTATGCAAATTTTGCTTGTGGTAAAATCAAATCCCATCCTGTTGGCTTATCTCCAACCAAACATCTCAGCAGATTTCCCAAACTTCTATTCACCACCTCTATCTGTCCATCAGTCTATGGATGATGTGATGAATTGAACTTCAAATCTATCTTCAACTTTTTCCACAATGTCCGCCAGAAATATCCAACAAACTTAGTATCTCGATCTAAAACTATGGTCTTTGGCAAACCATGTAGTCTCACCACTTCTCTGAAAAACAATTCTGCTACATCAACAACATCATTAGTCTTCTTGCAGGGAATGAAATGTGTCATCTTCAAAAATCTGTCAACTACTACAAAAATTAATCATGTCCCGCTGTGTCCTTGGTAAACCAAGAACAAAGTCCATACTAATATCCTCCCAAAGCTTCTCTGGTATAGGTAATGCTTGATACAACCCTAAATTTTGCTTCACTCCTTTTTCCATCTGACATACTCTGCAACTCTATACAAACTTCTTCACATCTTGCTGCAATTGTGGCCAATAATAATTCTCACCAACCAAAGCAAGGGTTTTATCACGACCAAAATGTCCAACCAATCCTCCACTATGCTTCTCCTTTATGAGATTCTCCCTCATAGAACTTTTTAGAATGCAGAACTGACTCCCTCTGAATAGCATATCATCTTGGATGATAAAATCTAGCCATTTCATCCTATCTAGAGTAACAGGTTCTGTACAAGCTTTTCAAGCTTCACCAAAATCAAGATCCTCTGGATAAAAATTCTTGAGTTCCTTGAATCCAAACCACCTCAATCTGCATCTCTATCAGCAATAGTTGCCTTCTGCTAAGAGCATCCACAACCCTATTAGACTTTCCACTCTTGTGTTTCAAAACAAATGTATAACTCTGCAAAAACTCAACCCGTTTCAAATGCCTCTGATTCAACTTTCCTTGACTATTCAAATATTGCAACGCTTGATGATCAGTATATAAAACAAACTCCTTAGGAAGCAGATAATGTCTTGACTTCTTTAATGCCTGAACTATAACATAAATTTTTTGATCATAGATAGAATATTTTCTCTCGGCATCATTTAACTTCTCACTAAAATAAGCAATAGGTTTACCTTCTTGGCTCATAACAGCTCCTATTGCAGTACCACTAGCATCACAATCTACTTGAAACACCTTATTAAAATCTAGAAGTGCTAAAATAGGTTGTTCTGTAACTTTTTGTTTCAAACAATTGAAAACTCTTTTCTGCCCCATTAGTCCACTTAAACTCTTTTCTATCCCCTCTCATTGTTTCAGTCAAGGGTCCACAAATACTACTAAAATTTTTGATAAACTTTCTGTAGAAACTAGCCAAACCATGAAAAGATCTTACCTCAGTAGCATTCTTTGGATTAGGCCATTGAAGGATAGCCTGTACCTTCTTTGGGTCAATTTTCAGACCTTCTGCTAAAAACTACAAATCCCAAATACACTAACTCTTTCTTCACAAAACTGCACTTCTTCAAATTAATCAACAATTTCTCATCCCTCAACTTCTCAAACACCATACGAATATGCATCATATGTTCCTCCAATGTCTTGCTAAAAATCAAAATATCATCTAGGTAAACAATGACAAACTTACCCAGAAATTCTTTCAGAACCTCGTTCATGAGCTGCATGAAAGTGCTCGGTGCATTGGTTAGCCCAAAAGGCATGACTAACCACTCATACAGTCCTTCCTTTGTCTTGAAGGAAGTCTTCCATTCATCTCCTTCTCTGATCTGAATCTAGTGATATCCACTCTTTAGATCTATCTTTGAGAAATACATAGCCCAACTCAAACAATCAATAATATCATCCATTCGTGGCAATGGAAACCTATACTTGATTGTGATCTTGTTTATTGCTCTGGACTCTGTACACATCCTCCACTCTCCATTATTCTTTGGTGCTAATACCGCTAGTACAGCATGGGGACTTAGACTCTCTTGAATCAACCCCTTCTGTAATAACTCATGTACTTGTCTGTTCAACTTTTCACTTTCTGTTGGTGTCATTCTGTGTGCTACCTTGTTTGGCAAACTCGCTCCTCAAATCAAATCTATCTGATGACTGATCTTCCTTACCGGTGGTAATCCATCAGGTACATTATCAGATACAATATCCTAAAACTCATTCAACAAATCTATAACCTCTACAAGTACATCCTCTACTTCTTCTTTACCAGCTTTTGGAATTAAAGAAAAATACACATGCTCATGCCTCATACCATCTAGGAATTTTATTCCATCAACAAATATTATTCTTGCATTACCACATACCTTTTCTTTTTTCCCCTTCAATGGCTTTAGCTTATGTCGCACTCCATCCTTTGTAAGGGAATAGGTATTCGCACGACCATCATGTACAACACATCTGTCAAACTGCCACGGTCTACCCAACAACATATGACATGCATCCATAGAGATGACATTACATAGTACCTCATCTTGGTACCCCGCCGATCTTGAACTTTTCTAGGCACTGTTCACTGACCATGACCTTGTGGTCATCCTACACCCAAGCAATCCGATATGGATGTGGGTGTTTCTATCTCTTGAGCTTCAACTTTTTCACCATCTCTTCTGACACCAAATTGTTAGTGCTTCCACTATCGATAATCACATCACAACATTTACCGTCAAACGTGCATCTAGTGCGAAACAGGCTCCTCCTTTGTTCAGGTTCATTCTCGCCACTCAACAAGACTCTTTTGTTAATTAGCGTTTCTCCTCTTTCAGCATCTTCAAATTTTGATGATCTAGCATCTTCATCTACATGTGCAACTCTGGCCTGGCCTTCTTTTCTCCTATCTGTTCTGCCTTGGCATTAAGGACATTCAAATGCCCTATGACCTTCTTCTCCACAGTGAAAACATGTTCCACGAAAGCCTCCTCTTCTAGATCCTTGTCCTCTTCCTCTCTGATCTCTATTATTCTGATCCTAGAAATGATTGGAATTATTTCCTCTCTGATTCTAACTGCTAGTGGCCTCATCCTTCTTTTTTGGATCTTCATTTCGGCCACCATATGACCATCCACTAGATCTTCCACCACGACCTCTTCCATTTTGCCTGCTCTCAAACTTCTTGTTTAGCTTTTCCTCTACTTTTAGGGAAAACTGGTATGCCTCCTCAATACTATTCATTCGAACCAGATTCAACTCCTCCTGAATGCTTGGCCTTAACCCATTAAGGTATCGGGAAACTTTCTCCTTATCAGCTTCTACATGGCTTGTTCTGATGAGGAGTCGATAGAACTCCTCTATATACTCCTGAACAGATCTTCCTGCTTGCTTCAAACTTTGCATTTTCTTTAGTAGGTCAAGCTCATAATCAATAAGAATGAACTATTACTTCAATTTATCCACCATCCGATCCCATCTTGTGATTTTATCTTTCCCTCTTCTATTTCACTCCAATTGAATTTCTTGCCACCAGATCTTCGCATGACCTTTCAATCTGGCCTTCACAAATTTGACCCTATCAGGATCTTCAACCTATTCATACTCAAAATATTCCTCCCATTCATTGATCCAGTCGATCAATTCCTCTGGGTTAAGATTTCCAAAAAATGTAGGAACCCCAATCTTAGGTCTTTTCCCAATCTTGGAAATCGCCCGAAAAAGTCTTTGTTCCTCCTGGTTCACAATTTCAGCTTCTCCTTCTTGATATTCTTCTTCGGCTTCATCCTCCCTTTCATCTTTGACATTAAGATTCATTCCTCTATGAATCTCTTCTTGCAATGTTCCAACTTGTCTCTGTACCTCTCTAACCTTAGGTGTCACAGCACCAACTCTTCCACCACGTTCTCTTCGTGGAGACATTTTAATGATGCATGTTGAAACCCTAACCACGGTCCTGGTGCAAACTGTCTCGCAGCTGGTGATCTGTTTATACACTCAAGAACTCCTACTCTGATACCACTTGATGAAGGGTGCTCCCCTTAATACCACAAACACATAACAAAAATAGAGAAACAACAACAATAATATGAAAGAACAGAAAATTGGCTTCTTATTATCTCCACAAATGTGGAATTACAAACTTTTAGAATTACAATATGCAAAGCCACATGGGCATTCCCTTACAATATTCTGTAGGACAAAGCCTCGAATCAATACCTAGATCTACTACCCAAAACTTCCCTAGACAACACTACGGGCCTTCTTTATATAGGCAATTTCCACCGCCCGAGAAGGTTCTAGAAATTTAGCCCTTAGGGCCGACCAAACTTAGAATTATTTTATTTTACAATTTATTACATCAAAGTCAGCTGAAAATGAGTTTTGAAACCCAAACAAAAATTTTGAAGAAAAATTATTTTCCACCATTTCAGGTGACCCAACTTTCGAAGACCATAAGTCATCGCCCGTTGACCCGATTGGCTATTATAACCCCATTCTGGAAATGCCACGAAGCACTCTACATGTTTGAATAGCACAAAGTGCCTATCACCCAAATTTTAAGCCTCATTCGGCACCTCTAGAGCATTCAAAACTGAGTTCAAAGTTTATATACCCTGCTGCCAATACCGAAAATCTTCAATATCTTCAAAACTACACCTGATCTAGCCTTAAACTTTGCTGGTAGGTTGATATGACTGAGATGAACCTCCATATGTAAAATCAGATATTCTGAGATTGTAAGACCAACTTACTAAAAATAGAAAGTTTTCATAAATAGCAACTTTGCATAAGATAGCCCTTATTGAATACAAAAACAAAAATATTTTTGGGTGATGCAAGATTTCTCTTACACCCAGGATGCTCCTGCATCAGACACCCGAGGTAATTTGAGAAGTGACTCTGTCATGACTTAGGTGTGCAGAGGAAAACCAAGAAAGTTAACCTCCTCCTTTGTTAGCCATGATGAATCTTCAACAGGTCATCCTTTCCATTTGACCAAATACTCTTCATATGTCCTGTTCCTTGTGCTTCTACCAACACAACTGTCTAGTATGTCTTCAATCTTCTTGATATCTGAACTGGTTGCTGGAATACTTCACTGTGCTGCTGCAACCTCATCTTCAACACCTCCTTCATGATACTCTATCAAATCCAAAATGTTAAACACTGGTGAAATATTCAACTCAGTAGGCAATCCTACCTCATATGCATTTCTTGAATCATCCTTCTTTAGTATCTTACATGGTCCAAACTTTTTCATTTTCAGCTTGTTATATGTACCAACTGGAAACCACTCCTTCCACAAATGAACCATGACTTCATCCCCAACCTGAAATTCCTTATACCTCCTTTTCTCATCTGCCTTAGTCTTATACTGCACATTCATCTTGGTAATATGTTTCCTCACCTCCTCATGGTTGTTCTTCAAATGTTCTACAAAATCCTCAGCTTCAGCACTACTTATTTCTCCTTTATCTATCTTTCTCAACTCAGATCCATTTCTTGGACTACTTCCATATACAATCTAGAATGGTGATTTACCAGTGCTCCTGTTGATAGAATTATTGTATGCAAATTTTGCCTTTGTTAAAATCAAATCCCATCCTGTTGGCTTATCTCCAACCAAACATCTCAGCAGATTTCTCAAACTTCTATTCACCACCTCTATCTATCCATCAGTCTATGGATGATGTGATGAACTAAACTTCAAATCTGTCTTCAACTTCTTCCACAATGTCTGCTAGAAATATCTAAAAAACTTAGTATCTCGATCTGAAACTATGGTCTTTGGAAAACCATGTAGTCTCACCACTTCTCTGAAAAACAATTCTGCTACATGAACAACATCATTAGTCTTCTTGTAGGGAATGAAATGTGTCATCTTAAAAAATCTGTCAACTACTACAAAAATTGAATCATGTCCCCACTGTGACCTCGGTAAACCAAGAACAAAGTTCATACTGATATCCTCCCAAGGCTTCTCTAGTACAGGTAATGACTGACACAACCCTATATTTTGCTTCACTCCTTTCACCATCTGACATACTCTGCAACTCTGTACAAACTTCTTCACATCTTGCTATAATTGTGGCCAATAATAATTCTCACCAACCAAAGCAAGGGTTTTATCATGACCAAAATGTCTAGCCAATCCTCCACTATGCTTCTCCTTAATGAGATTCTCCCTCATAGAACCTTGTGGAATGTACAACTGACTCCCTCTGAATAGCATATCATCTTGGATGATAAAATCCAGCCATTTCATCCTGGTTAGAGTAATAGGTTCTGTACAAGCTTTCCAAGCTTCACCAAAATCAGGATCCTCTGGATACAAATTCTTGAGCTCCTTGAACCCAACCACCTCAATCTGCATCTCTATCAGCAATAGTTGCCTTCTGCTAAGAGCATCTGCAACCCTATTAGACTTTCCACTCCTATGTTTCAAAACAAATGTATAACTCTGCAAAAACTCAACCCATTTCAAATGCCTCTGATTCAACTTTCCTTGACTATTCAAATATTGCAATGCTTGATGATCAATATACAAACCAAACTCCTTAGGAAGCAGATAATGTCTCGACTTCTTTAATGCTTGAACTATAGCATAAAATTCCTGATCATAGATAGAATATTTTTTCTTGGCATCATTTAACTTCTCACTGAAATAAGCAACAGGTTTACCTTCTTGGCTCATAACAGCTCCTATTGCAGTACCACTAGCATCACAATCTACTTGAAAAACCTTATTAAAATATGGAAGTGCTAAAACAGGTTGTTCTGTAACTTTTTGTTTCAACAATTGAGAACTCTTTTCTGCCCCATTAGTCCACTTAAACTCTTTTCTATCCCCTCTCATTGTTTCAGTCAAGGGTCCAAAAATACTGCTAAAATTTCTGATAAACTTTCTATAGAAACTAGCCAAACCATGAAAAGATCTTACCTCAGTAGCATTCCTTGGAGTAGGCCATTCAAGGATAGCCTGTACCTTCTCTGAGTCCATTTTTAAACCTTCTACTGAAACTACAAATCTCAAATACACTAACTCTTTCTTCACAAAATTGCACTTCTTCAAATTAATCCACAATTTCTCATCCCTCAACTTCTCAAACACCATATGAATATGCATCATATGTTCCTCCAATATCTTGCTAAAAATCAGAATATCATCTAGGTAAACAATGACAAACTTACCCATAAATTCTTTCAAAACCTCGTTCATGAGCTCCATGAAAGTGATTGGTGCATTGGTTAGCCCAAAAGGAATGACAAACCACTCATACAATCCTTCCTTTGTCTTGAAGGTAGTCTTCCATTCATCTCCTTCTCTGATCTGAATCTAGTGATATCCACTCTTCAGATCTATTTTTGAGAAATACACAGCCCAACTCAAACAATCCATAATATCATCCATTCATGGAAATAGAAACCTATACTTGATTGTGATCTTTTTTATTACTCTGAAATCTGTACACATCCTCCACTTTCCATTATTCTTTGGTGCTAATACCACTAGTACAGCACAGGGACTCAGACTCTCTTGAATCAACCCCTTCTGCAATAACTTGTGTACTTGTCTGTTCAACTCTTCACTTTTTGTTGGTGTCATTCTGTGTGCTACCTTGTTTGGAAAACTGGCTCTTGGAATCAAATCCATTTGATGATTGATCTTCCTTACCGGTGGTAATCCATCAGGTACATTATCAAATACAATATCCTAAAACTCATTCAACAAATCTGCAACCTCTACAAGTACATCCTCTACTTCTTCTTTACCAACTTTTGGAATTAAAGAAAAACACACATGCTCATGCCTCATACCATCTAGGAATTTTCTTCCATCAACAAATGTTATTCTTGCATTAGAACATACCTTTTCTTCTATCTCCTTCAATGGCTTTAGCTTATGTCACACTCCATCCTTTGTCAAGGAATAGGTATTCGCACGACCATCATGTACAACACATCTATCAAACTGCCACAGTCTACCCAACAACATATGACATGCATCCATAGAGATGATATCACATAGTACCTCATCTTGGTACCTGCCGATCTTGAACTTTACCAGGCACTGTTCACTGACCATGACCTTATGGTCATCTTGCACCTAGGCAATCCGATATGGATGTGGGTGTTTCTGTCTCTTGAGCTTCAACTTTGTCACCATCTCTTCTGACACCAAATTGTCAGTGCTTCCACTATCAATAATCACATCATAGCATTTACCGTCACACTTGCATCTAGTGTGAAATAGGCTCCTCCTTTGTTCAAGTTCATTCTCACCACTCAACAAGACTCTTCTGTTAATTAGCGTTTCTCCTCTTTCAGCATCTTCAGAATTTGATGATCTAGCATCTTCATCTACATGTGCAACTCTGGCCTGACTTTCATTTCTCCTATCTATTCTACCTTGGCACTGAGCACATTCAAATTCCCTATGACCTTCTTCTCCATAGTGAAAACATGTTCCACGGAAATGTCCTCTTCCAAATCCTTGTCCTCTTCCTTTTCCTCTCTGATCTCTATTACTCTGATCCTGGAAATGATTGAAATTATTTCCTCTCAAATTCTGACTACTACTGGCCTCGTCCTTATTTTTTGGATCTTCATTTCGGTGACCATATGACCGCCCACCAAATCCTCCACCATGACCTCTTCCATTTTGTCTACTCTCAAACTTCTTGTTCAGCTTTTCCTCTACTTTTAGGGAAAACTGGTATGCCTCCTCAATACTCTTCATTCAAACCAGATTCAACTCCTCCTGAATGCTTGGCCTTAACCCATTAAGGTATCGAGCAACTTTCTCCTTATCAGCTTCTACATGGCTTGTTCTGATGAGGAGTCGATAGAACTCCTCTGTATACTCCTGAACAGATCTTCCTGCTTGCTCCAAACTTTGCATTTTCTTTAGTAGGTCAAGCTCATAATCAACAGGAATGACATGTTGCTTCAATTTATCCACCATCCGATCCCATCTTGTGATTTTAGCTTTCCCTCTTCTATTTCACTCCAATTGAATTTCTTGCCACCAGATCTTCGCATGACCTTTCAATCTGGCCTTCGCAAATTTGACCCTATCAGGATCTTTAACATCTTCATACTCAAAATATTCCTCACATTCATTGATCCAGTCGATCTATTCCTCTAGGTTAAGATTTCCAAAAAATGTAGGAACCTCAATCTTAGGTCTTTTCCCAATCTTGGAAATCACCCGAAAAAATCTTTCTTCCTCCTGGTTCACAATTTCAGCTTGTCCTTCTTGATATTCTTCTTCGGCTTCATCCTCGCTTTCATCTCTGACATTAAGATTCATTCCTCTGTGAATCTTTTCTTGCAATGTTCGCACTTGTCTCTGTAGCTCTCTAACCTCAGGTGTCACAGCACCAGCTCTTCCACCACGTTCTTTTTGTGGAGGCATTTTCATGATGCACGTTGAAACCCTAACCATGGTCCCGGTGCAAACTGCCTCATAGTCGGTGATCTATTTACACAATCAAGAACTCCTACTCTGATACCACTTGATGAAGGGTGCTCCCCTTAATACCACAAACACATAATAGAAATAGAGAAACAACAACAATAATATGTAAGAATAGAAAATTGGCTTCTTATTATCTCCACAAATGTGGAATTACAAACTTTTAGAATTACAATATGCAAAGCCACATGGGCATTCCCTTACAATATTCTATAGGACAAAGCCTTGAATCAATACCCAGATCTACTACCCAGAACTACCCTAGACAACACTACGGGCCTTCTTTATATAGGCAATTTCCACCGCCTGAGAATGTTCTAGAAATTTAGCCCTTAGGGCCGACCAAACTTAGAATTATTTTATTTTACAATTTATTAAATCAAAGTCGGCTCAAAATGAGTTTTGAAACCCAAACAAAAATTTTGAAGAAAAATTATTTTCTACCATTTCAGGTGACCCAACTTCTGAAGACCATAAGTCATCGCTCATTGACCTGATTGGTGCCTGTCACCCAAATTTTTAACCTCATCCGGGGCCTCTAAAGCCTTCAAAACTGAGTTCAAAGTTTCTATACCCTGCTGCCAATACCGAAAATCTTCAATATCTTCAAAACTACACCTAATCTAGCCATGAAACTTTGTTGCAAGGCTGATATGACTGAGATGAACCTCCATATGTAAAATCAGACATTCCAAGATCGTAAGACCAACTTACTAAAAATAGCAAGTTTCCATAAATAGCAACTCTGCACAAGATAGCCCTGATTGAATACAAAAACCAAAATATTTTTGGGTGATGCAAGATTGCTCTTACACCCAAGATGCTCCTACATCAAAACCTGATTAACGAAATAACCACGGTGAGCATGCAACCCACAAATACCTTTGTAGAAATATCATGAACTTGGTTAATGGAAATGATACAAAATGGAAATGCATTATCATTTAGGAACACTTCCTAGAGAACAATGCTTAATTAGAAATGAGGGCTATAACCCTTAAGACAGTCATTTATGATAGATAGTGTTTGGCTACACTCTAGAATGATGAATTGAGAAATCATATATGCCAATATAGTTTTGTGATAGTACATCAAATATATGTCAACCTAAATTTTTTAATTAGGTACATAATATATGTGACCATTTCATATTATTCTCTAAGCATTACATAATCATAATGATCACAATAATTGGAGTTTAAATATAACTACCACCAAAATATAATAAGTCCACTATCAACACCACTAGAAAAAATATGTAACATGTGAAACCATGATAAATTGTCCATGCTAACCTAAATGAAGATGTAGATAACATGTAGCATGTTTTATCTACTAAAATATATGATAAAATTGATCATATCATCAATCTGGTAGGATTGTCGATCAATCCACCTCTTGACTACCTTTGTCTTCTACACTTCTTTAAAAGAATTATACTCAAAGTATCAAACTTAACCAACACATAATATTAGATATTCTAATCATATAATATTGTATGATACATCCCAAGAAACCTTCATCTAGCTTCTCTAATTATTTAACCAAATGTATTCATATAAAACATTTTGTCAAACTTGTATAGAGCTACACGTTCTTCCATGTACTTAGCCATCTTTTACTTGTAACCTTCATTGTATACACAATATGTTGGGATACCAAATGGAATGAGTATAGTTTCCATCAATGACAACCTAAAAACATTATGTAATAGTGTTTCTAACAAAATAATCTCCCCCTTTTGTATTGATGGTAACACTTAAATGAAAATGACTAAGTGTACCAAGAAAAATACCAAACATAAAAAATGTCTTGCTAACCTAGAATTAATTCTTCTCCTAAGATGATCAATTCATTTTTATTACCTAATCTCTCTCCCCACTGACATCAATGGAAAATCCAAGGAATAAATCTAAAATTCAAATACCAAAATCCAATAACAATTGGTTATATATATAGATATGCAAGGTGCACGTACAAAAGTTTGAAAATATCAAAAATATTGCTCAATGGAGCTACACAAATAACATCCCAACTTTTATTAAAATATTTACTGATCTGAAGTTTCTTCTAAATTGTGAATGTTCTTTCTTAGCTCTTGACAACATATCAAGCTTAGCAATGATTGGAATTATTAATTCTCTAAATCTTCCCGTAGTTATCTCATTCTCGGTGACAAGGGTCTTAATCTTATCATTTAGTTTAGTCACCTATGCTAAGATAATTTAATTTAATTCCTTCACATGATCATATCCTAGACATATATAAATCAGTTGATTCACTCTACTTGCATAACTTATCAATATAAGCTACACATTTAGGATAAATAATGCATTACTTGTATATTTTTTCTCCTCCTAAAGATTATTTTAGCCCTTGAATAGAAATGTACAATGATGCCTTGTCCCACAAAATCATCACATTGAACTGATTAAACCTTCTGTTTGAATAATTTTAGAATAAATGAGAGGAGGGGGTGAATCAATTATCCTCAAGTCTAGATGTACCAATTCAACTTTATAGCTCTTCAACAAAATTAGATCTAATCATCTTTCGACTCTGTCTCTATAGCATATAACTACAACATAAAACTTGTAGTCCATTGTCCTAAAGTAATCAACTTGCAAAATATAAAACTTTTAACATCATTCACATCAAATAATTCACACAAGTATAACACCAAGATTTATAGTGGAAACCCAATTTGGGAAAAACCACTTGCAACATGCTACTAATTTTCACTCTTCTAAAGTGAGCTCTATGAGAAGCCAACCTAGTTAAAGTTATATAATACACAATGTTAGTGTTAGGAATAGTCCCAGGAGATAACTGAGAGGGGGGGGGTGAATCATTTATCTACAAGTTTCAATTCTTTATCCAATTAAGTATACTCAAACATAAAGCATAAACACAATGAAAGAACACTTGAACACAACACCAATATTTTGGTTACGGGGAAACCAAAATAGGTGAAAACCCCGGTGGGAATTGACACCCACTAATATTATGTACTGGTGTTTTATGATCCTTATTATAAGATCCTTAACCTTGTTAGGAGTTTCTTTACAATGCATTAATTATAGTAGACTCGGTCAAGGGTCAAACCATATTAGGAGTCTTTTACAAGTCTCTGTTAGGGGAGAGGACACACTATTTGAGAGCACATTGCTCAAAGGGGTGAAGACTAAAACCTTTTGTTTAACATATACACACTATATCTAGATCTTGGTGAACTGCACTTTGACCTACTATCTAGATGAGTTCCAATGTATAGCACAAATACTTTATCTGGTCACTTAGACCTTCTTTTGATGGTTCAACACTTCACACACTCTGCTCTACTCTTACTGTCAACCATGAACCACACTTCAACAATCACAAATGACTGCATATAAATATATTTCCTCTAAATGATATAATCAAGTTGGCCTATTAGAACCATCTTGAATCATGTTAAAGAAGCCATAAAAAGCTCCAATAATAATTCATTCGGCTCTACTAAGCACACAACACATTTTGGGACCTGTCTAATAAGATAATTATAGACGCACGCTACACACTATCGGCTCTGCCAAAACAACTAGATCTTTCTCCTCAAGCTGAATTACCTTATGCTCTCTTAACTAAACCTTACTAACTCTTCTCCAAGCTCTAATCCAAGGGCACATACTGAAATGATAGGCACAACTCCAGAACCAATATAATCTCTATCGGCTCTTCTGAACAAAGATAGGAAACTGCTACTGGTGAATAGTGATTGCATAACTTTACTTCTACTGATCATTAGACTCTGTGTCCATGACTATATCATCACTAACATGTCTCCATCACATATGAAAATTCACAAGGCTTCATAACAATTTTATGGACAATCATACATAGAACACTACCTATTACTCTGTTAGGAACACTGCTGACACAAAATGCAATACAACTATTTGTACTAATAGTTAACCTCCACATCCATGATATCATGTTGATAACATGTCCATACTTCATATACTTTAAATCTTACTACATAAGTCTTCCATGCATGCTACTTACCATATGTTTCCATCAATGACAAACATACAGTCATCACTGGCTTGCTGGCAAATCTCCAACAATATCCCCCTTTTGCATTGATGGAAACATATGGAATGAAAAACACCACCAATCCAAATGAACATTTATTTTATAACATTCTACATTTTAACTTAAAAAATCCCCCAAAGATGAATCCTCCATCTGCTATAATATACTTCAATATTATCCATTTCCTTAACTAAACTATTTCCATAACTGAATACTACCCCCCCCCCCCCTTAGTATATTACTCCTTCTTTGCTCCTTTTTTTCATGACTCTATATATTACTCCCCCTTTGACATCAATGGAAAAGGGCACCAATCATTTTAAGCACTGGTACTACTCCTAAGGTAGAGTAGTCAACCTTCAATCAGTCCCTGAGGATTGATGGCTTTCCTTCTTCCATTTAAGCAGAGTCAAGGAAGGGAATTAATCCCAATTTCTCCCTGAGATACTCAAAAGTATCCTTTCACAAGGGATTTGTGAATATGTCTTCCAACTGATCTTTAGTACTCACATAGTCCAGCTTGACTTCTTTATCTGGCTCTTTCGCTCTTAGGAAGTGATACTTGATCTCAATGTGTTTTGTCTTTGCATGCATCATAGGGTTATTTGACATATTGTTATTGCTAGTGTTATCACAATGAATAATGATAGGATAATCAATTTGAATTCAAAAATCTTTTATGATTTTCTTGATCCAAACAATTGTAAAATAATTCAGGACTATTGCAACATACTCTTCTTCTACTGTTGACTGAGATATACAATTTTGCTTCTTACTTGTCCAAGCAACAAGTCTGTTACCAAGAAACATTGCTCATCCTAATGTACTCTTTCTATCATCAACTCATCCTACCCAATTAGAATCAATATACACATGAAGCTCAACATCTTCTAAATTAGGACACCATAGACCATAATCTATAGTGCCCTACAAATATCTTAATATTCTCTTTACTGCCATGAGGTAACTTTGTTTTAGTTCTACTATAGATATTCCAATAATGCCAACTGCATTCGAAATATCAGCTCATCTAAGTAAGCTATATAAGTTTACCAATCATAGACTTGTACAATGTTACATCAACTATTGGTGAATCATCTTCTTTTGTAAGCTTGCATCCAGTGATCATAGGTGTACCTACTAGCTTGCAATCATCCATTTAGAACTTCTTCAATATCTCTTTCACATATTTTGACTGATTAATGAATATGCCTTTCTCTGTCTGCTGCACATTCAATCCTAAAAAGTATTTTATAGGTCGAATCATGCTCATCTCAAATTCACTCTGCATTTCCTTAGCAAATTCAGCACTATGTTTGTCATTGCCTCCAAAGATAATGTCATCAACAAATCTAGCTACAAGTAGTAGTCCTTCATATGTTTCTCTTATGAATAGATTACAATCTGTTGCTCATTTCTTGAATCCAATCTTTTTTAGATACCCATCAAGTCTCTCATACCATGCTCTAGGGGCTTGCTTAAGTCCATAGAGGGCTTTCTTTAGTCTACATACCATATCAGGTCTTTCTAATAAGGTGAATCCTTCAGGCTTCTCAATGTATACTTCTTTTAGTTCTCCATTCAAGAATGTCGACTTAACATCCATTTGATATAATTTGAAGTTTTTGACTATTCCATAAGCTAGGAACAATTTAATATCTTCTAATCTTCTTATAGGTGCAAATGTGTCTGAATAGTTGATGCCTTCTCTTTGTGCATATCCTTCACATACTAAGCTTTCTTTGTTTCTTACCACTATTCCATATTCATTCATCTAATTTCTAAATATCCATTTTGTTCCAATCACATTCTTATCTCTAGGTCTAGGGACCAATTCCCATGTGTCATTCTTAATAATCTGATCTATTTCTTCTTTCACAACATCATGCCAATCAAAATCATTACATGCATCTTCAATACTTAAGGGTTCAATATGATATAGTAAACATATCGCTTCACTATTTGCTTGATTCTTTTCTTTTGATCTTGTTGTGACTTTGTTGCTCAGATCTCCAATGACATCACCCTTATAATGATATCTAGAAGTAAACTTTGGAACTTTAGGTGATGTTGTCTCATCAGCCTTAGGAGTTTCTACTTCACTTATCTCAAGGTTATTGAATAACACATCAATGCTGTCAAACATCTCTTCAACAACTATTTCACTAGTGGAAGGTCTCAGTTCTTCTTTAATCATAGGTGAGTAATCATGATATCTTTCTTGAACCATAAAATTTTCATCAATCTTAACATGAGCACTCTCAATGATCTTCTTTAATCTTAAATTATAACATCTATAAGCTTTTCTTTTAGTAGAGTAACCAAAAAAAATGTCATCGCTTCTTGCATCAAACTTGCCTACTACTTCATCTCTCTTGATGTATCACTTTCTTCCAAAGATTCTGAAGTATTTTACTACCGGAACATTACCATAACATAACTCATATGGTGTCTTATCTACACCTAGCCTTAATTGAATTCTAT
This sequence comes from Chamaecyparis obtusa, assembly GCA_027943335.1. Lineage (NCBI taxonomy): Eukaryota > Viridiplantae > Streptophyta > Pinopsida > Cupressales > Cupressaceae > Chamaecyparis > Chamaecyparis obtusa. Next base: position 467,662 of record BSBK01003725.1, on the reverse strand, counting down.
TGATAGTATAGATTGTTTTATTGACTGCATCTCTCCAATAGGTGTGTGCAACTTTTCCTTCAATCATGATGGTGTGTGATGTATCAAGAATAATCATATTCCTTCTCTCTGCAATTCCATTCTACTGAGGCTTTCTAGGTGCACTCAACTTCCTATTTATACTATGTTCTTCATAATACTCATAGATCTATCAAAGGTAAATTCTCCTCTATCTGATCTCAAACATTTTATCTTTAGTCCAGATTCATTCTGAACCTTACGTTTGAATATTTTGAACTTTTCAAATGCATCTTACTTATCTTTCAAGAATGCAACCCACATCATCCTAGTATAATCATCAACAAAAAAAATGAAATACCTTTCACCATAGTATGATCTTATTTGAGTTGGACCACATAGGTCTGTATGAATCAGATCCAACTTGTTCTCTACTGAATTTTTCTTGCTCCTCAATGAATTTTTCACATGCTTTCCCATCACACATTCCCTGCATATAGTATCAACTAATTTTCTACGCTAGGTAGATCTCTTACTACCTTCACATTTCTTATCTTTACTATGTTATCAAAATTGATATTACATAGTCTTTTATGCCACAACCAACTATCATCAACTTCATCAACAAAACATGCTTCGGAATTGAGTTGGAAAACAATGCCTTTAGTCTTTGAGCTGGACACAATCATAACACCATCCTTATTCTTAATGATGCATTTGTTTCCTTTGAACTCCAACTGATAACCTTTTTCAAGTAACTTCCCAACACTAAGAAGGTTATGTTTCAAAACATCTACATAGAGAACGTCATCACTATTGCTCTTTCTGTCCAATGTGATAGCTCATCTACCAATGATAGGTTTAGGAGTTTTATCTCCACATCTAACTTGACCACCATTATATTTTCCCAGATGAACAAACCTATGTTCATCACCTATCATGTGATGTGAACATCCACTATCTATAATCTAGTCTATCCTTATATCAGCTTGTGAAATTAATGATAGCTCTTGTTCCTCTTTCTCATCTTCATGATTTGTCTTATTATTCATTTTTCCTATGATAGAATTGAATCCAATTTCTTCTTTAGTTGAATCATCATCTAGGACTCCATCTCCAACATTGTAACATTCGTTAGAGTATTTAGGCTTGTAGTCATTTTTGAACTTTCTACCTCTTAAAGGACACTTAGATGCAAAGTGACCAATCTTATTACATGAAAATAATTTAAATGGCAATTGACCTTCATATTTTCCTTTTCCTTTCTTTTATTTTTTAGCAATCATAGAAATGAAATCATCTAGAGTTTTCTCTTCATCATCATCATCAAAATTACCAGAAGTGTTTTCAGATTTGTTACCATGGACTGTTGCTTTGAAGGTTGTCTCACTTTTAGGTTATGTCTTCAATCTTGAAATCTCAAAAGCCAAAAATTTTTTGATCAAGGTCTCTCTCTTGAAATTTGATGTAAGATGCATGGTCTCATCAAGGATGTTGATCTTGTTTTCATATTCTAGAGTTAGGGTAGTCATCACTTTGTCCATAATGTCTTCCTCTGAGATCTCTCCACTATTGTTCCTAATTCCAACAATTGCTTCATTGATCCTTTGATTTTATTCAGTGATGTTTTCTTCAAGTGGCATTTCTAATGCACTATATCTGTTCTTCCATGTTTTTATGCGTGCATCCTTTTCTTGTTTGTCTCCTTCAAATATGTCTTCTAGCTACTTCCATATTTTGTGATTTGTATCTACTTTCTTTATTTATAAAAATTCACTATCAGATAGGGCGCTGATAATGGCTTCCTTGGATATGGTATTCTAAAAAAAAAATTCCCTTTTCTTTTCAATAGCATAATCCTTTGCAAGGTCTTCTAAGGTAGGGATATTGACTACTTTTATAGTTACATCAAAAAGTTTAAAATAAATGCATTGCAAATGAGTTACCATCTTGTTCTTCCAATAAAGATAATTCTCTCCATCAAACTTAGGACTCTCTTTTCTGAACTATGCTATCTGATCAACCTCATGCTATTAAAATTTCTCTCCAAGGCACTTGGCTCTGATACCAATTGTTAGGAATAGTCCCAAGAGATAACTAAGAGGGGGGGGGGAGGGGTGAATCAGTTATCTACAAGTTTTAATTCTTTATCCAATTAAGTATACTTAAGCATTAAGCATAAACACAATGAAATAACACTTGAAAAGAACACCAACATTTTGGTTATGGGGAAACCCAAATAGGTAAATACCCTAGTGGGAATTGACAGCCACTAATATTTTGTACTAGTGTTTTATGATCCTTGTTAGAAGATCCTTAACCCTATTAGGAGTTTCTTTACAATGCATTAAGTACAGTAGACCTGGTCAAGGGTCAGACCCCATTAGGAGTTTTTTACAATAGTCCCTATTAGGGGAGAGGACCCACTATATGAGAGCATACTACTCAAAGGGGTGAAGGCTACAACCTTCTGTTTAATAGATACACACTATATCTAGATTTTGGTGTACTACACTTTGACCTATTGTTTGGACCAATTCCAATGTATAGTTGTATCATCTTAAAATGGAAGAACTTCTATGTTAAGAGCATTTATCCCTCTGAGTGAGTGGCCTGGGTCATGTCAAGAACCTTGAATCAACCTTTTTCTCATATCTGACTTGTTCTCCCCATTTTGCTTCTATCTGTCCCTATTTTCACTATATCTCTGCATTTCTTGGCATTTTGGGCTGAGGTCCTAAGGTTTTCGACCTCAAGATCAAAGTTGACCTTGAGGTTCAAAGTCAACCTTGAGGCTCAAAGTTGACCTCAAGTCTAACCTAGGTCAGGGTCGACCTTGACTCTGACCTAGGGTAGATTCGACCACGTCCTTGACCCACATTTCAAATTTCATGTTTTTCTAATTTATGGGTATCGAGTTTTAGAAAGATTCTCTTTCCCACTTCCAGGTCAGTGATTTCAGGTTTTGGAATGGTAAATCCTTAAATTTCATTTAATTTGGGTCCATTTCTAGGGGTTAAGGTTAATTGAGATTTAATTCCCCAATGTCATCCTTATCTAGAGGTTTATGCCCTAGTTCACTATAAAAGGAAGCCTTCTTCTCTAATTTGAAGGATCCACTTTCATGATCAAGACATCAAGTTTGGGAGATCATCCATAATCAAGAAATTGACATTCATGGTTCATATCCTATTTGCATCAAGCATTCAAGTCCTCTTCTCCTTTCAAGTTCTCCATTGAAGATCAATCATTCAAGCATTCAAGCCATTGAAGGGATTTGGTCCAAGCAAGCAACATTCATCATTCAAACCCTAGATCTAGCCATCATGATGGTGTGATCTTCCTTGAAGATCCTTTTTTCATCTTCTAGATCCATTCATTTATCTATCTAGATTCATTACTTTCATGATTTTGATTTACATTTTCTATTGTTATGTTCAAGCTTTCATATTAACATACTTGTTTACATTTCAAATACAATTGCATATCTATTGAATTGCATAGTTTCATTGTTAGATCTACTTCTACTACTTGCTAGCATTCTAATTTCAATTTTAATATTAAGTTTGATTCCAAACTGATGTTTGACAATGGCAAACCCCTCAAACAAACAACAAAACCCTCTTTTTCTTGTAGGTACAGGTGCAGAACTTCGGATCTGAGATTGGATTTGGATACCCTTTTCGGTGAACTTTCAAGATCTGTAAAAAAAGTCAAAGTCAACCTTTAGAAAAAGAATGTATCCTTTGACCTTTTATCAGGGTCAAAGACTACTTGTTGTCAGAAAGAAAAAATAAATTTGGGTTTGCTTCGTCTCAGCATTTGTAGTCCAAAATAGGTTGAAGAATTACCCGAAATTACACACAGACATTTGAAATAAACATTTTCTAGATCTATCCTATTTTGAGGTTAGTATTTGTCTTTCAATTATTTTATATTTCAAGCACAAGTCCATTATAGGGAAATATAAGGTTTTCTTCCTCTTCCATATTTTCCATAGATTGATTCAATTGTGCATTAACCTTTTGGTTGATCAATTTGGATCTCTCCTTCAGAAATTTAGATTTAGAAGTAGATCTTATATTTCCCCCATACATTTTAGGGTGAACCCAATTTCACCCTATTTAATAGCACAAATACTTTACTTGGTCACATAGACCTTCTTCTAATAGTTCAACACTTCGCACACTCTGCTCTTCTCTTACTATCAACCATGAACCACACTTGAGCAATCACAAATGACTGCCTATAAATATATTTCCTCTAAATAATATAATCAAGTTGGCCTATTAGAATCACCTTGAAATCATATTAGAGAAGTGATAACAGACTCCAATAATAATTCAGTCAACTCTACTAATCATGTAACACATTCTGGGACCTATCCAATAAGATAATTGTAGACGTACGCTACACACTGTCGGCTCTACCAAAACAATTAGATCTTTCTCCTCTAGCTGAATTACCTTGTGCACTCTTAACTGAACCTTACTAGCTCTTCTCCAAGATCTAATCCAAGGGTGCATACCAAAATGATAGGCGCAACTCCAAAGCCAATATAATCTTTGTTGGCTCTTATGAATAAACACAAGAAACTACTACTGGTGAATAGGGACTACATAAGTTTACTTCTACTAATCATCAAAATCTACATCCCTGAATGTAGCATCACTAACATATCTCCATCACATATCCAAAGGTGCAAGGCTTCATGACAATTGTACGGACAATCATACATAGAACACTGCCTGTTACTTTGTCAGAGCACTACTAACACAAACTACAATATAAATGTTTGTAATAACTGTTAACCTCTACATCCATGATATCATGATGATAACATGTCCATGCTTCATATACTTAAATCTTACTACATAAGTCTTCCATGCATGCTACTTACCATATGTTTTCATCAATGATAAATATACAGTTAACATTGGCTGGCTAGCAAGTGTCCAACAATTAGGTGTGACCTGGTTAAAGGATGTAATCACCCTATTAAGAGTGGCCTTCTTAGAGGGCTTAAGAACATTCTATAAGAATGTCACCTAGATTAAATGATTTATAAAATGAGTGTTAGTTCAACCTTGATTAAAGGATTTAGACTGATACAATAGTTAGAAAGTAACAATAGGTTCTGATCTGAAACTATACAATTCACTTTGAAAATATAGATCCACTTTTCTTATATGTTGATCTACTGACCGAACTTCATTTCCATCTCCATCTCTAATTTGCTCATAATTTTGTTCAAGCAATCACCACAACTATGTTAAGCTCTTCACAACTTCACCTTCAACCCTCTGCTTAGACTCATCAGTCAATAACATCAATCTCTTCTCTATGTTGTAACTTCAAAATTAGGTTATCCTTATACCTCCTTGAATAGGTAGATTAATCTTTTTCTTCTTAATCTCTTTTGTAGATCTTAGGTTTAGGTAAGATTCATCGAATCCTTCCATCATTACGTTATCCTTTTTTTCCTTCTAGATACATCTTCAAAATTCTATTTGAAATCTTAATAGAATGATTTACCATGCATTAAATTCTTCATACCATTCAGTAATAATGTCAACACATTTTACATATCCAAAGAATTCAACTATGTCAGATGGGATTCTCAATTCTTTCTCAAATTGTAAATTACTAATACTCGGTCAATATTGTGTTCATCTCCCTGGTCATTGCTATGTATGTCACTCATCGCCAACACTATCCTTCTCAACCATTATCTGTTGCTCATCAATTATTAATGTTTGGTGGACACTATATTTTCTTGGCATATATTGGTGCTCGATCGACACTAACATCACTCAACTTTAACTAGATTTCTTTACTTTTTCTTGGTTAAGCCTATGTTTCTAGTCTTTCTTCTTCACTTGGTAAACAACACATTACCTTTTTAGTGTGCCAAATAATCAAGTACCCATTGAAGTATCAAATAACTCAACCTTTCCTTAGGTCCTCTTTTTATCTCCTCTTTTCAAATCCTCTTTATCAATCAAAAGATATGGTACCATCCTAGATAGAAATTGTCTTGCCAGTTAAGGTTTGACATCAATGATAATATAAAAATTATTTCAATTATATTTTCCAACAATATCCCTCTTTGGAATTGATGGAAACACCACATCAACATCATATGATTCACCAAAAAGTCCTAAATCTTTGTGCAACAAATATTTATTAATATCCTTAGCTTCATTCTAATTCACATCCAACACATCCAAGTACCATATCCCTCTTGGACAAATTTAGCTTTGTCTATTCACTGAATCTCTTTCTTATTCCCATGTTGTATCTCTCCCAATGAATCTCTCCCTCTAGTTTATTGAATTTCTCCATGTTGTATCTTTCTCTTTGAATCTCTCCCTCTAAATATCTCCCTCTTTGATAACAATTCCAAAGAAACTTGTATCTATCACTTACATCTTTATCATGTAGATGTGTTTATGTTAGTTATATATGTTGTATACTCCCTCTGTCATTTTTCTTATGATTGATTATCACCTTTTCTTTACTTTTCATAACTCTAGAAAACTCCTAAAGTGTGACTTCTTTTGCATCAATTTGTCAAATAATCTAATTAGCACATTTTATGTAGTGCTCCTATATTTTTCTAGGTACCCTCAATTAGGGGAATCACACCTAATTTACCTCTAAGGTATTCATGATAATATTTACATAGTACTTTTTTGAATATAGCTACTAATTGTTCCTTTATATTCACATATTCCAATCTCACTTCTTTGTCTTGAACCAACTCTCTCAAGTAATGATACTTGATAGTAATATTATCAGTCTTAGTGTGCATAATAGGATTCTTTGATATGATAATAGCACTTATGTTATCACAGAAAATAAAAATTGGCTCAATGATTTACTCCTTCATACCTTTTAACAATTTCTTGATCTAAACTAAAATTGAACAATTTACTACTACCACTACATACTCGATTTCTGCTATAGATTGGGAAATGTAGTTCTATTTCTTTCTTGTCCAGGAGACTAATCTCTTTCCTACAAAGAATGCACCAGGTCACATGTACTCTTTCTATCATTAACATTTCTAGCTCAATCTACATTAGTGTAAACTTTCAGTTCGAACTGGTCATTCTTCTTGTATTAAAATGCATAGTCATCTATTCCTTTTAGATATCTCAATATCCTCTTCACTTCCATCATGTGTCTCTTTTTAGGATTTACATAAAATCTTACAACAATTCCAACTACTAGGGAAATATTTGGTCTACTATGGATAACATATTGTAGCTTTCCAATCATGGATCTATACAGGGTTTGACTCAATTTAGATCCATCATCAATTTTCAATAAATTTTGTCGAGTAGCTATTGGAGTACTTACGGGTCTATAATCTTCCATACCAAAATTTTTTAGTATCTCCTTAACATATTTAGATTGAGTAATATAGATACCTTTCTTCATTTGATAGACTTTCAAACCAACAAAGAATTTGATCTTACCAAACATAGACATTTCAAATTTAGTTTTCATCTCATTTGAAAAGTTTTGACATAAGGCATCTTGTCTTCCAAATATGATATCATCAACAAATATTTTGGCTAACAAAATCCCTTTACCTATTTTACTCTTCATATACAGATTGTTATTTTCAATTGTCCTTCCAAATCCAATCTTTATTATATTGTTATGCAGTCTTCCATACCATGCTCTAGAGGGGCTTGTTTCAATCCATATAGTTCCTTGTGTAGCTTGCAAACCATATTCTTCTTTCTTGGGTCAATAAATCCTTATGGATGTTCAGTGTATACTTCTTCCAATATCCCATTCATAAGTGAATATTTAACATCCATTTGATATAATCTGAATACTTTAGAAGCATCATATGGAAGTATATTCCTCACTCCTAATCTCATAATATGGGAAAATATCTCCCCATAGTCAATACCTTTCTCTTGTGCATACCCCTTACATACCAATTTGGCTTTGTTTCTAATGAATTATACATGTTCATTGAGCTTATTTCTAGATACCCATTTTGTTCCAATTACATTCTTGTCTTTTGGTCTCAACACTAGAGTCCATGTTTTGTTCATTCCTATCTTCTCTATTTATTCATTCATGGCTTGTATCTAGTCTTCACTCTCTTAAGTGTCTTTCATTGTTTTAGGCTCAAAATGACATAGTAAGCATGCATGATCTTTCAACTTACTTCTTTTCATAACTCCAAATTCCTTATCTCCAATGATTTGTTTGGGCTTATGATGTGTTCTCAAATACTATGCCAATGTAGGTTAAGATTTCCTTTCTCCTTGGTATTGATCTTCAAGTTTATCTTGTAAATTATATGTCTCTTATTCTGATTGCTTAACAACATCCTCATGATGCTTGGTAGCATCTTGTTGATGCTTGGAAATACCTTGCTATGGCTCAAAAGACTCATGTATTTCCTCATCATGTAGTTTAGGTGCACTACTAGCCTCTCCTTCCATGTATACAAAAGATCTATAATATTGAGGCTCTTGGTTGCATGTAAATTCATTCTTTTCTACATATTCATCAACTCTAACATTTTCACTTTCCAAAATTTTGTTAGTGTTATAATTCAAATTCCTATAAGCTTTCTCTTAGTAGAATATCCTAGGAATATGCCTTCGTCACTTTTAGCATCAAGTTTTCCATTTTTATTATCTTTCAGTACATAACTTTACTCCCAAAGACTCCAAAATATTTCACATTAGGTGTATATCCATGCCATAACTCAAAAGGTGTAGCATTTGTACCTTTCTTTATTTGTACCTGATTCAAGATTTAAATAGTTGTGCTTAAAAACTATCTCCAATTTTTTTGTGATACTTTCTTCTCAATCATCAGTGGTCTAGCACAATCCATAATTGATTTGTTTCTTCTTTCTTTTATACTATTCTCTTGTGGTGTCCTAGGTGTAGACATATATCTCTTTATTCCTCTATCATTGTAGAACATAAAAATTTCAACATCATTCACATCAAATAACATTCACACAAGTATAACACTAAGATTTATAGTGGAAACCCAATATGGAAAAAACTACTTGTAACATGCTACTATTTTTCACTCTTCTGAAGTGAGCTCTATGAGAAGCCAATCTGGTTTTAAATGTTTAAAATACACACCACTAGGTGTGACCTGGTTAATGTTATAATAACTAAGAGGGGGGTGAATCAATTAGATTAGTTATCCTATAGTCCCAAATACAAAGATGTAACACCTCATACAATTTCAAGAAATTTTGCAGCTTGGTAACATAAACTAATATACTCTCTATACCTTTATTGATTACTAGTTAATTACCTCACACTAATTACTGACCAAATCAAATATGTAGTATGTAAATTATGATAATAAAGAAATAATTATAGAAACACTTAACACAATGATTTACCATGGAAACCCTGTTAAGGGAAAAACCACCTAGGACTGGTAACCCAAAATAATTTTCACTCTTCTAAAGTGAGCTCAGTGAATAGCCTTCCCTATTAAAGGTTACAAACACACTGTTAGGTATGACCTTGTTAGAGGATTTAAGACTAACAGTAATCGTTCAACTAGTATTCACTATGGGGTCAATAGGATAACAATATACATTCATTGAATGACATAGGGAGATAACATAAGACGGTTAAGTCCACTCGATTAATATATTTTCTGTATCAATGGTTCAACTAAAATAGTAGTTGATCTGATTACAATAAAATTCAATTTGCAGAAGTTTAGATCTATTAGAAGCCACTAAAAATCCTCTAATCAATAAATCAATTCACTTCATCAACTAACTTTTACTCAGTAATAGCTCTCTGATGCTCGATACTATTCTACAGTTCTGTTCTTCTTCAACCAGTCTGATCAAGCATGCATAAAACTGTATTCACACAAAATCTCTATAGTCTTCTTTCTTCTGGCATGTTTCAATAAAGAAACTCATATCTCTTATATAGATAGATAAATCATTTTCATATCATCCATTAGATTTTTCCGCTTATTTTCCTTCATTGATTTTGCCTCTTAAACCATCCTCGACAGATGTGTCAATAACAAGTTTCAATTCCATCCTTTAGATCTTCTCTAAATTTTGTCAGTCATGGATATCATAACAAACTTTATCCTCAATCTCGAAATAATAATAATTTCTAGCTCATCAATTTTTGTCAGCTAAACTTAAACATTTAATACTTTTATCCATACTTGGTTAACAAACAAATGCATTGGCAAATAGAAGCTTAGTTAATACTATTTCTCGGTATACACTACACTGACTCGGTGCATATTGAAGTGCTTCATTTACCAACCACATTACCTTGTATACTTTTCTTCCTCCATAATAGGTTAATGCAACATAATCAAGTCAACAATATAAGCTCATAGATTCATCAATAAGTTACCCAAGGTATTCCTTATCCTCATCTGTAATATCCATCTTTCTCCATGTAGATATCTCAGTTATTCATCTCTTCTCTCCTCTTTACAAATGTTTAGATGTTTGCAACTAACATGATAAGTACTATCAAAACTAGTTGACATTAATGACAATATAATGAATGATTTAATTATCTTACATATCATTCTAGTACTCAGTGATCTCTAATCACTGATCTTCAAGTCATTCAAGTATTCAATCAATTGTAGTTCATCAATCTCTCCCTTTGGCATTGATGACAACACAAGCAATATCAAATATGCCATGCATATACCAAACATGTATCCTACAACTATGTAAGTAAATGTTGTAGCTTGGTAAGCTCTCCTTAGATTGATATTTAATATGTTTAATCACTACATTACATAACAACATTACAAGTGTAGACTTTCTTCTGTAGATTTGATCTTTTTAGCTCTCAAATTCCTTCTATTGTTCAACAACAAATCTTCAAATCTCTCCCTAAATTTCTCATATTATCTCTCCCTTAGATAGATATTTCATTGATCTCTTTGTTTATCTCTCCACTATTTATCTCTCCCTTTGACAACAATTTAAAAGAAAAACATAAAACATACAACTCTGCAATAACTAAGTAACTCTCTATTGTTTAGTGTAGACAATGTATCTTGGTATACTGATATGCAAATCTATGTTCTAGTTCCTCAAATATTTCACAACCTTAGCCATAATCCAAAGGGTGAGATATATTGCATCAAAATGAATGATATTCTGATAAAAATAGGTTGATGCAACCTCCAGATCACATTAGTGATCGGTTAACAGGGGACAAACCACAAGTCTATTCCTCAAGTATTGAAAAGTTTCCTTCGATGGAGGCTTGGTAAACATATCAAAAAGTTCCTCCTTTGATGTAACATATTCCAGTTTGACTTGCTTCTCCTATACTTATTCTCTTAATTAGTTAAATGTAATAGAAATATTTTGTGTCTTTGAATGTGTTACAAGTCTTAGAAATATTCATTTCATTAGTGTTGTCATAATATATAATCATCAGCTCAGTGATTACCTCATTCATCCCTTCTAACACTTATTTTATATAAGCAATGTTTGAAAATTTTGTAGCAGTAGCAACATACTTTGCTTTGGCAATAGACTGAGAAATACAAGGTTGTTTCTTGTCCAAGTAACAAGTCTTTCATCAAAGAAAAATGATCCTCTTGTTGTGCATTTTTTATCATCTATATTTCTAGCCCAATCTGCGATGGTGTAGACTCTTAGTTCAAATTTGCATTCCTTAGGATATCATAAGCCATAGTCCTGTACTTTCTTCAAGTATCTCAAGTTTCTTTTAACTGCAACCATATGTGAATCCTTTGGATTGACAAAAAATCTAGCAACAATCCCCACTGCATGTGCAATATCTAGCCTACTATGTACTACATACATCAGTTTACCAATCATAGATCGATACAATGTCTGGTTTACCTTTGTAGATTCATCATCTTTTGTAAATTTGTAGCCTATGACCATTGGTGTTCCAACTAGTTTAACATCTTCCATGCCAAATGTTCTCAATAATTCAATTATGTACTTTGATTGTGTGATGAAAATTTTATCATTTTTCTGAATAACTTGAAAGCCTAGAAATAACGTAATCTATCCAAACATAGACATTTCAAATTCTTTTGTCATCTCATCAAAAAATGATTTACAAATATGATCTTGTCCTCCAAAGATTATATAATCCACAAATATTTTAGCAATCAAAATAGTATCACTAGATCCTCCTTTCATATACAAATTATTGTTGTCACTAGTTCTTACAAAACCAATACTTAAAAGATAAGTATGCAACCTTTCATACCAGGCTCTAGGTGCTTGCTTTAAACCATATAAAGCTTTGTTTAGTCTACATACCATGTCTTTCTAATTTGGATCAACAAACCCTTCTGGTTGTTCTATGTAGACCTCTTGTTCTAGTATTTCATTTAGAAAAGATGACTTAACATCCATTTGATAGACTTTAAATTTCTTATGTGCAGCATATGCAAGTAACATGCATACTCCTAGTCTAACAATAGGTGCAAAAATTTCACCATAATCAATAACTTCTTCCTATGCATATCCCTTGCAAACAAGTCTAGCATTGTTTCTTGTAACCTCTCCATTTTCATTCAGCTTATTTATGAAAATCTATTTAGTATCGATAACATTTTATCTCTCGTTCTAGGTACTAAAGTCCATGTCTTATTTTTCTCAATTTATTTTATCTCTTCATTCATAGCATTTATGCATTCATCATTCTCAAATGTAACCTTAACATTCTTTGGTTCAAACTCATAAACTAAGCATGTGTTTTGTCTTAACTTACTTCTTATCAACATTCCATCTTGCTTGTCTCCAATGATTTGATTCTTAGGATGATGTCTTTTGACAAATATTTTTAGCACTTGATCTCTTCTTTGTTCTTCATTCTTTTCATGTTCATTTCTTTTCTCGATAGCTTCTACATGTTCCTCAATTTTCCTTTGTTGTTCCTTAGTTTCTCTTTGCTGTTCCTTGATGTTATTTTCCTGATGCTCAGTCGACTCATCCTATGGCTTTGGTAGGTACTTTGGATGTTCAACATAAACAAATCTACCATAGTATTTTGGCTCCTTATTACTTTCTTCATCATTTTTATTATCAAATTCATCAACTCTTACATTAGCACTTTCAATCATCTTATTAGAAACCTTATTCAGACACTTGTAAGTTTTACTTTTAGTAGAATATCCAAGAAATATTCTCTCATCCCTTTCAGAGTCAAATTTCACATTCCTATCATCTTTCAAAATAAAACATTTAATACCAAAACTTTTGAAGTAACTTACACTCTGTGTGTAACCAAACCATAACTTGTAGGGTGTTTTGTTTGTCTTTCTTCAATTGTACTTGGTTGAGAACATATACAGTTGTGCTAACTGTCTCTCTCTAGTATACTTTTTCCATGCTCATGATACAAGAGCATCTTGGGTGTAAGAGAAATCTTGCATCACCCAAAAAAAATTTATGTTTTTGTATTCAATAAGGGCTATCTTGTGCAGAGCTGTTATTTATGGAAACTTGCTATTTTTAGTAAGTTGGTTATATGATCTCCAAATGTTCTAATTTTACATGTGGAGGTTCATCTCAGTCATATCAGCCTGCCAGTAAAGTTTCATGGCTAGATCAGGTCTAGTTTTAAAGATATTGAAAATTTTTAGTATTCGCAGCAGGGTATAGAAACTTTGAACTCGGTTTTGAAAGCTTTAAAGGCCCCGGATGAAGTCAAAAATTTGGGTGACAGGTGCTTGCATGAGTCAATCCTATAGAGCACTTCGTCACCTTTCAAAAATGGGGTTATAATAGTCAATCGGGTCAACTAGTGATGACTTATGGTCTCCAAAAGTCGGGTCACCTGAAATGGCCGAAAATAATTTTCCTTCAAAATTTATGTTCAAGTTTCAAAAGTTATTTTGAGCTGAATCTGATGTAATAAATTGAAAAATAAAATAATTCTAAGTTTGGTCAGCCCTAAGGGCTAAATTTTTGGAACCTTCTCGGGCGGTGGAAAATACCTATATAAAGAAGGCCCGTAGTGTTGTCTAGGGTAGTTCTGGGTAGTAGATCTGGGTATTGATTTGAGGCTCTGTCCTACAAAATATTGTAAGGGAATTCTCATGTGGCTTTGCATATTGTAATTCTGAAAGTTTGTAATTTCACATTTGTGGCTCAGATAATAAGAAGCTAATTTTATGTTCTTGCATATTGTTGTTGTTTCTCTATTTCTATTATGTGTTTGTGGTATTAAGGGGAGCACCCTTCATCAAGTGGTATCAAAGCAGGAGTTCCTAAGTGTGTAAATAGATCACCGACTGTGAGGCAGTTTGCACCAGGACCATGGTTAGGGTTTCAGCACGCATCACGAAAATGCCTCCATGAAGGGAACATGGTGGAAGTGCTGGTGTTGTAACACTTGAGGTTAGAGCACTCTAGAGACAAGTGCAAACATTGCAAGAAGAGATTCATAGAGGAATGAATCTTAATCTCAGAGATGAAAGTGAGGATGAAGCTAAAGAAGGAAATGATGATCAAGAAGAAGAAGAAGGTGAAATTTTGAATCAAGAAGAAGAAAGGCTTTTTCGGGCCATTTCCAAGATCGAAAAAAGACCTAAGATCGAGGTTCCTACATTTTTAGGAAATCTTAACCCAGAAGAATTGATCAATTGGATCAATGAATGTGAAGAATATTTTGAGTATGAAGATATTGAGGATCCTGATAGGGTCAAATTCATGAAGGCCAGACTGCAAGGTCATGAAAAGATCTGGTGGCAAGAGATTCAATTGGAGTGAAATAGAAGAGTGAAAGATAAAATCACAAGATGGGATTGGATGGTGGATAAATTGGAGTGACAATTCATTCTTGTTGATTATGAGCTTGACATACTAAAGAAGATGCAAAGTTTGAAGCAAGCAGGAAGATCTGTTCAGGAGTATACAAAGGAGTTCTATCGAATCCTCATCAAAATAGGCCATGCAGAATCTGATAAGGAGAAAGTTTCTCATTACATTAATGGGTTGAGGCCAAGCATTCAAGAGGAGCTGAATCTAGTTTGAATGAATAGTATTGAAGAGGCATACCAATTTTTCCTAAAAGTGGAGGAAAAGCTGAACAAGAAGTTTGAGAGTAAACAAAATGGAAGAGGTCACGGTGGATGATCTGGTGGATGGTCATATGGAGGCTGAAATGAAAATCTGAAAAAGAAGGATGAGGCCAGTAGTAGTCAAAATTAGAGAGGAAACAATTCTAATCATTTCCAACATTAGAATAATAGAGATCAGAGAGGAAGAGGAAGAGGACAAGGTTCAGGAAGAGGTGGCTTGTGTGGAACATGTTTTCACTCTGGAGAAGAAGGTCATAGGGAATTTGAATGTCCTCAACACCAAGGAAGGATAGATAGGAGGAATGAAGGCCAGGCCAGAGTTGCAGATGTAGATCAAGATGTCAGATCATCAAATTTAGAAGATGTTGAAAGAGGAGAAACGTTGATTAACAGAAGAGTCATGCTGAGTGGTGAGAATGAACCTGAACAAAGGAGGAGCCTATTTCACACTAGATGCAAGTGTGAGGGAAAATGTTGTGATATGATTATTGATAGTGGAAGCACTGACAATTTGGTGTCAGAAGATATGGTGAAAAAGTTGAAGCTCAAGAGACATAAACACCCACATCCATATCAGATTGCCTGGGTGCAGGATGACCTCAAGGTCATGGTCAGTGAACAGTTCCTGGTAAAGTTCAAAATCAGCAGGTACCAAGATGAGGTACTATGTGATATCATATATATGGATGCATGTCATATGTTGTTGGGTAGACCATGGCAGTTTGATAGATGTGTTGTACATGATGGTCATGTGAATACCTATGTCATGTCACCTTTTCAAATAATTAAAAATAATAACTTTTGCTAAGGCTGGCAGGCTCAAAAAGTGAAGGTTTGGGAAAAGGGGCTAATCTTTGGAAACCAATGGATTAATAAATGAAAATTATTATTAAAATATGTATTATTTACCCCTCTTGGTCATGAGTTAGGGTTATGCCCTTTTTTAAAGGGGTTTGGAGGCATTTCAGGCTGATTCTAGAACTTGATTTTTGCTCATTGCTTTGTTGTTCTTCAAAGGCTACCAAACTTGTGGAGAAGGAGACCCAAGGATGGGAGTTTGCAGGTTTCTAAGAAGGCTAAGGATGGGAGTTTGAGGCCATTCCATGTGCAAGCTCATGCAGAGTTTGCCCTTGTGCTGAACAGTGCAAATTTAGGTTTTAAATATCATATAAATTCAAAAACGGGGACATTTCAGTGGTATCAGAGCTATGATCTTGCCAGCCTAAGGGTTTTTAGAAGTTTGTATGCAACTAAGTGAAAGAGAAAAGAGATATTTGCAGTGAGAAAAGAATAAAGAAATTTTGATCAAATCTCCAGTTGAAAATAAAAGTACAAAATCCAAGGAAGGAACAAGTATGGCTGACCCAGATGAGATGGCAAAGAAATTCTTCCAAGACATCTAGAATACTCAAAAGCAAACAATGGATAGTTTGGCAGAAACTAGAGAGACTTTCCAGATATTGACAGAAAAACTACAAGGAGTTGTATCTACTAATGAGAAAGGGAGCACTTCAGAGGAGCCAAGAAATTTGAAACCCACACCTTCTAAATCAACAAAAACTATTTTCTTGCTTGCAAATGAGCCACCAGTACCAAATTCAGCCCTTAGTCCTATGGAAGAGGTTACAGGTAACTTGATTGCATTAAGAGCTACTTATAATGGCTTAGATGATGACTTTCACAGTTTGGTTCCTTTTAGAGAATATGTGGATATGATGAACACTTTGATGCCCAAGAAAGAGTATAGGAGGGAGCATGAAATAAGTGGAAGAGAGCTCAAAAATAAAATAAGCAAGTTTATAGCACCTACTTTTGATGGAACAAATAAAATTTCAGCTAGAGCATGGCTACAAAAATTACAGACCTTCTTCACACTTTACCCCATGAAAGAGAGTGATTTTGTTCAATTCGCAAGTCTACACTTGGAAGATGTAGGCTATGATTGGTGGTATCATGGAATGACTACTCAAGGTCATGATCAGGTAACTACATTTGATGATTTTAGTCAAAGAGTGATAGATAGATTTGATCTCAAGGATGATGAAGAGTATTTTAAAGAATTGTGAAAGTTGAAGCAAACCAAATCAGTTAATGAGTATATAGAAGAGTTTCAAAAGGTGGCTATTATGGTACCTGATATGAGTGAAAAGAGTATTGTTTATCTTTTCCTTGATGGTTTGGAAGATTCTGTTAAGGGTTTGGTTAAGGCTTTCTCACCCTCAACCTTACAGAAAGCTATCAAAAGAAGCTTGCAACTTGAAACTTGTGTGCCTATGAAACTAGTCACTAATCAAAAACCCCCAAATCTTTGGCAACGTAAGGGGAATTTTTAGAAAAGACTTTTCTAGCACCACCACCAAAGAATGTGATAAATGCAGTAAAAAAGAAGGTAAATGAAGAGACTAGGGGTGAATTACGAAGGAAAAAGATTTGTTTCACGTGTAGAGAACCATGGGTTCTAGGACACATGTGTTTGGGGAAAGGTCAAGTGCACTATATTGAAGTTGCTTCAGAATCTGATTTAGATGAGCATGAGTAATTTCATGACACAAAGGAGGAGGAAGAAGAAGAGAAAGAAAAAGATATCAGCAAGGATGGCACTTTCGCAACATTCTCAGGAGTCCCAAGATATCATCCCTTTTGAATTCAAGGGGTACTAGCAGGGAAAAGGTTGACAGTTCTTCTTCATAGTGGGGCAACTCACAATTTTATTGATGAGGGATTTGTCATGAAAAGAGGGCTTAAAGAAGAAGATTTTGAGGGATTCAATGTTACTATAGCTGATGGATTCACTATGCCTTGCACACGGGTGGTGAAAAAACTTAAGATGACCTTAGGAGATTATGAGTTATGTGATGACTTCTATGTTGTTGGCATTGGGGAGACAGATCTTGTATTGGGTGTTCAATGGTTGCACTCTATTGGAGGCTATTACATGAACCATCAAACTATGGAGTTTAAATCATATTCCAATGGGAAAGAAGTCTTATTGAGAGGCTTATCAAATTGAGCACCTAAGGTGGTCACTGCAAAGAGGATGGAGAGGACTTTTTGAAGAGGACAAGTAGCATGGGTAGTAGGAGTCATAATCCATCCAACAAGCTCTCCAAAGAATCAAGGTAATTTCCATTTTGAAATTCAAAAGGTTCTTGATAAGAATAATATAGTTTTCAATGATTTTCCTCTAGGATTACCACCAAATAGAGGTTTTGAGCATGTTATAGAGTTAGAACAGGGTGCTAAACTAGTTATAACAACTCCATACCACCATCCAAGAGGTTATAAGGAAGAAATAGAAAAAACTATTAAGGAACTCCTGGAGATGGGATTCATAAGGCCTAGCTCTAGTCCATTTGCATCATCTATGGTACTTGTCAAGAAAAAGGGTTGTACAATGAGAATGTGTATAGACTATAGGTCTCTAAACAAGAAGACCATAAAAAATAGGTATCCCATACCATGCATAGATGAACTCATTGATGAGTTACATAGTGTTGTATACTTCTCAAAAATTGACTTAAGATCAGGGTACCATCAAATCCACATGAGGAGGGAAGATGTGGAAAAGACTTCTTTTAGATGTCACTATGGGCTTTTTGAATTTCTTATTATGCCATTTGGCCTCACTAATGCACCAGAAACATTCCAATCTTGTATGAATAAGGTATTCAGCAAGCATCTTCGAAAATTTGTTTTGGTATTTTTTGATGATATCTTGATTTATAGTAAAACATGGGAAGAGCATCTAAAGCGCATAGACACTATTTTGGGAATCTTGGAGCAGAAATCCTTCTATGCTAAGATATCTAAATGTGAGTTTTGTTTGATAGAGATCCCATATTTGGGACATATTATAAGTTCTAAAGGAGTACAGGTTGATCAACAAAAAATTCAGGCAATTTTGGATTGGCCTCCACCCACTAATCTTACACAGTTGAGAGGTTTCTTTAGGTTGTGTAGCTACTATAGGAGATTTTTCAAGGGATTTTCTCAGCTTGCTTGCCCCTTGACTGATTTGACAAAGAAAGGAGGTTTTATTTGGACAGAAGAGGCACAAAAAACATTTGATAAGCTTAAGGAGGTAATGAGTTCATGCCCTATGCTTGCAATTCTAGATTTCTCTTTACCTTTTATTGTTGAATGTGATGCTTCTGGAGAAGGTATAGGGGCTGTCCTAACTCAAAGGGGACATCCAATAGCATTTGAGAGTAGAAAATTAAATCAATCAGAGAAAGGTTACTCCATCTATGATAAGGAAATGTTGGCAATCATGCATGCACTTCATAAGTTTAGACAATATTTGGTATGTGGGAGATTCATTGTAAAGACAGACCATAATAGCCTTAGGTTCTTCTTGAACCAAAGGGATTTGAATGATTGTCAACAAAAATTGGTAAGAAAATTGCAAGCTTATGATTTGGATATTGAATACATGAAAGGAAATAATAATGTGGTTGTTGATGCTCTCTCAAGAAAGCCCACTTTATGTTCCTTAACATCTAACTCTGCTAATTGGAAAGTCTCCATACTTTCAGAGTATGCTAAAGATTCCTTTGCCACCAAGATTTTGGATAAGTTAGTGGATGACAATAGGTACAAGGTTGTTGATGAATTGATTTATTACAATAACAAGATCTTCTTAGTGCCAGGATCAAAAACTAAGGAGAGGATATTGAGGGCCTTTCATGACACACCTTTAGCTGGTCATCAAGGATACTTCAAGACATACATGAAACTTCGAGAGAAGTTTGCATGGAAGGGTATGAAGGAGGATGTCCTTAAACACATTAAGGAATGTATGGTATGCCAACAAAACAAGAGTGAGCAAATTTTTCCTGTAGGGTTGTTGTAGCCACTTCCTATTCCTGAACAAAAATGGGAAAGTATTTCCATAGACTTCATCATTGGGTTGCCCAAGGTTCAAGGTAAGGATTGCATATATGTGGTGGTAGATAGACTAACTAAGTATGCACATTTCTTTCCCATCACATCTAATTTCAAGGCATCATAAGTGGAAGAATTGTTCTTCAAGGAAATTTCCAAGTTACATGGCTTGCTTAGAAACATTGTCAGTGACCGGGATAGTAGATTCCTCAGCTCTTTTTGGAAGGAGCTCTTTCATTTGGTAGGAACTAAAATCACTCCTAGTACTAGCTATCACCCTCAAATAGATGGACAAATAGAGATATTTAATAAATGGATAGAGGGATATTTGAGGAACTATGTTTCAAATCAACAAAATGCTTGGGTGAAATGGTTGCACCTAGGGGAGTATTGTTACAATACATCTCATCACATGTCTATTGGTATGCCTCATTTTCATGTTCTTTATGGTTATGATGCCCTTTCCTTTGTTGATCTAGTACTTTTAGATAGTAGAGTACCTGCAGCAAGTGATTTCATTAAGCAAAGCCAAGACATAATAAGGTCCCTCAAGGATAATCTACAACATGCATAACACCAACAGAAGTTGTATGCTGATAGGAAAAGGACTAAAAAATATTTTGAGGTGGGAGATTTGGTGTTTTTCAAGTTTCATCCATATAAGAAAAGCACCTTGAAGAGGAGTGGGGCAGAGAAGCTCAAGCCAAGGTTCTATGGGCCTTATAAGATCATTGGGAAGGTAGGAGAGGTAGCTTATGAATTCGAGCTCCCACCAAATAGAAATATACATAATGTTTTCCATGTCTCTTGCCTAAAGAAGGTTCTAGGCTAGAAAACCATAGTATCTATAGAATTACCACCTCTTGATGATGAAGGGAAATTAGTTTTGATACCATAAGAGGTTTTGGATACAACAGAGAAAAGATTGAGAAATAGGAGTATCACAGAGAATTTGGTCAAATGGAAAGGATTACCATTGGAGGATGCAACTTGGGAAGGAGCACATATTCTTGAGCATCCCAAACTTCATTGCTTGAGGACAAGAAATATTTGGGAGGGAGGACTTGTCATGTCCCCTTTTCAAATAATTAAAAATAATAACTTTTGCTAAGGCTGGCGGGCTCAAAAAGTAAAGTTTCGGAAAAAGGGGCTAATCTTTGGAAACCAATGGATTAATAAATGAAAATTATTATTAAAATATGTATTATTTACCCCTCTTGGTCGTGAGTTAGGGTTATGCCCTCTTTTAAAGGGGTTTGGAGGTATTTCAGGCTGATTCTAGAACTTGATTTTTGCTCATTGCTTTGTTGTTTTTCAGAGGCTACCAAACCTGTGGAGAAGGAGACCCAAGGATGGGAGTTTGCAAGTTTCTAGGAAGGCTAAGGATGGGATTTTGAGGCCATTCCATGTGCAATATCATGTAGAGTTTTCCCTTCTCCTGAACAGTGCAAATTTAGGCTTTAAATATCATATAAATTCAGAAAGGGGGACATTTCAACCTATTCCCTGATAAAGGATGGAGTGCGACATAAGCTAAAGCCATTGAAGGAGACCAAAGAAAAGGTATGTGGTAATGCAAGAATAACATTTGTTGATGGAAGAAAATTCCTAGATGGTATGAGGCATTAGCATGTGTATTTTGCTTTAATTCTAAAAGCTAGTAAAGAAGTAGAGGATGTACCTGTAGAGGTTGTAGATTTGTTGAATGAGTTTCAAGATATTGCATCTGATAATGTACCTGATGGATTACCACTAGTAAGGAAGATCAGTCATTAGATGGATTTGATTCTAGGAGCCAATTTTCCAAACAAGGCAGCACACAGAATGACACCAACAGAAAGTGAAGAGTTGAACAGACAAGTACATGAGTTGTTACAAAAAGGATTGATTTAGGAGAGCCTGAGTCCATGTGTTGTACCAGATTTATTAGCACCAAAGAAGAATGGAGAATGGAGGATGTGTACATATTTAAAAGCAATAAACAAGATCATGATCAAGTATAGGTTTCCATTACCATGAATGGATGATATTATGGATTGTTTGAGTGGAGCTGTGTATTTCTCAAAGATAGATCTGAAGAGTGGATATCACCAGATTTGGATAAGATAAGGAGATGAATGGAAGACTGCATTCAAGACAAAGGAAGGACTGTATGAGTGGTTAGTCATGGCTTTTGGGCTAACCAATGTACCGAGCACTTTCATGCGGCTCATGAATGATGTTCTGAAAGAATTTCTAGGTAAGTTTGTCATTGTGTACCTAGATGATATTTTGATCTTTAGTAAGAAATTAGAAGAGCATATGATGCATATTCATATGGTGTTTGAGAAGCTAAGAGATGAGAAATTGTTGATTAATTTGAAGAAGTGTAGTTTTGTGAAGAAAGAGTTAGTGTATTTGGGATTTGTAGTTTCAGCAGAAGGTCTAAAAATGGACCCAGAGAAAGTACAGGCTATCCTTGAATGGCCTACTCCAAGGAGTGCTATTGAGGTAAGATCTTTTCATGGTTTGGCTAGCTTTTACAGAAAGTTTATCAAAAATTTTAGTAGTATTTGTGGACCCTTGACTGAAACAATGAGAGGGGATAGAAAAGAGTTCAAGTGGACTAATGGGGCAGATAAGAGTTTTAAACTGTTGAAACAAAAAGTTATAGAACAACCTATTTTAGCACTTCTAGATTTTAATAAGGTGTTTTAAGTAGATTGTGATGCTAGTGGTATTGCAATAGGAGTTGTTATGAGCCAATAAGGTAAACCTATTGCTTATTTCAGTGAGAAGTTAAATGATGCTAAGAGAAAGTATTCTATTTATGATCAGGAATTTTATGCTATAGTTCAGGCATTGAAGAAGTGGAGACACTATCTACTTCCTAAGGAGTTTGTTTTGTATACTGATCATCAAGCTTACAATATTTGAATAGTCAAGGAAAGTTGAATCAAAGGCATTTGAAATGGGTTGAGTTTTTGCAGAGTTACACATTTGTTTTGAAACATAGGAGTGGAAATTCTAATAGGGTTGTAGATGCTCTTAGCAGAAGGCAACTATTACTGACTAAAATGTAGATTGAAGTGGTTGGGTTCAAGGAACTCAAGAATTTGTATCCAGAGGATCTTGATTTTAGTGCAGCTTGGAAAGCTTGTAAAGAACCTGTTTCTCTAGACAAAACAAAGTGGCTGGATTTTATCATCTAGGATGATATGCTATTCAGAGGGAGTCAGTTGTGCATCCCACGAAGTTCTATGAGGGAGAATATCATCAAGGAGAAGCATAGTGGAGGATTGGCTGGACATTTTGGTTGTGATAAAACCCTTGCTTTGGTCAGTGAGAATTATTATTGGCCATAGTTGTAGCAAGATGTCAAGAAGTTTGGACAGAGTTGCAGAGCATGTCAGATGTCGAAAGGGGTGAAGTAGAATATAGGGTTGTATCAGCCATGACCTATACTAGAGAAGCCTTGGGAGGATATCAGTATGGACTTTGTTCTTGGTTTACCAAGGACACAGCGAGGACATGATTCAATTTTTTTGGCAGTTGACAGATTTTCAAAGATGGTACATTTTATTCCCTACAAGAAGACTAATGATGGTGTTCATGTAGGGGAATTATTTTTCAGAGAAGTGGTGAGACTACATGGTTTGCCAAAGAGTATAGTTTCAGCTAGGGACACTAAGTTCGCTGGATATTTCTGGCGTACATTGTGGAAGAAGTTGACGATAGATTTGAAGTTTAGTTCATCACATCATCCATAGACTAATGGACAGACAGAGGTGGTGAATAGGAGTTTGGAAAATTTGCTGAGATGTTTGGTTTGAGATAAGCCAATAGGATGGGATTTGATTTTACCACAGGTCAAATTTGCATATAATAATTCTATCAACAGAAGCACTGGTAAATCACCATTCCAGATTGTATATGGAAGTAGTCCAAGAAATGCATCTGAGTTGAGAAAGATAGATAAAGGAGAAATAAGTAGCGCTAAAGCTAAGGATTTTGTAGAACATTTGAAGAACATCCATGCAGAGGTGAGAAAGCATATTACCAAGATGAATGCACAATATAAGGCTAAGGCAGATGAAAAAAGGAGGCATAAGGAATTTTAAGTTGGAGATGAAGACATGGTTCATTTGTGGAAGGAGTAATTTCCAATTGGTACATATAGAAAATTGAAAATGAAGAAGTTTGGGCCATGTAAAATACTGAAGAAGCATGATTCAGGAAATGCATATGAAGTAGAATTGCCTACTGAGCTGAATATTTGACGAGTGTTTAACATTTTAGATCTGAAAGAGTATCATGAGGGAGGTGTTGAAGATGAGATCACAACAGCACAGTGGAGTATTCCAACACCTAGTTCAGAGACCAAAGAGATTGAAGATATATTGGATAGTTGTGTTCGTAGAAGCACAAGGAATAGGACATATGAAGAATATCTGGTCAAGTGGAAATGATGACCTGTTGGAGATTCATCATTGCCGACAAAGGAGGAGGTTAACTGCCTTGATTTTCCTCTACACACCTAAGACATGATGGGGTCACTTCTCAAATTACCCCGGGTGTCTGATGCAGGAGCATCCTGGGTGTAAGAGCAATCTTGCATCACTCAAAAAATATTTCTATTTTTGTATTCAATAAGGGCTATCTTGTGCAGAGCTGCTATTTATGGAAACTTGATATTTTTAGTAAGTTGGTCATACGATCTCAGAATGTTCTGATTTTACATTTGGAGGTTCATCTCAGTCATATCAGCCTGCCAGTAAATTTTCATGGCTAGATCAGGTCTAGTTTTGTAGATATTGAAGATTTTCAGTATTGGCAGTAGGGTACAAAAACTTTGAACTTGGTTTTGAAGGCTTTAGAGGCCCCAAATGAAGTCAAAAGTTTGGGTGACAAGGGTTTGCAAGATTCAAGCCTATAGAATACTTCGTGGCCTTTCTGAAATGGGGTTATAATAGTCAATCGGGTCAACTGGTGATGACTTATGGTCTCCCGAAGTTGGGTCACCTGAAATGGCAGAAAATAATTTTCCTTCAAAATTTTGGTTTGGATTTCAAAAGTTATTTTGAGCCGACTCTGATGTAATAAATTGAAAATTAAAATAATTCTAAGTTTGGTTAGCCCTAAGGGCTAAATTTCTAGAACCTTCTCGAGCGGTGGAAAATGCCTATATAAAGAAGGCCCATAGTGTTGTCTAGGGTAGTTCTGGGTAGTAGATCTGGGTATTCATTCGAGGCTTTGTCCTACAGAATATTGTAAGGGAATGCCCATGTGGCTTTGCATATTATAATTTTGAAAGTTTGTAATTCCACATTTGTGGAGATAATAAGAAGCCAATTTTTTATTCTTGCATATTGTTGTTGTTTCTCTATTTATGTTCTGTGTTTGTGGTATTAAGGGGAGCACCCTTCATGATGCAGGAGCATCCTGGGTGTAAGAGCAATCTTGCATCACCCAAAAATATTTCTATTTTTGTATTCAATAAGGGCTATTTTGTGCAAAGCTGCTATTTATGGAAAGTTACTATTTTTGGTAATTTTTGTATGTGCTCAGAATGATCTAATTTCTTTCTTGGAGGTTCATTTTGGTCATATAAGTCTACCAGTAAAGTTTCATTGCCAGATCAAGTGTATATTGGAAGATCTAGAAGATTTTTGGTATTGGTAGCAGGGTACAGAAACTTTGAACTCAGTTTTGAAGGCTTTAGAGGCCCCGGATGAGGTCAAAAATTTGAGTGACGGGCGCTTGCACGGATCAAGCCTATAGAGCGCTTCGTGGTGTTTCTGAAATGGGGTTATAATAGCCGATCGGGTCAACTGGTGATGACTTATGGTCTTCGGAAGTTGGGCCACCTAAAATGGCGGAAAATAATTTTTTTCAAAATTTCTGTTCAGGTTTCAAAGGTTATCTTGAGCCGACTATGATGTAATAAAATGTAAAATAAAATAATTCTAAGTTGGTCGGCCTTATTGGCTAAAATTCTGGAACCTTCCCAAGCGGTGGAAAATTGCCTATATAAGGAAGGCTATATTATTGTCTTAGGCAGTTCAGAATAGTTCTGGGTAGTAGATCTGGGCATTGATTCGAGGCTTTGTCCTAAAAAATATTGTAAGGGAATACCCATGTGGCTTTGCATATTGTAATTCTGAAAGTTTGTAATTCCACATTTGTGGAGATAATAAGAAGCCAATTTTCTGTTCTTGCATATTATTGTTGTTATTTCTCTATTTCTGTTATGTGTTTATGGTATTAAGGGGAGCACCCTTCATCAGGTGGTATCAGAGCAGGAGTTCTTGAGTGTGTAAATGGATCACCGACTATGAGGTAGTTTGCACCAGGACCGTGGCTAGGGTTTCAGCGCGCATCACAAAAATGCCTCCATGAAGGGAACGTGGCGGAAGAGCTGGTGTTGTAACACCTGAGGTTAGAGAGCTGCAGAGACAAGTGTGAGCATTACAAGAAGAGATTCATAGAGGAATGAATCTTAATGTCAAAGACGAAAGCGAGGATGAAGCCGAAGAACAATATCAAGAAGCAGAAGCTGAAATTGTGAACCAGGAGGAAGAAAGACTTTTTCGGGCGATTTCCAAGATTCAAAAAAGACCTAAGATTGAGGTTCCTACATTTTCTGGAAATCTTAACCGAGAGGAATTGATCGACTGGATCAATGAATGTGAGGAATATTTTGAGTATGAAGATGTTGAGGATCCTGATAGGGTCAAATTTGTGAAGGCCAGACTGAAAGGTCATGCGAAAATCTGGTGGCAAGAAATTCAATTGGAGCGAAACAAAAGAGGGAAAGATAAAATCATAAGATGGGATCGGATGGTGGAGAAATTGAAGCGATAGTTCATTCCTTTTGATTATGAGCTTGATCTACTAAAGAAAATGCAAAGTTTGAAGCAAGCAGGAAGATCTGTTCAGGAGTATACAGAGGAGTTCTATCGACTCCTCATCAGAACATGCCATGCAGAAGCTGATAAGGAGAAAGTTGCCTGATACCTTAATGGGTTAAGGCCAAGCATTCAGGAGGAGTTGAATCTGGTTCGAATGAGCAGTATTGAGGAGGCATACTAATTTGCCCTAAAAGTAGAGGAAAAGCTGAACAAGAAGTTTGAGAGTAGACAAAAGGGAAGAGGTCGCAGTGGATGATCTGGTGGATGGTCATATGGTGGCTGAAATGAAGATCTAAAAAAGAAGGATGAGGCCAGTAGCAGTCAGAATCAGTGTGGAAATAATTTCAATCGCTTTCAGGATCAGAATAATAGAGATCAGAGAGGAAGAGGAAGAGGACAAGGATCTGGAAGAGGAGGCTTCCATGGAACATGTTTTCACTGTGGAGAAGAAGGTCATAGGGCATTTGAATGTCCTCAGTGCCAAGGCAGAACAGATAGAAGAAATGAAGGCCAGACCAGAGTTGCACATGTAGATGAAGATGCCAGATCATCAAATTCTAAAGATGCTGAGAGAGGAGAAACGTTGATTAATAGAAGAGTCCTGTTGAGTGGTGAGAATGAACCTGAGCAAAGGAGGAGCCTGTTTCGCACCAGGTGCAAGTGTGAAGGTAAATGTTGTGATGTGATCATTGATAGTGGAAGCACTGACAATTTGGTGTCAGAAGAGATGGTGACAAAGTTGAAGCTCAAGAGATAGAAACACCCACATCCATATCGGATTGCCTAGGTACAGGATGACCACAAGGTCATGGTCAATGAACAATGCCTGGTGAAGTTCAAGATTGGCAGATACCAAGATGAGGTATTGTGTGATATCATATCTATGGATGCATGTCATATGTTGTTGGCTAGACCATGGCAGTTTGACAGATGTGCTATACATGATGGTCGTGCGAATACCTATTCCCTGACAAAGGATGGAGTGTGGCATAAGCTAAAACCATTGACGGAGACTGAAGAAAAGGTATGTGGTAATGCAATGATAACTTTTGTTGATGGAATAAATTTCCTAGATGGTATGAGGCATGAGCATGTATGTTTTTCTTTAATTCCAAAAGCTGGTAAAGAGAAAGTAGAAGATGTTCTTGTAGAAGTTGCAGATTTGTTGAATGAGTTTCAGGATATTATATCCGATAACGTGCCTGATGGATTACCACCGGTTAAGAAGATCAGTCATCAAATGGACTTGATCCCAGGAGTGAGTTTACCAAATAAGGCAGCACATAGAATGACACCAGCAGAAAGTGAAGAGTTGAACAGACAAGTACATGAGTTGTTACAGAAAGGGTTGATTCAAGAAAGTCTGAGTCCCTGTGCTATACCAGTGGTATTAGCACCAAAGAAGAATGGAGAGTGGAGGATGTGTACAGATTCCAGAGCAATAAACAAGATCACAATCAAGTATAGGTTTCCATTGCCATGAATGGATGATATTATGGACTGTTTGAGTGGGGCTGTGTATTTCTCAAAGATAGATTTGAAGAGTGGATATCACCAGATTCAGATCAGAGAAGGAGATGAATGGAAGACTGCCTTCAAGACAAAGGAAGGACTATATGAGTGGTTAGTCATGCCTTTTGGGCTAACCAATGCACCGAGCACTTTCATGCGGCTCATGAACGAGGTTCTAAAAGAATTTCTGGGTAAGTTTGTCATTGTTTACCTAGATGATATTTTGATCTTTAGTAAGACATTGGATGAGCATATGATGCATATTCGTATGGTATTTGAGAAGTTGAGAGAAGAGAAATTGTTGATTAATTTGAAGAAGTGCAGTTTTGTGAAGAAAGAGTTAGTGTATTTGGGATTTGTAGTTTCAGCAGAAGGTCTAAAAATGGACCCAGAGAAGGTACAGGCTATCTTTGAATGGCCTACTCCAAGGAGTGCTACTGAGGTAAGATCTTTTCATGGTCTAGCTAGTTTTTACAGAAAGTTTATCAAAAATTTTAGTAGTATTTGTGGACCCTTGACTGAAACAATGAGAGGGGATAGAAAAGAGTTTAAGTGGGCTAAAGGAGCAGAAAAGAGTTTTCAATTATTGAAACAAAAAGTTACAAAATAACCTCTTTTAGCACTTCCAGATTTTAATAAGGTGTTTCAAGTAGATTGTGATGCTAGTGGTACTGCAATAGGAGCTATTATGAGCCAAGAAGGTAAACCTGTTGCTTATTTCAGTGAGAAGTTAAATGATGCCAAGAGGAAATATTCTGTTTATGATCAAGAATTTTATGCTATAGTTCAAGCATTAAAGAAGTGGAGACATTATCTGCTTCCTAAAGATTTTGTTTTGTATACTGATCATCAAGCTTTGCAATATTTGAATAGTTAAGGAAAATTGAATCAAAGGCATTTGAAATGGGTTGAGTTTTTGCAGAGTTATACATTTGTTTTGAAACACAGAAGTGGAAAGTCTAATAGGGTTGCAGATGCTCTTAGCAGAATGCAACTATTGCTGACAGAAATGCAAATTGAAGTGGTTGGGTTCAAGGAACTCAAGAATTTATATCCAGAGGATCCTGATTTTGGTGAAGCTTGGAAAGCTTGTACAGAACCTGTTACTCTAGACAGGATGAAATGGTTGGATTTCATCATCCAGGATGGTATGCTATTCAGAGGGAGTTAGTTGTGCATTCCACAAAGTTCTATGAGGGAGAATCTCATCAAGGAGAAGCATAGCGGAGGATTGGCTGGACATTTTGGTCGTGATAAAACCCTTGCTTTGGTTGGTGAGAATTATTATTGGCCACAGTTGCAGCAAGATGTGAAGAAGTTTGTACAGAGTTGCAGAGTATGTCAGATAGCGAAAGGAGTGAAGCAGAATACAGGGTTGTATCAGCCATTACCTATACTAGAGAAGCCTTGGGAGGATATGAGCATGGACTTTGTTCTTGGTTTACCGAGGACTCAGCGGGGACATGATTCAATTTTTGTGGTAGTTGACAAATTTTTGAAGATGGCACATTTCATTCCGTGCAAGAAGACTAATGATGTTGTTCATGTAGTAGGATTGTTTTTCAGAGAAGTGGTGAGACTACATGGTTTGCCAAAGACCATAGTTTCAGATCGAGATACTAAGTTTGTTGGATATTTCTGGCGGACATTGTGGAAGAAATTGAAGACAGATTTGAAGTTTAGTTCATCACATCATCCACAGACTGATGGACAGACAGAGGTGGTGAATAGGAGCTTGGGAAATTTGCTAAGATGTTTGGTTGGAGATAAGCCAACGGGATGGGATTTGATTTTATCACAGGTGGAATTTGCATACAATAATTCTATCAATAGAAGCACTAGTAAATCACCATTCCAGATTGTATATGAAAGTAGTCCAAGATTGTGCTCCTATTTCAACAAGCTTTCCACTTCCATGAAATATATTTACCTTCTTTCTTTCAATAGCTACTCAGTGACCTAAGTTGTTAAGATGTGCCACACTTACCAAATTTTAATTCAGTCCTTTTACCCAATAAGTATTATCACATTTAATTTTATCATTTATCAATAAATTTCCTTTTCCTATAACCATACATGGTTTATCATTACCCATTTCTATTGATCCTCCATTATAATGCTAGAGATGACCAAAATTTTCTTCATCGCCATTTATGTGATGTCTAAAACCACTATCAATGATCCATGTATCATTTTTAGTAACTTTAGAAATGAGTGTTATTTATACATTCCTTTCTTCTTCCTCAGAATCATCCTTCATTGCAACAAATACTATGTCAATATCATCATTTGTGTCGGTATCAGTATCATTCTCTTCAACAAAGTAACATACCTTTTTTCCCTTATCATTGTGATCTTGGTTGTCTCTGTTGTAGTGTTGGTAACTTTTGTTGCTTCTCCTTCCATAGCTTCCCTCACGAGATCTATATTTGTTTTTATCTTCTTCTTTCCTATTTGGGCATCTAGAAATAATATGGCCAACTTATTTATAGTTAAAACATGATAAAGCTAATTTACCTTTATATCTACCTCTACCTTTAGGTAATCTCTGGGCCATAAGAGATTCAAGTGTTAGGAATAGTCCCAAGAGATAACTAAGAGGGGGAGGGGTGAATCAGTTATCTACAAGTTTCAATTCTTTATCCAATTAAGTATACTTAAACTTTAAGCATAAACACAATGAGAGAAAACTTGAAGACAACACAATAATTTTGGTTACAGGGAAATCCAAATAGGTAAAAACCCCAGTGGGAACTGACACCCACTAATAATCTGCACTAGTGTTTTATGATCCTTGGTAGAAGATCTTCAACCCTATTAGGAGTTTTCTTTACAATTCATTTATTACAATGACCTAGTCAAGGGTCGGACCCTGTTAGGAGTCTTTTATAATTAACCCTGTTAGGGGTGAGGACACACTATCTGAGAGCTCACTGCTCAAAGGGGTGAAGGTTACAACCTTTTAAATAATAGATACACATGATATATGGATCTTGATGTACCATGCTTAGACCTATTGTCTGGATCAGTTCCAATGAATAGCATATACTCTTTACTTGGTCACATAGACCTTCTGCTGATGTTTCGACACTTTTCACACTTTGCTCTTCTCTTCACATTCCACAATGAACCATGCTTTAGTAATCACAAATGACTACCTATAAATATCTTTCCTCTAAATGATATAATCAATTCATCTTGTAAAAACCACCTTGAAATCATATTATAGAAACAATAACACACTCTAATAACATTGCAATCAGCTCTACTAAGCACGCAACACAAACTAGGACCTATCCAAATCAATAAGTGTAGGTGCACGCTACACACTATCAGCTTTACCAAATTAATTGATGCTTTCTACTCAAGATGAATTACATCATGTGCTCTTAACCAAAAATTCTTAACTCTTCTCAAATCACTAATCCAAGGGTGTATACCAAAATGATAGGTGCAACTCCTATACCAATATAGTCTTTGTTAGATCTTCTAGATAAACAAAGGAAACTACAACTCGTGAATAGAAACTTCATAAATTCACTTCTACTGATCATCAAACTCTACGTCCATGAATGTAACATCACTAACATGTCTCCATTACATATCCAAATGCATAGGACTCCATGATAACTGTACAAATAGTTACACTGAGAACACTTCTTGTAACTCTATCAAGAACATTGCTGACAGAAGCTTCTACATAACTGTCTATGTTAACAATTAACCTTTACATCCATGATATCATGCTGATAAAATATCTATACTACATATAGTTAAACCTTACTACATAAGTCTTCTACGCATGCTACTTACCATATGTTGTCATCAATGATAAACATATAGTTAGCACTGGCTTCTTGGCGAATCTCTAACAATCTCCTCCTTTGGCTTTGATGGAAACATATGGAATGAAAAACACCACCAATCCAAATGAAAAATTCTTTTATAAAATTCTCCATTTCCTCATCAAAACTCCCCCAAGGATGAATCCTCCATCTTTTGTAATATTCTTTAATATTCTCCATTTTCTAAACTGAACTACTTCCATGACTGAATATTATTCCCCTTTAATACTATTTTTCATGCCTATATACTACTCCCCCATTGACATCAATGGGAAAGGGCAAAAATCATTTAAGAAAAGGTATTACTCCTAAATTAGAGTAGTCAACCATCCATCAATCCCTAAGGACTGATGCTCTTTCCTCTTTTTCTAAGTGAAATCAGGGATGGGAATTACTCTCATCTTCTCCCTAAGATACTCAAAAGTATCCTTTACCAAAGGTTTTGTGAATATGCCTTCTAACTAATATTTATTACTTACATATTCCATCTTGACATCTTTCTCTTCTGCTTTCTTCTTTGGGAAGTGATACTTAATTTCTATGTGTTTTGTCTTTGCATGCATCACAGGGTTCTTTGACATGTTGATAGTGTTAGTGTTATCACAGTGAATAACAATAGGATAATCAATCTGAATACCAAAATCATCTATCATCTTCTTGATCCAAATAATTTTAGAACAATTCAAGGCTACTACAACATACTCCACTTCTGTTGTTGACTAAGAAATACAATTTTTCTTCTTGCTTTTCCAAGTGACAAGTCTGTTACCAAGAAACACTACGCCACCTAATGTAATATTTCTATCATCAACACATCTTGCCCAATCTCCATATCTATAAACATTAAGCTCAAGATTATTTGAGTTAGGATACCAAAGACCATAACCTATAGTGGCCTGCAAATACTTGAATATTCTCTTTACTACCATGAGGTGACATTTTTTAAGCTCTACTGCAAATCTTTCAACAATA
The DNA here is from genome assembly GCA_027943335.1 of Chamaecyparis obtusa. NCBI lineage: Eukaryota > Viridiplantae > Streptophyta > Pinopsida > Cupressales > Cupressaceae > Chamaecyparis > Chamaecyparis obtusa. Next base: position 434,475 of record BSBK01003725.1, on the reverse strand, counting down.
CTAACTACATTGGAAATGTTTGGTCTTGTTTGAGTAAGATATATGATTTTACCAATCATAGATTTGTACAATATTATATCTACTACTAGTGAATCATCTTCTTTTGTAAGCTTGCATCATGTTATCATAGGTGTATCCACTAGCTTGTAATCATCAATCTTGAATTTCTTTAATATTTCTTTCACATACTTGGACTGATTAATGAAAATACATTTCTTTGTCTGCTACAAATTTAATCCCAAGAAGTATTTGATAGGTCCAATCATGCTCATTTCAAATTTTCTCTGCATCTCCTTAGCAAATTTTGCACTAAGTTTTTCATTGCCTCCAAACATGATATCATCAACAAATATAGCTACATGTAGTAAACCTTCAAATGTATCTCTTATGAATAGATTACAATCTCATGCTCCTTTCTTAAATCCAGTTTTTGTTAGATATCCATCAATTCTCTCATACCATGCTCTAGGGCCTTGCTTAAGTTCATAAAGGGATTTCTTCCATCTGATAAAATTTGAATTTTTTCAATGTTGCATAAGCTATAAATAGATTAATGGCTTCTAATATTCTTACTGGTGCAAATGTGTTTGAATAATCAATACCTTCTCTTTGTGCATATCGCTTACATACTAATCTTGCCTTATTCCTTACTAATGTACCATCTTCAGTCATCTTGTTTCTGAACATCCATTTGGTTCCAATCACATTCTTATTACTAGGTCTTGGGACCAGTTCCCAAGTATCATTCTTAATAATCTGATCTAGTTCATCTTTCCTAGCATCATGCCAATCTGAATCATTACATGCATCTTCAACTCTTAAAGGTTCAATATGAGATAATAAACATACTGCTTCATTACTTGGTGAATTCTTTTCTTTTTATCTTGTTGTGACTTTGTCACTCTGATCTCCAATGATGTAATCCTTAGATTGATATCTAGATAGGAAATTTTTTACTTTAGGTGATACTTTCTCATCTACCTCCTGATTTTCTTCTTCACTTGTCTCATGGTCATTGAATAATACATCAATATTGTCAAACATATCTTCAAAAACTATCTCACTGGTGGAAGGACTAGGTTCTTCTTCAATCATAGGTTCATAATCCTGATATCTTTCTTGAACCATAAAATTTTCATCAATCTTAACATGAGCACTTTTGATGATTTTCTTTAATCTCAAATTAAAACATCTATAAGATTTTCTTTTAGTAGAGTAACCAAGGAAAATACCTTCATCACTTCTTGCATCAAACTTGCCTATTGCTCCATACCTCTTGATGTAGCACTTGCTTCCAAAGATTCTAAAGTATTTCAATGTGGGAATATTACCAAACCATAGCTCATAAGGTGTCTTATATGCACCAAACCTCAATTGTATTCTATTGATGGTGTAGATTGTTGTATTGGCTACAACTCTCCAATAGGTGTATGAAAGCTTTCCTTCAGTCATGATGGTGCATGTTGTATCAAGGATGATCCTATTCCTTCTCTCTGTAGTCCCATTCTGATGAGGGGTTCTAGGTGCACTCAACTATCTTTTTATGCCATGTTCTTCATAGTACTCACAGAATCTATCAGAGGTGAATTCTCCCTCTCTATCTGATCTTAGAAATTTTATCTTTAGTCCAGATTCATTCTCAACCTTAGATTTGAATATTTTGAACTTCTCAAATGCTTCTGACTTATCTTTCAAGAACACAAACCACATCATTCTAGAATAATCATCTACAAACAATATGAAATACCTTTCACCATAGTATGATCTTGTTTTAGTTGGTCCACATAGGTATGTATTAATTAGATCCAAATTGTTCTCTGCTGAATTTTGCTTTCTCCTAAATGAATTCCTTACATGCTTTCCCATAACACATTCCCTACAAATTGTATCAACTGGCTTTTCTATGCTAGGTAGATCTCTTGCTTCCTTCAGATTACTTATCTTTACTATGTTATCTAAATTAATATGACATAGTCTTTTGTGCCATAGTCAACTGTCATCTACTTTAGAACCAAGATAACTTGCTTCTGAATAAAGGTGAAAAACATTACCTTTATTCTTTGAACCTAATGCAATCATAACACCATCCTTGTTGTTAATCATGCATGTGTTGTCTTTGAACTCTAACTGATAACCTTTTTCAAGCAACTGCCCAACATTAAGAAGGTTATGCTACAAACTATCTACATAGAGAACATCATCAGTGTTGTTCTTTCCATCCAATGTGATAGATGCTCTACCAATGATAGGTTTAGGAGTGTTATCTCAAAATATAACAATGCTACCTTTGTATTTTTCTAGATGAACAAATCTATCTTTATCACCTGTCATGTGATGTGAACAACTACTATCTATAATCCAATATGTCCTTATGTCTGCTTGTGAAATCAATGCCAGCTCTTGTTCCTTTTTCTCCTCTTCACGATCCATCTTCTCCATGATAGAAATGAATCTACTTTCATCTTCAACTAAATCATCATCTGATACTCCATCTCCAACATAGTAACATTCCTTTGTATACTTAGGCTTGTATATATTTTGGAACTTTTTAAATCTTGAGGGTCACTTGGATGCAAAGTGACCAATCTTATTACATGAAAAGAATTTGAATTGCAATTGACCTTCATATTTTCCTTTTCCTTTCTTTTCTCTTTTAGCAATCATAGCAATGAAATCATGGTGTGCTTTCTCTTCATCATCATCATCAAAATTACCAAAAATGTTTGCAGATTTCTTACCATGGACTGGTGCTTTGAAGACTTTCTCACTTTTAGGTTCTGTCTTCAATCTTGATATCTCAAAAGTTGAGATTTTTTTCATCAAGGTTTCTCTCTTGAAGTTTTTTGTAAGCTACATGGTGTCATCAAGGATTTTGATCTTGTTTTCATACTCTTTTGTAAGAGTAGTCATTAACTTATCCATAATGTCTTCCTCTGAGATCTCTCCACCATTATTCCAGATTCTAGCAACTACTTCGTGGATCCTTTGGTTGTAAGCTTTGATGTGGTCTTTAGGTACCATCTCTAATGTATTGTATCTTTTCTTCCATTTTTTTTTGCATCCATTCTTTTCTTGTGTATCTCCTTCAAACATGTCTTCTAGGTTCTTCCATATCTTGTAGGCTATGTCTACTTTCTTTATTTATGAAAACTCACTATAAGATAAGGCACTGATAAGGACTTCTTTTTGTATTGCATTTTGATGGAATAATTGCTTATTCTTGTTAGTAGCATCATCCTTTGCAAGATCTGCTAAAGAAGGAATCTTAACTTCTTTGATAGCCACTTGACAAACTTCAAAAGCAATGCATTGTAAATGTGTTACCATCTTATTCTTCCAGTCAAGATAATTCTCTCCATCAAACTTAGGACTTTATTTTTTTAAAAATGCCATTTGATCAACCTCAAGGTGTTAAACTTTCTCTTTGAGGAACTTGGCTCTGATACCAATTGTTAGGAATAGTCCCATGAGATAACTAAGATGGGAGGTGAATCAGATATCTACAAGTTTAAATTCTTTGACCAATTAAGTATACTTAAAATTTAAGCATAAACACAATGAGAGAACACTTGAACATAACACAACAATTTTGGGCATAGAGAAACCCAAATAGGTAAAAACCCCAGTGGGAATTGACACCCACTAATAATCTGCAGTAGTGTTTTATGATCCTTGTTAGAAGATCTTCAACCTTGTTAGGAGTTGTCTTTATAATGCGTTTAGTACAGTGACATGGTCAAGGGTCAAACCCTATTAGGAGTCTTTTAAAATTAACCCTATTAGGAGTGAGGACTCACTGTCTGAGAGCTCATTGCTCAAAGGGGTGAAGGCTGCAACCTTCTAAATAATAGATACACACTATATCTAGATCTTGATGAACTGCACTTAGACCTACTATCTAGATCAGTTCCAATGAATAGCATATACTCTTTACTTGGTCATATAGACCTTTTGCTGATGGCTCAACACTTCATACACTCTAGTTCACTCTTCACATTCCACTATGAACCATGGTTTAGCAATCACAAATGACTTCCTATAAATATCTTTCTTCTAAATGATATTATCAAGTCGGCCTATTAGAACCACCTTGAAATTATATTAGAGAAAAAATAACACTCCAATAACATCTCATTCATCTTTACTAAGCACACAACACAAACTGGAATCTGTCCAAATCAATAAGTGTAAGCACACACTACATAGTATCGGCTTTACCAAATTAACTGATACTTTCTCCTCAAGCTGAATTACATCATGCACTCTTAAAAAAAAATTCTTAACTCTTCTCCAATCACTAATCCAAGGGTACATACTAAAATGATAGGCACAAATCCTGTACCGATATAGTCTCTATCAGCTCTTTTGGATAAACTCAAGAAACTGCAACTGGTGAATAGAGACTACATAACTTCACTTTTACTAATCATCAAACTCTGTGTCCATGAATGTAACATAACTAATATGTCTAAATCACATATCCAAATGTGCAAGGCTCAATGATAACTATATGGATAGTTACATATAGAACACTACCTATAACTCTATTGGGAACACTGCTGACACAAGTTGCTACATAATTGTCTATGTTAATAATTAACCTCTGCATCCATGATATCATGTTGATAACATGTCCATCCTATATATACTCAAATCTTACTACATAAGTCTTCTACGCATGCTACTTACCATATGTTGTCATCAATGACAAACATACAGTCAACACTGGCTTGCTGCAAAATCTCCAACATCAAGTTCATCAAGCTCATCATCAGTATTAGTGTCCCTATCGTCCATTATATTATGTCTACTTCTAGACTTATCGATCTTTAGGGAAGACATGAAAGAAGACTCAATAGATGGTACAACACTATTATCAAATATGTTCAACTCAAAAGATGTTAGGTTACTAATTAGACTATCAAGAGTCAAATTATTGCCAGGAGTAGACCTCATTTCATGTATAGCTGATATTCTGATTGCATAAGAAGGAAAAAAGGTTCTCAAAATTTTTCTTACCACTGTATCTTCATCAATGAAAGCACCGGATCCTCTGATAGAATTGACTACCTCCTTTATTTAATTTGTGTATTGTACTATGTTTTATCCTTCCTTCATTTTCATATTGTCAAACCTTCCTCTTAGGCTTTCATCTCTGGCTCTCTTGACATTTGCATCACCACCATAGACTAGTGATGTAGGAGCATCTCAGGTGCTTCACAATCCTATGTAACTAAAAACATATTTAAGTTTATCTGTGTTGCTCAGTTCCTACTTTGATCAACTTGGTTCAGTATTGCTCAGTTTCCTTTGTTCGCCAGTGTTGGTCAGTTATCTCTCACACTCGGTTATGTCCCTGGCACTCGTTGATGCTTGTTTGGCACTTGGTTGGATTTTTTTACTAACAGGTTTCTTTTGAATGTATTTTGAGGCTGACTTGTGCATTTAATTTGGGTCATATATTTAATGCTGGTATCCATTATTGTGTAGCCTATGGACCTAGATCTGGTCATCCATTCTGTTGATTGTAGATATGAAGGTTGACTTGATTCGGTAGCCTCTTTTATAAATTTAGTTGTCTGGTTAGAGTTTAGGGGGTCAGTTCAGAGAGAAGTTTGATACAGGATAGAAGATAGAAGTTTAGAGATTGTTGATAGATCCTCACATGTTTGAGGAATTCTATACTTGATTATAATATCTGGCCAAAACTAGGAAGGCCTTATAGCCTGACATGTATGAATCAATTTGAAGATAATATATGAAATTTTCTTGCATTCTCTCTCTCACAATTGTGTGTTGTTTCTTTCACATGTTATTCTGCAAGGTGGATCTAGTTAAGATGTGATATTGGCCCCTCATCCTATCCCCTCTTGAATCAGGTGGTATCATAGTGAGGTTAGATCTGGATCTAAATTTTTTAATCTAGGTTTGAAGGTTCCTTCTTGTGAAGCCCTAGTTGAATTGTTGTGGCGTGGAAGATTGTGATCTAACCTTCAATTACAGATGGTTTTCAATATGGTTCATGGGAGGTGAGATGCAGATCTAGGATTGGTAGAAATCCTAAGACAACTTGCTACTAGATTAGAAGCTATTGAAACAGCCCAAAGAATATGAAGACATCTTGAAGATGTTAGTGATGATGAAATTAAGGTGGAACAAGGTAGTGTAGAACCTACACCTGTGATGGATCAGGGTGAGGAAATATTCTTGAAGGATTTGACAAGTCTGAAGTCTACACCACATTTTAATCCTCCTAAGTATGGTGGAAAATTGGATTTTGATGAATTGGTGGACTGGATCACTGAGATGGAAAAGTACTTTGAGTATGAAAATGTACCTGAGGAAAAGAAGGTGAAAATTGCAAGCACAAAGTTGAAGATTCATGCATCCTTATGGTGGGAACATCTGCAGCTGGATAGAAAGAGGAAAGGCAAGACAAAATCAAGGTATGGAATAAAATGTTGAATAAGTTGAAAGGAAATTTCTTACCTTGTGATTATCAGATTAACCTAGTTAGGCAAATGCAAAGTTTAAGGCAAAAGGATAGCTCAGTAAAAGAGTATATTGAGTAATGCTATAGATTAGATATCAGATCTAGACATGATGATGATGATGTGGAAAGGATTGCTAGATACATGAATGGATTGAGATTTTTCATCTAAGAATAAATTAGTTTGGTTAAATTATAGAACAATGAAGAGGCTTATCCATTTTCATTGAAAGATGAAGAGAAATTTAACAAGAGACATGAGAAAAGACAAAGAGGTAGAGGTGGTAGATTTCCTAGAGGAAGAGGTAGATCTCATGGGGAAAGTGATAGATCTGAACCTAACAAGAAAAATCTGGATAAAGGCAAGACCAAGTGGAAAGGTGAAAGTTCATCTAGAGGCAGAGGCGGTAACTACCAAGGTGGTTTTTGAAGAAATTGTTGCAATTGTGGAGAAGAAGGGCATAGTTTGTTTGAATGTACAGATACAAGTAAGAAGGTTGGTAATAGTAGAAATGATTTGGTGCAAGAAGAGTCACCAAATGAAACTAAGAAGGAAAATAGCTTGATGGTAAGGAGAGAACTTATGAATGAAGGTAAAAAGGAAGATCCAGAAAGGAAAATTTTGTTCAAGACTAGATGTAGAGTTTATGAAAAAGTTTGGAAGGTAATCATTAATAGTGGTAGCTCGGAGAATTTGGCATCTGAGGAAATGGTCAAAAAGTTGTAGTTGAAGAGGCTAGAACATCTGAAGCCCTACCAAATTTTATGGATCAAGGATGATCATACACTCTTGTTAAGTGAACAATGTTATGCGAATTTGAAAATTGGAAAGTACTATGATAAGGTGCTATGTTATATCATGCCTATGGATTTTTGTCATATTTTATTGGATAGACCTTCGAAATATGACAGACATGCTATATATGATTGAAGATTGCATAAATATACTATTTGGGCTTATGGGAAAAGACAAATCTTGTTAGCTTTAATGGAAGAACTTGTTAGTAATGTTTGCACATCTGTGAAAGTTTGCTTGATGGAAGGAAGAAAGTTTGTTAAATATTTGAAAAAGAATAATGTATGTTTTGTTGTCATTCATAACAAAATGAGTAAGAAAACAAAGGATAGTGTCCCTGAGGAGATTGATAAGTTACTCATCGAGTACGGAGAAATCATTTGTGATAATGCACCTGATGGTTTTCTACTAAAGAGAAGCATTGATCATTGCACAGATTTAATCCCTGGATCTAGTTTACCAAATAAGGCACATCGTCAGTTAACACCTACCAAGAATCAGGAATTGAATCGACAGATTCAAGAATTGTTGGAGAAAGGTTTCATTAGAGAAAATTTGATTCCTTGTACAGTACTTGTTGTATTGGCACCGAAGAAGAATGGATAATGGTGAATGTGTACTGATTCTAGAGAAATCAATAAGATAATAGTAAAGTATAGGTTTCCTATATTGAGAATGGATGACATAATGGACCATTTGACTAGAGAAAAGTATTTTACCAAAATTCATTTGAAAAGTGGGTATCATTAGATCAAAATTAGAGAAGGTGATGAATGGAAGACTACTTTCAAGACAAAGGAAGGTTTGTATGAGTGGTTGGTTATGCCTTTTGGTTTAACTAATGCACTGAGTACTTTTATGAGGTTGATGAATGAAGTTTTGAAGAAATTCTTCGGTAAGTTTGTGATTGTATATCTTGATGACATTTTGATATTTAGTAAGACTAGAAAATAACATTTGTTTCATGTTAGACAAGTTTTGCAGAGATTGAAAGAAGAAAAGTTGTTGATAAATCTAAAAAAGTGTTCATTCATGAAAGAGGAGATTGTGTATTTGGGATTTATGATTTCAGATGATGGTTTGAAAATGGATCCTGAAAAGGTTGAATCTATTTTGAATTGGCCTACACCTAAGAGTTCTAGTGAGGTAAGATCATTTCATGGTTTGGCATGTTTTTACAGAAAGTTCATTAGGAATTTCAATTAAATTTTTAATGCTATGAATGATACTATGAGAAGAGACAAAAGAGAATTCAAGTGGACACATCGAGATGATAAAAAATTTGAGACCCTAAAGTAGAAGGTTGTTGAATTGCCTATTTTGGCATTGCTTGATTTCAATAAGGTATTTCAAGTGGAATGTGATGCAAGTGGTAGTGTAATTGGAGCTATTTTGAGTCAAGAAGGTAAACCTGTTGCTTTCTTCAGTGAAAATTTGAATGATGTCAAAAGGAAATATTTTGTGTATGATCAAGAATTATATGCTATTGTTGAAGCACTGAAGAAATGGAGACATTATTTGATATCGAGTGAATTTGTGTTGTATACTGATCATAAGGCTTTACAGTATTTGGGTAGTCAAAATAAGTTGAATCAAAGACATATGAAATGGGTTGAGTATTTACAAAGTTATAAATTTGTGATAAAACATAAAAGTGGATTCATTAACCGAGTTGCTAATGTATTGAGTAGAAGGAGATCTTTGATGACCAAGATGAAAATTTAAGTTTTAGGCTTTGATGACATGAGATATTCTTATGAGTTTGATCCTAATTTTTCTGAGTCATGGAGAAAGTACAGAGCACCTATTCAAGATCAACAAAGTACTAAATGGGATGAATATTTTATGCAAGGAGGTATGTTATTGAAAGGTATTCAGTTGTGTATATCGAGAGGAGAAATGAGAACTAATTTGATAAAGGAGAAACATAGTAGTGGTTTGGTAGGACATTTTGGTGTTGATTAGACATTGGATTTTCTTAAAGAGAAATACTTTTGGCCACAGTTGTATAAAGATGTTCAGAAATTTGTGAAAAGTTGTGGAGTTTGACAAGTTGCGAAAGGACTAAGTCATAATACTGGATTGTATACATCAATTGTTGTACTTGAGTAACCTTGGATTGACATCAGTATGGATTTTGTTCTTGGCTTACCAAAGACAGTAAGAAGTAATGATTCTATATTTGCTTTTGTGGATAGATTCTCAAAAATGGAACATTTTATACATTGTAGAAAGACATCAGATGCAGTACATGTAGCAAATCTTTTCTTTAAGGAAACTGTCAGATTGCATGGATTACCAAGGAGTATTATCTCTGACTAAGACAATAAATTTTTTGGGTACTTTTGGAAGACTCTTTGGAGAAAATTGGGTACTGAGTTGAAATATAGTTCTACATTTGACCCACAAACTGATGGATAGAAAGAAGCTATGAATAAAAGTTTTGGTAGTCTTTTGATATGTTTAGTTGGAGACACACCAAGTAATTGGGATTCTATGTTGGCACAAGAAGAGTTTGCATACAATAATTCAGTGAATAGGAGTACTAGAAAAACACCCTTTGAGATTGTGAATGTCATACAACTGAGAGGTATATTTGATTTGAAGGATATTGCTGAGGAAAGAAAGAGAAGTGTTGAAGGAGTAAAGTTTACTAAGTACAAGAAGACATTACATGAAGATGTGAAGCTTAAGCTAGAAAAGAGTAATCATAAATACAAAGACAAAGCTAATAGATCAATGAGAAAAAAGACTTTTGATATTGGTGATGAAGTGATGGTTCATTTGAAGAAAGGCCAATTTCCTATTGGAACATATGAGAAACTAAAAATGAAGAAGTTTGGACCTTGCAATATTTTGAGGAAATTTGGCAGTGGGAATGCATATGAGATTGAGTCACTTGATGGCATGGATATATCAACTATATTAAACATTGCTGATTTATATGAGTTTCATGAGCCTGATGAAGACATGGCTCTATAGTTGGATTATCCTAAGAAACGAAATGAAGAAGTTGAGAAGATTTTGGAGAAAAGAATTGGAAAATGTACAAAAGGAAAAAAAATTATGGAATATCTTGTAAAGTGGAAGAATAGACCGATCGAAGATAGTTCATGGATTTCATAGTTTAAGTTGGATGCAGCTCAGATCATACCTATTTGATGATTTGGAGAATCATTTCAAATAACCCTAGGTGTCTGATGCAGGAGCATCTCAGGTCCTTGGAAATCCTATGTCACCAAAAACATATTTGAGTTTGTCTGTGTTGCCTAGTTCCTACTTTGACTGAGTTGGTTTGGTGTTTCTTGGTTTCCTTTGTTCACGGTGTTCGTCGATTATCTCTGGCACTCTATTATGTCCCTAGTGCTTGGTGATGCTTGTCTAGCACTTGGTTGGCTTTTCTTACCAATGGGTTTATTTTGAGTTTCTTTTGAGGATGACTTGTGGATTTAATTTGGGTAGTGGATTTAGTGTCGGTACCCATAATTAAGAAGCATGTGGACCTAGATCTAGTCGTCCATTCCATTGATTGTGGATCTAAAGGCCCACTTGATTCAGTAGCCTATTGTATAAATGTAGTTGTTTGGTTAGAGTTTAGGGGGTTAGTCGAGAGGAAACTTTGATAGAGGATAGAAGATGGAAGTTTAGAGATTATTGATAGATCCTCACATGTTTGAGGATTTCAGTACTTGATTGTAATATCTAGCTGAAACTAGGAAGGCCTTACAGCCTGACATGTATGAATCAATTTGAAGATAATATATGAAAGTTTCCTGCATTCTCTCTCTCACTGTTGTGTGTTGTTGCTTCCATGTGTTGTTTTGCAAGGTGGATCTAGTTAGGGTGGGCCTTTGGCCCCTCATCTTGTCCCCTCTTGCATCAACTAGAAAAATCTTATCCCACTTTTCCTTTGTAGTAGTGCAATTCTTAACATCCTCAAATTCAGCATCGGATTGAGAAACAACAATCTCTATCATAGTATAGTTATTTTCTTGTTGGTCTTTTAGTTGATCAAGAGTCAAAGGTCTAGTTTATGGTTGTAAGTATCCATTTTAAAGTAGATATAAGGTAGACTCTCAGATTATGGATATGTGAAGTTTCAATTGACTTTTCCATATAGTAAATATTTCCTTATTCGGCTTCAACAGTTCCCTCTTATACATCTTGTAATCTTTCTGCTGAAGTCCTTAAAACTTTGTTCCAAGCAACACTCACTTTGATACCAACTATTATAATAATTGAGAGGGAAAGTGAATCAATTAGATAAATTATCCTATAGTCCCAAATACAAAGATGTAACACTTCAAACAATTTCAACAAATTCTGCAGCTTGGTAACATAAACTACTAAACTATCCATGCCTTTACTGATTACCAATTAATTAACTCATTGTGATTACTAACCAAATCAAATATATTGTATGTAAATTATGATAATAAAAAAAACATCACAGAAACACATAACATAATGATTTAACGTGGAAACACTATTAAGGGAAAAACCACCTCGGACCGATAACCCCAAAAAAATTTCACTCTTCTAAAGTGAGCTTGGTGAAGGGCCAACCCTATTAAAGGTTACAAACACACTGCTAGGTGTGACCTAGTTAGAGGATTTAAGACTAACACTTATCGTGCAACTAGTATTCACTATAGGATCGATAGGATAACAATGTACATTCATTGAATGACATAGGGGCATAACATAAGATGGTTAAGTCCACTCGGTAAGATATTTTTCTATATCAATGGTTAAAATGAAATAGTAGTTGAACTAATTAAAATACAATTCAATTTTTATAAGTTTAGATCTATTATAGGCCCATAAAAATCCTCTGATCAATATATCAATTCACTTCCTCAACTTATTTTTACTTGGTAATAGCTCTCTAATTCTTGATACTATTCTATAGTTTGGTTCTTCTTCAATGTGTTTGATCAGGCATGCATGAAACTATATTCATGCAAAATCTCTACAATCTTCTTTCTTCGAGCATGTTTCAATAAAGAAACCCATATCTCTTATATAGATAGATAAACCATTTTGATATCATCTTTCAGATTTTTCCACTTATTCTCCTTCATTGATTTTGCCTCTTAGACCTTCCTCAGCAGATGTGTCAATAACAAGTTTCAATTCCATCCTTTAGATCTTCTCCAAATTTTGTCAGTCATGGATCTCATACCAAACCTTATCCTCAATCTCAAAATCATAACAATTTCCAGCTCATTAGTTTCTATCGGCTAAACCTAATCATTTGATACTTTCATCCATACTTGGTTAAAAAACAAATGTGTCAGTGAACAAAAGATCAATTAATACTATCGCTTGGTATACACTACATTGGATCGGTGCATACTAAAGTGCTTTATTTACGGACCACATTACCTTGTACATTTTACTTCCCCCTTCATAATAGATTAATGCAACATAATTAAGTCAACAATATAAGGTCATAGACTCATCAATAAGTTACCCAAGGTATTCCTTATCCTCATCTGTCATATCCATATTTCTCCATGTAGATATCTCATCTCTTCATCTCTTCTCTCCTATTTATAGATGTTTAGATGTTTGCAGCTAACATGATAAGTACTATCCAAACTAGTTGACATCAATGACAATATAATGGCTCAATTAATTATCTTACATATCATTTCAGTACTCGGTGATCTCTAATCACTGATCTTCAAGTCATTCAGGTATTCAATCAGTTGTAGTTCATTAGCTAAAGGATTTAATCACCATGTTAAGAGTGGCCATTTTAGATGGCTTAAAAACATTCCATCAGAATGTCACCTTGATTAAAGGATTTACACAATGACTGTTATGTCAACCTTGATTAAAGTATTTAGACTGATACAATGGTTAGAAAGTAACAATAGGTTCTAATCTGAAAATATATAACTCACTTTTAAAATCAAGATCCACTTCACTTATATGCTTCTTTACTAACTAACCTTCATTTCCATTTCCATCTCCATCTTTGATCTTCTTGAAATTCTCTTCAAGAAATCACAACAACTTATAGGGCTTGTTAGAAGCCTCAACCCTTTTAGGATTTTATATTACAAAAAAAAATGTTTGCAAGATGAGCTCACTGCCCAAACATGCAATATACAATAATAGCGTTGGATACAAAGGTAAAGTACAAAAACTTTTACTATTATTGAATAGCTTTCCTATTCTGATTTAACTTTGTAGGCTCTTCTCTTTCACATATAGATATTTCTTTCTTTCTTCTTATAGTATACAACTTTGCATCATATGTCAACTTATTATAATTTCTATATGTAACTTGTACATACTTTGCATTATATAATTATTACATATATACAAGTTATTACAATAAGTAACTTCCATTCGGCTTACGATTATTATAATCTTCTCAAAATATAAAATCAATTCATGTTGTCTTAGGGTTAACATATAGGATGTCATCCCTCCTTGGTAAAGTCATTATTTTGATAAACAAAATAATCCCTTAACTTAATGTGATCACATTTTTTCCTCTACTCTATTCAGCTTGGCTCAACACTGTCTTTCTAAATATTTAATATCTTCTTCCATACATGTCGTACAGACTTGCACTCTCATATGTGGCCTTGATATACATAGAATGATCTATGTTCAAGTGTGCATGCCCTAAACATTCTTCTGTGAACATCGCTAATCAAAACTGTCTCCAATTAGACTATAAAATACTGTTGTACTTAGACAATTTTCTAATGCGTTCATACAAGACTTCATCCTTCGGTTATGCTATCTTCATGTTGAGTATATGTTTCCATAATGTTAACATTTTGATATCATACTTAGCCAAATTTCCAACAAATATTATGATAGTACTCTTTCATATTTATTTTTATTTTGTTAGCCAACATTGCAAACTTCTTAGAAGGTGCATGATCAATAAATGGCTCTACAATGAGAAATAGTATCACATTATCATTTTTTTCTTCTCTGGATATTAAAAATAGTGGATATTCTTTTCTCTAGTATATGTTGCCCATATTGGGTGAACTAAAATAAATATTTGTGTTATTTTTTTTCTATTTTCTTTATTTCTACATTATCTTAATATTGAACCCAAACCCTAACATACATCCCATAGAACATCAAACCCATTAAAAACCTCGTTAGATTCCTACTAACTAGAATTTATCTTTTGACCTCTACCCTTATCATAGATATTGACCAAAATGAATCCCTCCTTATCCTCCAACAAAGGATGATTCCTTTAATTCTATGTAGGGTGTGAGCTAGCTAGTCTAATTTTATAAGATGATGTAGGATTTGATTTAGCACACGTCCATTGTAAATACCTATTTTGATGATATATACAATAACAAAACATAATAATTTCATAATATTTTTTTTAAATCAATAAATTTATCCTCAACCAAATTTCCATGAAATTAAGAAAAGGGTTACTTAAATAAATATTAGAACAAACATAGGGGAATGCCTTCTTATCCACATTTTATCGTGAATGACCCACTATCTTGTTAAGTTTTAGTGCTACAAGATTATAAATGTTTTTTCTATAGAACTCCAATGGATACTAAAAAATCCTCACCCATAATATAACCCATGGAAAAATATGATTTATTGTGTTGAAAAAGATATACCATGGATTGTTAAAGAGGCCAGATTGATTGTAAAGTAGAGAACCCTTCAAATCCCTTGTTTTTATCTAACATGTTTGAAAAAAGGACCATGAAAAATCTATTAGAAATTAGTAACACTTATGTTCTTCCCTCTAGATTAAATGTTCAATGAGTTGACAAACCCATGAAGAATAAAGGACACCAAAAATCTCACATAATTCTAAATTAAAGTTTGATTATATAGATAATTAATGAAATTTACATCAATTGAATTAGGTCAAATCATATGTATATTCATTTTATCACTTCTTCTAAGAAACTCATTTAGCTTTGGTGGCTTGAAACAACCATGTTAACCAGAATGTTCCCACATGATGACACTAATAGCACAAATTATAGGGTTCTTGTGTATAAATGGTAATGAATTATTTACCATCACAAAACCCTTTCAAGGTACACTCATCCCTCTAGAAGAACCTCCTCTTATTCCCATGTTGGTTTAAAACAAGGACAAATAGTCTCAAGGAGGCCCCACTAAGCCTAAGAAATGCACAAATTAAAGGAAATAAAAGCCACATATAGGAAACACAAGAGAAATAAGATAAACCATCATAGTACCCACCAAACCAAAACTCCACATACGCTTCACTGCAAGCAAGAATACACTAGCACACGCCTTGTGCACCTACAAAATCCTCCAACCCAAACTTATAGAAGTTCAAATAAGCCCACAAAATGTCAATTGAAAAACATCCAATTAGAAGATGCCAAGGAAAAAGAAGGAATTATCACACAAAATATAATCCTATTCCCACCCTTTAAACTTTACATCAAGGCCCCTACTATCAATGAAAATATAACGCATGCCAATAATAGGAACAACTAGGGAATGAGTACCCTAGCTAGAAAAGGGATAAGAGGTTCCATTCATCCTCCTCATCCCAAATGAATACATAACAAAAGGATGGAAATGAGATTTTTTTGTTAATGAAAGTGATATTGGAAAATATTACCATTTTATATTAGTTATTCTATGTTGAATTCGTTGTAATTTTACTCTTCAACAAACTAGATCTTTTACCACTCAAGTAAACTTTTGAAAAAAAATAGATTGGAAATGTATTGAAGAGTATCACAACTACAAGTTGAATTTTTCCATATTTTTTGTCAATATAATTTTGTATAAAAAATTTGAATTTTTCTATTTCACGAATTGTAACATCATAAAAATCCTTGTAAATGAAATCAACAAAGAGTAAAAACCTTATACTGTTTTGGGTGGGGGTGATTTTGTAGTCTAATAGAAAGGGATGGTGTCCTAGGAATCTTATTTTTCATATTTCTCTCTCTTCTTTCCAATTTTTTTTTTATCTCACATGTATGAATCTATAGTTCATGCTTTAACATTATATAGATGTATTACATGAAAATATAATATAATAATATATCTAGTTAATATCATTGTGATACAATGGTATTTGAAACTACGCCTTAGGATGATGTGGAACATATAAAATAGTGGTATAAATATGATGAAGCCTCTAGTAGCATATGTATGATAATGTATTGAGCCTCTTTTTCAATTACACCTACCACTACATCAAATGGAGTGTTGAAAATCTTGGAAATCCTATTTGGTAAGAAGTTTGAGGTAAGAGGACACCAGTTGCAAAATGGACAAATAGGGTTGAGTCTAACCAATTTTGACCCTATAAAACACTTCCTCACAAACCTCAAATTTATAATATTTCAATTGGAGAAATGTTAAATCAAGACATGTGCTATAAAAATCATCTTAACCATTCAGTCTAAGCTTTGTCAAAACTATTTAGATTTTATTTATAAATTGTATACTACAAAATGTGCCCTAGGTTTCACATATAAAATGTCTTCTCTAGATGAGATTATTATAGAACTTACTATACACTAGGAAAAATATATTTTAGGTTGTAAAATTAAAACATCTAAGATACATTTCTTAGTTGTAAATTAGTACATAAATTAATAGAAATCATCTAGAGAGCATGGTTAGAAATAAAAGAACCATGGACAGAAGAAGAATTATAAAAAAATAGCTTCTTGAAAAGTAGATTATTAGACCTCTTCATCAAAAGGTGAACAAATTAAGGAGAAGGTAAAGTGATATTAATGTAATAGGTTTATCCATGATGACTAAATAAATAAGTGGAAACAAAGATCACATTTAACATATATTGGAAAGAAACCTAATCAAAGTGCCCAGTTTAATCAAGGAGAGTTTATCAGAATGGTCTTCTAAGCTCACAGATAAAAGAAAGGGAAAAGCAAAGGGGATTGCAATAATTTTTTTTACTTCACAACAAAATTATTGGATCACTAACTTAGGTGATTCACTCTACATGGATTCTAATGACCTACAACTGATTGAATATCTTGATGAACAAAAGAGACAATGATTACAGTTCACCGAGATATCAATGGGACATGTAAGATGATTAGATTAGTTAATATGTTTTCATGTTTGTCAACTTGTCTTGACTATACTTATCATGATAGTTAAAAACATCTAAACATATATAGAAGGAAGAAATGATGAAGAAATGAGATATCTAGACATAAGGAAAAGATTGATATGACAGATAAGGATAAGGTATACATTGGGTAACTTATTGATGAGTCTATGGCATTATATTGTTGAGTTGAGCATGTTGCATTATTTAGTTATGAAGAAGAGATCAGAATTGAACAAGTGAATGTGGTTGGCAATTGAAGATTTCTATATACATCAAGTCAGTCTTGTGTATACCGAGTGACAGTAATAACTGAATTAGTTATCATCTACACATTCAGTATTAACCGAGTAGGGTGACCCCACAATAGTGGGTTACAATTTTTTAGACATGCTAATTTTTGCTGAAATCACACATTTTTAATAAAATATGATTATTTAAGCCTTGAGACACTCAATTTGAAGGAATTAATTAAAAATGGTTAGCTCAAAGCCTCTTAGATAAAAAAATCATTGATATAACATATATACTCCTCATTCATACCTACAATGGAGTCTCCTTCGCACTTATTAAAATGCTAATAAAAAATCACCTCGACTTTATCTTTTGGCAGATCAAATGAATCCATTCAAAAAACCTATCTATGTAGTAAGGTACTACTAAGAAAACTCTTTCCAATTATTATAATGTTAATATATATTAAGTTTATTATGACTTTCTATTTTTAGTTTTACTAAACATAGATATTTCACCGTATCTCCACCTCTATGTTTGATGCTTATGGAAAAATAGTAAATCAGAGAAAAAGAATTCTAAAAAATATCTATGCCCTAGGTATTGAAGTTATCTTTCTATCAAAAAAATAAAAATAAAATTGGACAAATACACAAACAGTTATAAGCTATGTAGTCAAGGTATGTTAAAATTACGGCTTAGTAAACTTCAAACATTAATAAAATATGAAATAATCATGATAATGTTATCAAACCAATTGCATGCCCTCCATATAGATCTTAAAAAACTAAATTTGAAAGAATCACATTGATATCTATTTTAGAAAAAAAAGTTATGCTCTACGAAAACAATGTAACTCTTTGAAAATGATGTTTTTAGCAACATAGCAATTTTTGTGGGAGAAAGAAATAACCCATCAAATGAATTCAAAAATAAAAATAAAAAATATATTTAGAATCTAGATAGAAAATCCTAAAAGACTCTAATTTACTTCATCTTCTGATTCTTAATGGTTTAATGACAATATGCATTTGAATCTAAAAGTCTTAATCAAAATTTAGAGTATAGTGTCCATTCAGGCAAAAAAGTGTGACCCACTATTGTGGGTTCACCCAGTATGGATGAAACCATTAAATATTATAACATCTAACTAAAAATTTTGAGCTAGAAATTATGTATAATTTTTAGGTAACAGATGAAGTTTGTTACAAGATCCATGACTGACAAAATTCAAAGAGTATATAAGGGAAGAGATTGAAATATTTTAATGACACATCTGTCAAGGAAGGTTTAAATGGAAAAATGCACAGAGGAGATTAAGAGGCAAAATATGATGGCTGATATGAAAATGGTTTACTTGTCTATATAAGAGACATATAATTCATTGTTGAATTATGCTAGATGAATAGAGACTGCATAAGATTTTTCATGAAGACATTGTTCATGCATTCCTGATCAAACTGGTTATAGATAGAACTGAGCTGTAGGCATAATCGAGCATCAGAGAACTATACATCGAGTACAATAAGTTGGGGAATTTGATGAAGTGAATTACTTATTGATCAAATGATTTTTATGATCTTAGCATAGATCTAAATAATTGTAAATTGAGTTAAATTTGAATCAGATCACTACTATATCAATTTAACCATTTTTACATCAAAATCTCTTAACCGAGTAGACTTAACAGTCTTATTGTATTGCTATATGACATTCAAGAAATGTTAATTGTTATCTTGTTGACCCCATAGTGAATGATGGTAAAAATTTATTGTTAGTGATAAATCCTCTGATAAGGTCAGACCTAATAGTGTGCATTGTAACCTTTAACAGGGTTGTCTCTTAACTGAGCTCACTTAAGAAGAGTGAATTATTTCTAAAGAAACTATTGTATGTAAAATAATGAGAACCTTGCTACCTATCTATGCTATTAAAATATCTTCTATTCATGAAATGAGGTCTGCAGTTGGTAGTACTCTTACACTTGATAGTCTAATTGGAAAGTTGACTACTTTTAAGATGAATAACTATGATAATAGTATTGTACTAAATGTTGAGTCTACTTTATGTCATCTTTGAAGATTAGTAATTCTACCAGTAAGCATAACATAAGAAATGAAAGTGATAGTGAAACTAAAGATGAGCTTGATGAACATGAAGAACTTATGGCAAGAAGACTTCATAAAGGTAAAGTAAGGTGTAAAGGAAAGTTACCTTTAGCATATTTTAATTGTAAAGAGATTGGAAATATTATTACTAGATGTCTTAAAAAGAAAGAAGAAGATAAAGACAATGACTGATCTAGTGATGGAAGGTTCACTAGAAGAGATGATGAAGATAATAGAGGAAACAAACACTAAGACATAAGAAACAACTGAGACAATAGAGATTACAAAGAAAAAGGCAAGAAGGCATGTTACCTTGTTTATGATGATGATAAGGACACTGACACCAACATTGATGATCAAGTTGAAGTGGTATATGTTGCACTGAAAGATAATTCAGAAGATGAAGAAAGGTATGTAGAAACAACACTTATATCTAAAGCTAGAAAGAATGATACATGAATTATTAATAGTGGTTGTACACATCATATGACTAGTGATGAGGAAAAATTTGAATATCTTGAGCACTACAATGGAGGATCAGTTAAAATGGGAAATGATACACCTTGTTTGGTGAAAGGAAAATGAACTATCTTGTTGAATGATAATATTAGATGTGAAGATGCATATTGGGTGAAAGGAATTAACTACAATATATTAAGTTTAGAACAATTGAACAGTTCAAGTCACTGAGTTGCATTTTAAAGTAGAAAGGTTAAAATCTATGATGGAACTAGAAAACTAGTCGGTACTAATGAACAATCCAAAGGTAATCTATTTTATCTCAAGAAAATGCTGAAACTTCTTGTTTGTTGGCTAGAAATAAAGATGTGTGGTTGTGGTATAAGAGATTGTGTCATGCAAGTTTTCATAACATGGTTAATATTAGTAAAAAGAGAAGATTTAGAGGTTTATTGAGTGTAACTAAGCCTGACCATGTCATGTGCAATCAATGTCAGAAAGGAAAAATGACTAAATCTAGTTTCAAAATAAAATACTATTCTTTGAAAGGTATTTTGGATTTGGTACATACTGACTTGTGTGGTCCTATGAGAACTCAGAGTTATTATGGTGACAAATATTTCATTTTATTTGTTGGTGACTACTCTAGGATGATGACAATTATGTTCTTAAAAGAGAAATCTGAATCTTTTAAATTGTTTAAGTGGTATAAACCTAAAATTGAAAAGGAAACTGGGAAAAGTTTAAAATGCTTAAGATTTGATATAGGAGGTGAGTTTATTTCAGATGAATTCACTAACTATTGTAATGAGCATGGAATCAAAAGACGGGTTTCAGCACCGAGGACACCAAAGAAGAATGGAATTGGAGAAATGAGGAACTGATCTACAGTTTACTATGCTATAACACTAATGATTGAGAAAAATGTTGCACAAATATACTCAAGAGAAGTTGTTAGCACTTCTATATACACATTGAATCAAGTTCAACTGAAGAAAGATACAAATAAGACACCTTATGATCTATGTTTTGGATACACACTGAATGGAAGTTATTTTAAAAAAATTGGAAGAAGATGTTACACTCTAAAAGATGATAGAAATGGTAAATTTGATTCTAAAGGTGATGAAGGAATATTTCTAGGATATTCTACTAAGACAAAAGCATACGATTGTTTTAACAAGGCTACCAACAAAATGATTGAGAGTGCTAATGTGAAAGTTGATGAGTTTGTTGAAAAAAATGATGAAGAAAGCATGAAGGAAATAGAAGACTATGGTTGGTTTAAATATATTGAGCATCTAGACTAGAAAATGCTATTGAGAATTAGAAAATGCAAACTAAGAATGAGGAAGAGGGTACCGAGGAATAAAATGAACCTGAACCAAATGATGAGAAAAGAAGAGATCATTGGAGAAAAGAAAGCAAGCATGATGACAAGGAGTAAGTTAAGACATAACACATGTTTAGTTTTTGAATTTAAGCTTAATAATGTTAAATATGCACTTTACAATGATGAATGGATCAAAGGAATGAATGGAGAAATTGAAGAAAAACAAAACATGGACATTGGTACTAAGACCGAGTGTTAAAAATGTAACTAGTACTAAGTGGATTTTTAGAAACAAGTTAAATGAGAATGGTGAAGTGACTAGAAATAAGACAAGACTTGTATGCAAGTGATATGCACAAGAAGAAGGAATTGACTATGGTGAAACATTTGCACTAGTAGAAAGAGTTGAAGGAATCCGAGTCTTACTTGCATATGTTGCACATAACGGATTCAAAGTCTATCAAATGGATGTGAAATCAATATTTCTAGATGAAATTCTTGAGAAAGAAGTCTACATAGAACAACCTGAAGGTTTTGTTGATGCAAATAAGAAGAACATGGTACGTAGATTACACAAAGCTTTGTATGGATTAAAACAACCACTGAGAGCATGGTATGAAAGATTAAATGCTTATCTTATTAGTATTGGATTTGTGAGGAAAAGTTATCTAATAGTAATCTATACATGAAAGGAGACCATGATGACAATATTTTGATTGCTGAAATTTTTTTGATGATATAATCTTTGGAGGACATGATAATATTTGCAAATATTTTGTTGATGAAATGAGAAAAGAGTTTGAAATGTCAATGTTTGGAGAGATTAAATTCCTTCTAGGTTTATAGATTATACAATAGAATGATGGGATTTTCGTTATGCAATCAAAATACATCGAGGAATTATTGAAAACATTTGACATGGAAGATTTAATGCCAGTAGGAACACCGATGGTGATAGGATGTAAGTTGACAAAAGATGATGAATCAACCAAGATAAATCAGACACTACATATATCAATGATTGGAAAACTTATGTATGTGGTACATAGTAGGCATGATATAGCACATGTAGTTGGGATTGTAGCAAGATTTTATTCTAATCCTAAGGAATCACATATAGTTGTAGTTAAGAGAATTCTGAGATATTTGAAGAAAACTAAAGATTATGGTTTATGGTACAAAAATGAAGGCAATTTTGAACTCTGAGTTTACACTAATGCAAATTGGGCTGGAAACATTGCTAACTACAAGAGCACAACTGGTGGAGAATTAATTTTAGAAGAAAGACTTGTAACATGGATTAGCAAGAAAAAAGCCTATATTTCTGAATCTACTATTGAAAAAAAGTATGTTGTTGTTGTTACTAATTGTTCAAATATTGCATGGATAAAATAGTTGTTGGAAGGGATGAATGAGGTGATCATTGATCTAGTGATTATATATTATGACAAAATAAGTGTCATAAATATTTCCAAGAATTTGGTGATGCATTAAAAAACAAAGCATATATCTATTAAATATCACTATTTGAGGGAACAAGTACAAGATAATCAAGTGAAACTAGAATTTGTGAAATATAAAGTCCAACTTGTTGATATATTTACCAAGCCCTTACCAAAGGACAGTTTTGAGTACTTGAGAACTAGACTAGGGGTTCATCTCCTGTCTATCAGTCACTAAGGTGATCAAGAGGTTGCATCGACCTATACTTTATCAAAATATCATTCATGTTGATGCATATAGCTAACACTTTAGGATTTCTAAGGGTGTGAAAGGATTGAAGAAGCTAAAACATATAATTATATATCAGTACATGAAGGTATTTGATTTGGACTGAATAACAAATATATACTTGGCTTTTGTAGAGCTGTATATTTTCTTTTGGCATTGTTGTCAAAGGTAGATAGATACTTCATATGAAATATCAGTTAAAGAGAATAAATAAATGGAGAGAAAATCAGAGAAAGAATCAGAGAGATGAAGAAGTTCAAATCTGCAGGGAGAGTCTACATAGAATGTTGTTTGTAGTGATTAAACATATTAAAAATCAAGCTAGGGAGATCTTATCAAGCTACAACATTTATCCATATAGTTTTAGAACAAATATTTGGTATGGTATTACATATTTCATATTGTTTTTGTTGTCATTAATGCCAAAGGGAGAGATTGATGACCTACAACTGATTGAATATCTTGATTAACTAAAGAGACATTTATTAGAGATCATGGAGCTATAAAAATGATATGTAAGATTATTAAATCAGTCAATATATTTTCATTAATGTCAACTAGTCTTGACTATACTTATCGTGATAGTTACAAACATCTAAAAATTTGTAGAAGGAAGAAATGGTGAAGAAATGAGATATCTACATAAGGAAAAGATGGATATGATAGATAAGGATAAGGTATACATTGGGTAACTTATTGATGAGTCTATGGAATTATATTGTTGACTTGGGCATGTTGTATTTTTTAGTTATGAAGAAGAGATAAGAATTGAACAAGTGAATGTGGTCGATAATTGAATATTTTTGTATACACCATGTCAGTCTTTTGTATACTAAGTGACAGTAATAACTAAGCTAGTTATCACCTACGCATTCAGTATTAACCAAGTATGGATGAAAACATTAAATGTTATAACACCTGACTAAAATTGCTAAGTTGGAAATTACGTATGATTTTGAGGTAACAGATGAAGTTTGTTACAAGATCCACGGTTGACAAAATTTAGAGAAGATCTAAGGGAAGACATTGAAATGTGTTAATGACAAATCTGCTGAGGAAGGTTTAAGCAGAAAAATGGATGAAGGAGATTACGAGGCAGAATTGATGGCTGATAAGAAAATGATTTACTTGTCTATATAAGAGACATATAATTTATTGTTGAATCATGCTGGATGAATAGAGACTGCAAAAGATTTCACATGAAGACATTGTTCATGAATTCCTAATCAAACTGGTTAGAGATAGAACTGAGTTGTAGGCATAATTGATTGTCAGAGAACTATACCCAAAGTACAGTAAGTTGGGGAAATTGATGAAGTGAATTTCTTATTAATAAGATGAGTTTTATGAGTGTGGAATATATCTAAATACTTGCAAATTGAGTTGTATTTGAATAAGATCACCACTGTATTAGTTTAACCATTGTTACAACAAACTCTCTTAACTGAGTGGACTTAATAGTCTCATTGTATTTCCATATGACATTCAATGAATGTTAACTGTTATCTTGTTGACCCCATTGTGAGTATTGGTCAAAAGTTAACTATTAGTGATAAATCCTATAACAATGTCACACCTAACAATATGCATTGAAACATTTAACAAGGTTGTCTCTTAACCAAGCTCACTTCAGAAAAGTAACTTATTTTGGATTACTGGTCCTAGGTACTTTTTCCCTTTGCAGGTTTTCCACGTTAAATCAATGTATTATGTGTTATTTTTTATGATTGTTTTTCTACCATAATTTACATATTTCATATTGGATTAATCGGTAAAAGATAGCTTTGGATATAATTGGTATTCGGTAAATAAATAGATAGATAGATATTTTATCTTACCGAGTTGTATAAATGGTTGATTTTTTTTTTTTAAGTACATATGAGAGTTTGGGACTGTAGGATAACTAATTTAACTAATTCACCCCCTCTTATTTATTATAACAACTTCTTGAAAAGATAATTTCACATTGTTAGAGCCATACTGATAGGGAAGGTTGGGAAGGATCTTTTCACAAGCCCTTGCTCTTAGGTTCACCCAATGACCCTCTGGTGTATCCACCTACACCAATGACCTATAGGATTCATTAGATGGCTCAATCCCCTAGTCTTAGGCCCAGCCAACCTACCAAAATTGACCCATCAACTCAAACACAACTTCTTAGTACTTGGCTTCTTCATGCACATAGTTACCTGTAAGCTAAACTAAGGGTATTACACCTCCCAATGAAATAGGGAGCTTGTAGAGGCAAGGAAGTGTGGGAAAATGTCTTATAATTTTCAAATACACATGTTCCAACCTTCACTTTATCTATTCTTCCTACTAATCTTGGACTTCCATTGTAAAATAGGGTTACAAGGAAGAGCTCAATTAGGCCTCCTCTCAGAGAAACTAGGGCTTTACTCCTGATTGGTCTGAAATGACCCTACAAAAAATATGTGGATCCAATCTATATGAGGTAACATCTCATGGGATTTTTGATGTTTTGGGTGCCTCCTAGGCCGTACAACCCCCTTACTAAAAAATTGAACCTTTTAGTGGAGTTTAGGCGTATTCCTGAATCAATGAAGTGTTAGATAGTTTTGATTGATCAAATGGATTGCTCAGCTCTTGTCCTTGCATCTAGATCTTGGAAATTAACATGTTCAAGATCACAAAATCCTACCATGTGGCTTACATCTCTCCTTTGTAATCTATTCCCCTTCTTCATTCAATCCTTCCTAGTCAGGCTCACCATGGCTCACCTAGGGCTAGATTGTTAAAATGATTTGCATGCATACCCGGGCCCCTTCTTCCATGTATGTTACATACATGGGGTCTACACACTATCCCCCAAAATTCCATATAGATTGTATTGTGGGATAGTGAGCTAGACTCTCATATTCTCAGTCTCCTTGATAAAAACCAGTGAACTAGGATTTTATGAAGAATTTAAACTAAATAAGAAAAAGATAAACAATACCCTAAAATATATGGAGAAATGGAAAAAAGATCCACACATCAACTCTAAACATCCACAATGAGATCTGATCTAAGACAAAAATCCTTCTATTAATTCACTATTCATAGAGATCTCCTTGAAAACTCAAACTATATACACTTGTACACACAATCCTCCGTACAATACTACATCCAACCTTGGGATATGAGCCAGATATTAGTTAAATAGTCTAAGGTAGGGATTAGGGTAGGTTTAGAGACTTTAAATTCTGATTAGGCCTTAAGGCTACTTAGGCCAAGCAATTTTTCAAAATTTGAAAAAGTTGCTAAGCAACTTATGCAACAAGATTGACAAATTTTTAGATCTTGCTTCCAAATGAACCTAGGAAGCTAACAAAGGGTCCTAGGGCATATCTAGACCCTAGAATTTATATCCAAGACTCAAAACCTCAAAAAAATATTTTGACATCACATCACACCTGATTATCCTAAGGTAGGACTAAGAGACTACCTTCGCTAACTAAGACCTTGAGGACTCTATATCCCAAAAGGATCCCATAAACATGGTCAACATGACCTTAGGAAAATCCACACACAAAAGTCTTGAAAAAATTAAACAAGAATGAAGGTACTCCCACACCATACTCCCCCCTCTACAAAAAAGAGAAATAAGCCTAAGTGGAGGAGAGGATAGAAGTGTCTATGCCAAAATTCTTGAAGTTAGCCTCTTCTACCCATGTTCCTTTAGGTTTAGGAAACCCCTTCCACTTGATGAGATATTCCATGTCTACCATTTTTCTTCATCTTTTTTTTCACCCTTGATTCAAGAATCCTTTTAGCTTGTGGCTTCTCTCTAGGAGGCAGGAATGTCTCACTAAGATCCTCAAGTATTTCACCACTGTTTTGACTAACCTTTGATAATGGTCCTCTAAATCTTATCAAATCTACCACTTTGAACACTAGTGAGATGTTTAGGTCTATCAGGAGTTCTACCTTGTAAGAATTGTTTCAATACTTGGCTAGCACCTTACAAGTCCCCACTCTTTTCATCTACATCTTGGTTGGTATTCCCTTTTGTAGTCTTAACTTGTTGAGGTGTACCATAACATGGTCCCCAACTACAAACTATATGTTATTTCTTGACATGTAGGCATATTCTTCTTTAGGAATGATCATGTCCCATGTTTTCCCATACTCTTTAGTGAGGCATCTCAATAGGCTACCTAGTACCCTATTTATTACCTCTATTTTCCCATTAGATTGGGGATGGTATGCTGACCCAAAGGATAGGTTGGTGCCTAGTCTCCTCCATAGATTCTTCCAAAAGTAACTCATGAACTTCACATCCCTATTAGAGACAATGCTTAAAGTCATACCATGAATCCTTACAATCTCTTTGAAAAAAAAATGATCTATGTAACTTGCATTATGAGTGGTCTTACAAGGGATAAAGTGGCTTATTTTAATGAATCTATCCACTACTACATACACACTATCCAATCCTAATTTTTTTTTAGGGAGACCTACCAAAAAGTCCATGCTTATGCATTCCCATGGCCTATTTGGAATGGGAAAAGGTTGATACAAACTTGAATTACTAGCTCCCCCTTTTTCTTTCACACATAGCACACATTATTCTAGATATCTTCTAACATACCTTGGAAACTTGGGCCACTAGTAAAATCTCTACACTAATTGCAATGTCTTGTTGATATTAAAGTGTCCACTCAAGCTCCCATTGTGCTTCTCTTGAATGAGATTCTCTCTCATTGAGCCTTTGGGAACACATAGTTGATTCCATTTGAAAAATAGCCCACTTTGCAAACTATATTTACAGAATGGACTATGAAAAGGATTTTTAAATTCAAAACATACCTTGTATGCCTCAGAGAAGTCTTCATCCTAACCAAATAGTTCTTTAAAACTTTCAATGCCATTTCTTTGTAACTATTTTTCTTATACTGTCAGCCATCTCCTACTTAGTGCATCTACTACCTTGTTCAAATGTCCCTTCTTGTGCTCAATGGTGAAGGTGAAGGATTTTAAATACTCTATCCATTTCAAGTGTCTATTGCTCAAATTTTATTGAGTGTTTGTGTAGCTAAGTGCTTGATTATCAGCAAACACTACAATATCTTTATGAAGGAGGTACTGGCTCCATTTCCTAAGTGACTGAACCAATGCATATATTTCCAATTCATATGCTAAATAATTCTTCTTAGCTTCATTAATTTTCTCACTAAAAAATGCTATCGTCCTACCTTCTTGTCTTAACAATCCTCCAACTGATATGCCACTTGCATCACATTCCAAAGTGAATAGCTTGTCAAAACTAGGCAATAGGATGATGGGTTGTGTTGCCACTTGTTGCTTCAAATGTTCAAATGCTTTGTTGGCTTCTACTTTCCATCTAAACTTAGTCTTCACTCCACCCTTTATGGTGTCTAGGAATGGTTCACATATGCCACTAAATTTCCTTATGAACTTCCTATTAAATTGTGCAAGTCCATGAAAAATCCTTACTTTTGTCCCTATGGTTGGTGTAGGACAATTTTTTATTTCTTCCACCTTACTTGGATCCATTTTTAGTAGACCCTTCGATACCACAAAACCCAAATAAACTAGCTCCTACTTGAGAAATTCACACTTCTCTAGATTGATTGCTAATTGTTCTTCATGCAGCCTCTTGAATACAATCTCCAAATGTGACAAGTAATCTCCTTTAGTCTTGCTAAAGATGAGTATATCATCAAGATATACCACCAAAAATCTTCCTATGTGATCCTTGTGTTGGTGTTTTACAAAACGGCATATGAATTTAGGCTGCCAATATACCCTCAGATAGATTTTAGGAGTGGTTAGTTCCAAAATGTAAAGGGATCTTAGGGTAACTGGACCAACTATAGGGACAAGACTACCCTCTTCTACTTCTGGTTCTACAAAACCAAGGCGGGTGCACCTAACCCAGTGAATACTATACCTTATACACCAAATTCTAGGTTTTGAACAACAAATGATAGTAAGAAAGTACTAAATGCCAACCTCACATTCATTGACTCTCCATTACTATAGGGTGACCAAACTACACAACCAAAGACTTAAAGCTTAAAAGTGGTTCTTGATTTGAAGGTTTGGATTGCAATAACTTTCATCAGTGTATGTTAACAAGAGAACTACTCATTTAGATTAGTGCCTCATCCATTGGGCAAGATTTCTTAGACACAAAAGATACACATACCAGAGAATATCTGAGATTCATAGCCATAAATACATTTACCATCATCTTTACTACTTATAGAAAATCCTTATGTGGACAAAGGTAGGTTTATATCTCATCTAGAGCCTTGTTTAATCCAATCATAGATCAGAACTCAAGAATGAAGATACAAACCATGCTTGCAAACTATAGCTTAGACCTGCAACTTTCCTTTCTCATTAACAAGCACTAAAACAAAATTATTACAACCTTGACTGAGAATAGGGCTCACACACGAGAGAATTTTGAACACCTAAATCCCAATGACTCTGAATGATCATAAAAAATCCTTTTATATTCAAGGATGATAACAAAAAACTAATGATCATTAAAAAAAAAATTCAAAATCACCTAACTCAGACCAACAATAAATGCAGACAGGATAGGCACTAAGCACATGCCTGGCGAGATAAAAAATAATCAAACTCTGCAACCAATCCAACCTTGTACCAATCTCAAGGACAACAAATCATCACAAAGGCTCCAAAAATTTTGGGTGTTAGCAGAGTAAACGTGACCAAAACCATCAATCCTCCCTCGGAAGAAGCTCAAAAGGACACAAAATCATACTAGAACAACCACCAGGATCACCATCATAAACTCTCACCTGCAACCAAGCTGGAAATGACTGAAAATGGTCCTGCATCATAATTCTTTCGGTGCACTATCTCCAAACCCTACAGAAAAATCCCTTGAATCATTCAAAAAATGGCAACAATGGTCACTTGATTTCATCTTTAAAACATGACCATTGATCGATCTCTCTCCCGGTGCATCAGACAGATCAAAGAAATAACTTAACGATTAGCTGGGCCCTGACAAGTCACCCACCACATCACTTATTCAATGACCAATAAGAAGAGAGAACATAAGAGACACCTAGCATAGAGGACCCACTAAAGAGTTCCACCTTTAGAGATGATCGATGGCTATCACAAAAGTGTAAGGTTAAACAACTAACATCTTTCATCAGCGAGATCATGACAGCCGTCAGATCTTTCATTGTTTAACTACATCCTGACCTTAAACTGCTAGGCACTCAAAATTCATTCGACTAAAGAAAGGAAAACCATGTTCACCAGGTCACTAAATGCTAACACTAAACCACTAGATTTAAAATGATCACATGAACACTATAGTCGGGTAATCACCGAATAAAAGATGTAATAGCCCGTTGGTGTTTTACAAAATGGCTTATGCTCTTAGGCTGCCAATATACCCTCAGATAGATTTTAGGAGTGGTTAGTTCCAAAACGTAAAGGGATCTTAGGGTAACTGGACCAACTATAGGGACAAGACTGCCCTCTTCTACTTCTGGCTTTGCAAAACCAAGACGGGTACACCTAACCCAGTGAATACTATACCTTATACACCAAAGTTTAGGTTTTGAACAATAGGTGATAGTAAGAAAGTACTAAATGCCAACCTCACAGTCATTGACTCTCCATTACTATAGGGTAACCAAACTACACAACCAAAGACTTAAAGCTTAAAAGTGGTTCTTGATTTGAAGGTTTGGATTGCAATAACTTCCATTAGTGTATGTTAACAAGAGAATTACTCATTTAGATCAGTGCCTCATCCATTGGGCAAGATTTCTTAGACACAAAAGATACACATACTAGAGAATATCTAAGATTCATAGCCATAAATACATTTACCATCATCTTTACTGCTTATAGAAAATCCTTATGTGGACAAAGGTAGGTTTATATCTCATTTAGAGCCTTGTTTAATCCAATCCTAGATCAGAACTCAAGAATGAAGATACATACATAAACAATATGTAATGAACTAGAAACTATAAAAGCCCACCTGATTTGATATAGAGGAGAGAGAAGAATCATGTATTTGTATTAAGTATGATGAATCCTTTCTGTGTATACAATCAACCAAAACAAACCATGCTTGCAAAGTACAACTTAGACCTGCAACTTTCCTTTCTCATTAACAAGCACTGAAACAAAATTATTACAACCTTGACTGAGAATAGGGCACACACATGAGAGAATTTTGAACACCTAATTCCCAATGACTCTGAATGATCATAAAAAATCCTTTTATATTCAAGGATGACAACAAACGACTGATGATCATTCTAAACAAAATTCAAAATCACCTAACTCAGACCAGCAGTAAATGCAGACAGGACAAGCACCAAGCACATGGCTAGTGAGATCAAAATTTATCAAACTCTGCAACTAATCCAACACTGTACCAGTCTCAAGGACAACAAATCATCACAAAAGCTCTAAAAATTTTAGCTATTAGCATAGTAAACATGACCAAAACCATCAATCCTCCCTCGGCAAAAACTCAAAAGGACACAAAATCATATTGGAACAACCACTAGGATCACCATCATAAAATCTCACCTACAAGAAAGCTGGAAACAATCGAAAATAGTCTTGCATCACAATTCTTTCAGCGCACTATCTCCAAACCCTAAAGAAAAAACCCTTGAATCATTCAAAAAATGGTAGCAACGGTCACTTGATTTCATCTTTAGAACATGGTCGTTGATCGATCTCTCTCCTAGGACATCAGACAGATCAAATAAAATAACTTAACAGTCAGCTAGGCCCAGACAAGTCACCCACCACATCACTTAGTCAATGACCAATCAAAAGAGAGAACGTAAGCGACACCTGGCGTAGAGGACCCACTGAAGAGTTCTGCCTTTAGAGATGATCGACAGCTGTCACAAAAGTGTAAGGTTAAAACACTAACATCTTTCATCAATGAGATCATGATAGTTGTTAGATCTTTCTACTGTTTAACTGCATCCTGACCTTAAATTGCTAGGCACTCAGTGATCACATGACTAAAGAAAGGCAAACCATGTTTTCCAAGTCACCGAATGCTAACACTAAACTGCCAGATTTAAAATGAACACGCGAACACTGCAGTCAGGTAATCACTAAATAAAATATGTAACAGCCTGAAGATCTGGAGAATACACGAAAACAAGGCAAGATAACCATTGCGCCAAGTCGCTAAGGGTTAACAAAATACTGTCAGGAAATAAGAGAATACACGAACACAAGGCATTCGTCGGTTTGCTAAACAAAATGTTAACCACTTGGGGATTCAGAGAACAGGCAACTGACCGGGTAGAAAAGTGCACATGCATTAAAAAAAACTTAAGTGGCTTGAAAAAGTAACACGGGAAAAGAACAAGGTCAAGGCAAACTAGGGTTTTGGACTTTGAAGGCATATAAAGGAATTTTACCCTAGCACTTAGGGTTTTCTACAAATTTGACCAAACTTGAACCCTAGAGACACAAAAACTTCAAAATTCTAGAGGGGGGACAGGAAAAATAGAGGACACTACCAACAGTGGCTCATACTCGGGGATGTGCATCTCCTGTAGATACAACGAGCAAGCTAGAATCTCCTGGAAGAGTAGACCACACAAAAATTTTGACCCAAAAACAACACGACTATACAAAGGAAAACCTAAACTACTGCTCATGGAAAAGATACTTAAGGAGAAGTAAAACTTTAGGAATTTTCCATGAACAGGCAATTCCAAAGTACCACCAGTCAAATCCTTCAGGACATAAGAATATGTTCCCCATTTGCTTTCTATAAGATAAGGGCCTAACAAGATAGGATCAAACTTCCCATGCTTTCATTTATCTTCCAATCTTGCATTCCACATCAGGACAAGATCATCCACTTTGAAAATTCTTTGGGTAGCCCTTTTATCAAATAGATTCTTACACTGCCTCTGCAATTTTTCATTTATTTCATGTGCATCTCTCCTTACCTCATCCAATTGGATCAACTCATCTATCCTTACCCTCATTTCATCATCTAAGTCTTGATCATATGCCTGAATAAACTTGTACATCTGTAGTAGATTTTTTTGAGGCAATCTAGCATTTATTCCATACACCAAATCAAAAGGAGCACAACCTATGGCCTTCTTTATAGTTACCCAGCTGCCCACAATGCTAACCATAACTTTGAGTCCCAAGATTTTTTTATTTTTATCCAATACTCTCTTGAGAATCTTAATTAGGCTTTTGTTACAAGACTCGGCCTGGACATTTCCTTGTGGATGATATGGGGAGGAAAATGAAATGTGTATCCCATACTGCTAACAAAAATCACTAAATTCTTGTGATCTAAAACACATTGCATTATCAACCACAATCACCTCCGAGCAACCAAACCTGGTGAGAATATTTTGCATTACAAAATCTGTCACAACCTTGCTAGTAGCCTTTCTAGTAGGGATAGCTTCAACCCACTTGGTAAAATAGTTTGTTGCCACCAGTATATAAGAATGTCCACCACTAGACTTGTTTGGAATTTCTCCAATAAAATCTATACCCCACTTCTGGAAAGGAGCTTGAATTGCAACAGGTCTAAGTGGCAAATTCCCATTAAACTTCAACTTACCAGCAAATCTTTGACATGCATCACACTTTCTTACAAACTAATTTGTATCCTTAAAAATTGTAGGCCACCAAAATCTAGACCTAAAAATCTTGTGAGTTGTGGTCTTTGCCATATAGTGCCCTCCACAAACACCTTGGTGCATTTCTTCTAACAAGGCCTTGGACCTCTCATGGTCTAAGCATTTTAGTAATACTCCTTCATTACTTCTCCACCATAATTCACCGTGTATAATAGCATACCTTGCAAATTGAAACTTGATAGTTCTTCTTTTGTGTTCATTCATTTCAGGAAGAAAGATCAATTTATGCAAGTAACCACTAACATCCTTGTACCAATCATAGTAATCCATATCACAAATATATGGCCTTTCTTCTTCTTCCAACATATTTACATGATTGGCAACTAGGTTTCTCGGTGCCATTAACTTTGCAAGACCTAAGCCTCTTACCAACTTTGTAACCTGGATGTTAATGTTAAATTCTTGGATCCTATTGATCCACCTACATCTCCTCCCTGAGACTTCTTGTTGTACCAATATATCCTTAACTACAGCACTAGGAACATAAGCAACCACCTTAGCTCCTACAAGGTAACATCTAAAAGCCTTGACTACTTTGACCAGGGCATAAGCCTACTTCTCAGTAATGTCATATTTCAGTTTTGCTGCTTGTAAGGATTTTCTAAAGAATGATATGGGTTGTTCATAGACATTTGAATTCTTCTGTAATAAAACTGTTGCAATTGTATGACAAGAAGCAAAAGAAAAAATTTGCATGGGCTTACCATAATCAGGTGTCCTTAAAATTGGAGCATCTTTGATGGCCCTTTTGATGCTTCTGAAAGATTCATCTGCTTCTTCATTCCATTCAACCTTTGCCTCTATTTTCAACATTCTAGAGATGGGGATACTAATTTCTACAAAATTTGTAACAAATCTCCTCAAAAAATTGACCTGCAAAAAGAAGGATTGTATTCCTTTAACATTTATAGGTGGAGAAATCCTATCTATAGCCATAACCCTCTCAGGGTCAATCCTCACTCCATCGTTAGACACAATATGTCCCAAGATATTTCCTTCCACAACACCAAAAGCACACTTTTTTGGATTTAAAGAGACCCCATACTCCAATGCCCTGATAAAAATCTTCTCAAGATGCTCATAATGTTGACTCTCTTTCTCTGAATATGCTATGAGATCATCCTGATACACTACCAAAAACTTGTTTATAAAGTTTGCAAAGGCCACAGTGATGGCTCTCTAAATAGTAGCTCCTGCATTTGTCAAACCAAAGGGCATTCTAACATAAACATATGTTCCCCAGGGGTTAGTGAATGTAGTCTTAAACTATCTAAATCCTTGATCATGACTTGATTATATCTAGAGAAGCCATCCATCATGGACATTAACTCTAAACCAGTGACCCTCTACAACATATTTTCCATGTTAGGCAACCCATAATTATCTTTCAAAGAATTGACATTCAGATTTCTAAAACCAACACATAGCCTAATGTCACCATTTTTTTTTCTAATTGGAACCAAGTTTGACACCCAAGTAGAATGTTTGATAGGCTTGATGATGCTAGCATCAATCATCTTTTTGAGCTCATCCTGCATTTTTGGTGCCAAGGTAGGATTCACAGGCCTTAATTTTTTCCTAAAAGGTTTGGTACCATCCTTCAATGGTATCTCATGTTGAAAAAACTCTTCTCTATAGGCTTTCAAATCATCATAAGACCAGGCAAATACATGTCTAAATCTTTTGAGAAGATCAATCAAATTCTTTCTAGTCCCTGGGGACAAACATTTACCTATATAAACATTTTTGGGTTCTTGACTTGTTCCTAGATTTACTTCCTCCAAATCATTTACCTTATCAACAAGTCTAGAAAAACAAGCCCTTTCTTTATTATCAAATGCCCTCTCAAGAGCAACCAATCCCCTTGGGATCCTATTTGACTTCAATTGCAAAAATTCTTTCCCAAGAACATTTTCTTTTCCATTTTTGATGTCAACATAAGTGCTGAAATCCATCTCCTAACTATCAAAGTGAGAATCACACTGCAAGAATCTTAATATTTCTTGATCATCAGAAAACACCTGCCAATTTTCAACATTGTTTGGGATAGAAGGCCTAGACATAAACTCAATTTTGGATATCCCTGCAAAAGTGATATCCTCTAGCCTTAGTGCTATATTTGCCAACAAATCAGTCATCCTATTTTGGCTTTTATCCACCCAATCAATACCAAAAGCACTAAAACCTTCAATTTCATCCCAAATAGCATTTCTATATTGTTTCAGTCTTTGATTTTTTTATGCATACCTTGATCTAATCTGAGAGATTACTAACTCAGAATCACTAGTCACCCTAAGATGTTTAATCCCATGTCTTGATGCTAGTCTCAAACCAATCAGTAGGGCCTCATATTCAGTAACATTATTTGTGCAAGGAAACAAGAGAGTGAAAGAAAACTTAAAATTTTTACCACTTGGGGATATCAGTAGCACTCCTGCTCTAGCACCTTCCTTTGAACTTGCTCCATCAAAATATAAAGTCCATAAGACATTAACTTCTACCATGTTGTCCTTATCCTCAACCAGAGGGATAGGCTTGACCCTTTCTTGCACCCCTTTCTTCTAAACTTGGAAAGAGCCAATGTCAGTGTCCACAAAAAAATTCATGTTATCATCTTCAGTCTCCTCAATCATATGTGGAGTCCTAGTTTCCCTTGACACCTTCACACTTTCTCCTTAAATATTAAAAGTATCAAAAGACAAGTCACATTGAATACTTCCTCCCATAGAAGCACTCTATCTCCTAGATAAAATCATCCCATACTGTGGGAGGATATCAACCACTAGAACACTCATAGTTAGCTGCTTGCTAGGAAATGTTTCTAGTTTATAAGCAAACCCTTAATGGTACCAATAATTGGCACCTCTCTTGAGTCCATAGCTTGGCACCTTCCATGAGGTGTATCAACTTTCAATCCCAATGACTTCATGATCTCTGTAGGCATGACAGTATTTGATGCCCTAGAATCAATCATGCAATTCTTCAATAATTTGCCATTAATCATAAGAGACAAGAAGAAAGGATCAACTATCCCTGATGCATTATTTACAACATTTGTATCCAAATATATCTGAGGAATCTTAGAGACAATTTCTTCATTTTTACTATCAAGTATTTTCTCTAAAGAAGCCACATGCTTATCACTTCTACGCATCCCTTGGACTTTTGTAGAAGAGGCGGCCTTAACCCAATCAAGAGCCTTCACCCTATGCTCTTCTATCATCATCATTTCCAAAAGTGGAACTTTGACAGTCATTTGTGAAAGCAATTTAGTCATATCAATGGGAACATATTTCTGATCATCCATGTCTTCCTTAAAAACAATGCCATCTTTATCCTTTATTAAGTCAGATTTATCTTCGTGTAGAGACTCATCTCCCTTTTAAGGTATGGGAAAAACTACTTCTGATGTCTTTGCTTTACCCTTAGGTACTGCAATAGGCCCAACCTTCCTTTTTACCTTCACCTGGCTAACGACATTAGCACCCTTCCCCTTTTCCTCTAGCTGTTGTGTACTGCTTTCTAATCTCTTGATAAACATGCTACCTAGTTTACCAATTGTATTTCCAATTGTCCTATTCCTCAAATTGTAATTGCTCCTCGCTTGAGTGACCATGTCTATAGTCATTTGAGCAATTTCCTCATCAGAAGGTCACCTCAAGGAAACATGTTCCTCACATTTCATTGCACCACATCCGACATCATCAAACTCTTCCTCTTCATCATAAAAAACTTGCTGATGAAAAAACTCATTTTCTACTTGAGAGCCAACATCTTGGTTCTCAAACTCACCAGTTGAATCCATCTCATCCCATACATGTGAAGAAGTCATTCCACATCCATTCTTATCATATTGCTCATCTTGTTTCTAGTTTTCTGATAAATTCAAGGCAACAATACAGTACTCCGGACTATAAGGAGATTGACAAGAAGCACACCATGGGATGTCATCAGTCATATTAACTGAATTTCTTTGCAAAGGATCAGGGATCCTATCATCAGGCCTATCCTTCTTGGCTGGAAAAATGGGCTTGCCATCCTTCCATTGAGTATTGTAAGGGTAATTTTACATTCTTGCCTACCTGCTAAAATTATTTGGAGCTGACCGATCCATAGCTACAGCCCTACTATTTCCCTTTTCACCAGGCCTCAGACCTTCCAAAGTATTTATAATCTTTTTTAGATTGTCCTCCTCTTTGGGTTTAAAATCTGTAGACCTCCCCATCTCTTTCCTATTTTGCATTTGAGGCCTACAATCATCTCTTCTCCCCAATTTTCCTCATATTCTTCTATTACTCTCTATGTTAATAGCCAACTTATAAGCTTTCCCAAGGTTTCTAGGGTTCTTATCCCTTAAAAGATACCCCATCTTTGCATCAAAAGCATTTAAGTATGTCACAAGACACACCCTATCATCTAATCTAATAACTTGTAGGAGCCTATGCATAGCCTTTTGGAATCTTATGTTAAATTCAAGAACATCTTCATTCTGATTTTTCTTTATGTTATTGAATTCATTCAAAATAAAACCCTCATTTGTTTTATCACCATAATGTTCCTTGAAACAATTCTTAAACTCATTCCAAGACCCTATACTGGCATGGGGCAATCCTCTAAACTAGTACCTAGCATCTTCAATAAGAGATTGTACAAATAACTTCATTACAACATCATCAGGCTCAATATTATAATCATCTATTACATCAATAAAATTCTTTAGATGTTCCTCACATGTGATGACATTGTTTCCAACAAATTTAGGGAGCTTTTTTCTAATTTCTTCAGGAATTACATTAGGATAGCCAAGAATACCAAAAAAAACAAGTTGTTTGTACATTTCATGAATAGGAACTCCTTGAGGTGGATCCATTCCTTGAGATGTAGATGTTGAAGCTAATGAAGTACGCTTGAGAAACTCAATCTTCTTCCTCATCTCTGAAGCAGTAGCCTCAAATTCTGCTTTCTCAAGTCCTTTGGCCCACATCTCTTTCTCCTTTCTAGCCTTCTCAAAATCCACCTCTAATCTCAACCCTTAATCTAAAGGATCCTTATCATTAACATGTTTATTGATTGTAACTCCAACAACTCTCTATTTGCCTTTATCTCTAGGTCTAGTTGTCTCATAAGTCTTCTACACAATAGGTTGTTCCTCTATTCTTTTAGGCTCTAGGACATAATTAATTGCCTCCAAATCTAATAACTGCCTCTTTAACTATTCAACCCTTATCATGGCCTATCTTACTTTGTCCTCTTTATCTTTTTCTCTTTGTTGTCTGATAGCAACCTGTTCTTGGATTCTTCTTTCCAACTCATTAAATTCTTCAAAGATTTCTTTTGATTCTGGGAGAGTAGTCTTAGATTCATCATCTCCTACTTGCACTTCATCCTCATACTAGTTCAAGCCCAAATCAATAGCCTCTTCATATTCTGAGATATTTTCTTCTTGACTAGGCTTGATTTGACTTTCCTGTCTTGTATCCTCCTTATGTTTCCAAGTATGAGACATATTTCTTTTCTTTCTTCCTACCCTTGTCTGACTAGGCCTAGAATTTCTTGGAAGACCTTCTTCCAATCTGTCTTCAGGATGCTCCTTTCTCCGAGACCTAGTACCTCTATAACTCATTTTGTAAATAATCTACTAACTAGAACTACTATAGAGATGTTTAAGTCACCACACAAGTATATTGGGAATCTTAAAACACTATTTTCTTACTAACAGGTATCCTAATGACTTTGATAGGACAAGGGGCAAGAAAAACTCTGTATTTCCAATTATGACCTTCTGGTTATAATAAACTTGTGTTGACATTTTCCCCAGCAAAGTCACCATCTTGTTGGTGTTTTACAAAATGGCTTATGCTCTTAGGCTGCCAATATACCCTCAGATAGATTTTAGGAGTGGTTAGTTCCAAAATGTAAATAGATCTTAGCGTAACTGGACCAACTATAGGGACAAGACTGCCCTCTTCTTCTTTTGGCTCTACAAAACCAAGGCGGGTGCACCTAACCCAGTGAATACTATACCTTATACACCAAAGTCTAGGTTTTGAACAATAGATGATAGTAAGAAAGTACTAAATTCCAACCTCACATTCATTGACTCTCCATTACTATAGGGTAACCAAACTACACAACCAAAGACTTAAAGCTTAAAAGTGGTTCTTGATTTGAAGGTTTGGATTGCAATAACTTCCATCAGTGTATGTTAACAAGAGAACTACTCATTTAGATCAGTGCCACATCCATTGGGCAAGATTTCTTAGACACAAAAGATACACATACTAGAGAATATTTGAGATTCATAGCCATAAATACATTTACCATCATCTTTACTGCTTATAGAAAATCCTTATGTGGACAAAGGTAGGTTTATATCTCATCTAGAGCCTTGTTTAATCCAATCCTAGATTAGAACTCAAGAATGAAGATACATACATAAATAATATGTAATGAACTAGAAAGTTCAAAAGTCCACCTGATTTGATACAGAGGAGAGAGAAGAATCATGTATTTGTATTAAGTATGATGAATCCTTTCTCTATATACAATCAATCAGAACAAACCATGGTTGCAAACTACAACTTAAACCTGCAACTTTCCTTTCTCATTAACAAGCACTGAAATAAAATTATTACAACCTTGACTGAGAATAGGGCTCACACACGATAGAATTTTGAACACCTAATTCCCAATGACTCTGAATGATCATAAAAAATCCTTTTATATTCAATTATGACAACAAACAATTGATGATCATTTAAAAAAAAATTCAAAATCACCTAACTTAGACCAACAGTAAATGTAAACAGGATAGGCACCAAGCACATGGTTGGTGAGATCAAGAATTATCAAACTCTGCAACTGATCCAACCCTATACTAGTCTCAAGAACAACAAATCATCACAAAAGCTCTAAAAATTCTGGCTGTTAGCAAAGTAAACATGACCAAAACTATCAATCCTCCCTTAGAAAAATCTGGAAAGGACACAAAATCATACTGGAACAACCACCAAGATCACCATCATAAACTCTCACCTAAAACCAAGCTGGAAAGGACCGAAAATGGTCCTGCATCATAATTCTTTCAGTGCACTGTCTCCAAACCCTATAGAAAAAACCCTTGAATCATTCAAAAAATAGCGCCAATGGTCACTTGATTTCATCTTTAAAACATGACCATTGATCGATCTCTCTCCCGATGCATCAGATAGATCAAAGAAAATAACTTAATGGTCAACTGGGCCCTGACAAGTCACCTACCACATCAATTAGTCAATGACCAATCAGAAGAGAGCACATAAGCGACACCTAGGTAAAAGGACCCACTGAAATGTTTTACCTTTAGAGATGATCCATGGCTATCACAAAAGCGTAAGGTTAAAACACTAACATCTTTCATCAGTGAGATCACAACAACCATTTTAACTACATCCTGACCTTAAACTGCTAGGCACTCAGCGATCACGCGACTAAAGAAAGGCAAACCACTTTTGCCAGGTCATTGGATGCTAACACTAAACCGCTAGATTTAAAATGATCACACAAACACTATAGTCGAGTAATCATTGAATAAGAGATGTAACAGCCTGAGGATCTGGAGAATATGTGAACACAAGGCAAGATAACTGCTGCACCAAGTCACTAAGGGTTAACAAAAGACTGTTAGGAAATAAGAGAATACACAAACACAAGGCATTCACTGGTTTTCTAAACAAAATGTTAACCACTTGGGGATTCAGAGAACAGGCGACTAACCAGTTAGAAAATTGCACATGCATTAAAAAAAACTTAAGTGACCCGAAAAAGTAATGCAGGAAAAGAACAAGGCCAATGCAAACTAGG
This sequence comes from Chamaecyparis obtusa, assembly GCA_027943335.1. Classification (NCBI taxonomy): domain Eukaryota; kingdom Viridiplantae; phylum Streptophyta; class Pinopsida; order Cupressales; family Cupressaceae; genus Chamaecyparis; species Chamaecyparis obtusa. Next base: position 392,701 of record BSBK01003725.1, on the reverse strand, counting down.
GTTTTGGACTTTGAAGGCATATAAAGGAATTTTACCCTAGCACTTAGGGTTTTCTACAAATTTGACCAAACTTGAACCCTAGAGAACCAAAAACTTCAAAATTCCAGAGGGGGGACAAGAAAAATAGAGGACACTACCAACACCTTGAGCACTTCATTCATTAACCTCATGAATGTGTTGGGGCCATTAGTAAGCCCAAATGGAATTACAAGCCACTCATATAGCCCCTCAGTTGTCTTAAATGTTGTCTTCCACTCATCCCCATCCTTGATACTGATCTGATGGTAGCAACTCTTAAGATCTTGCTTGGTGAAGTATTGTGCTCCTCCCAAACAATCCATCAAATCCTCTATTCTAGGTATGGGAAACCTATACCTTATTTTTATCCAGTTAATGGCCCTTGAATCAATGAAAATTCTCCATTTTCTACCCTTCTTAGATGATAAGACAACTGGTACAACACATGGGCTGATTCTCTTCTTGATGAGCCCTTGATTAAATAGCTCTTGAACTTGTCTAGCTACCTCTTGGTTGGGCTCTGGTGTAATCTTGTATGCTGCCTTGTTTGGAAATTAGGCTCAATGAAGTCAATCTGATGTTTTATGGACCTCTTAGGTGGTAGGGTTGTAGGTGTTTCATCATTCATAATATCCTTGTACTTGCTAGGCATCTCCTAAATTGCGCTTGGTAGTGGTGCTTGACTAGACTTCTCCTCCTCTTCTGGCTTGATCATTATAACATACCCTACACTATCCTTCTCTTGGAGTGCACTTATCATCTCTCTTCCACTGCTCAATATTACACTAGGAGTCTTGGATTTCTCTCCTTCTTCCTCTAGTAAGGATTGAAGTTTGAAGGCTTTCCTATCTTTTTGGAAGGTAACAGTATTGTCCTTACCATTATAGATGGCTTCTCTATCAAACTGCCAAGGCCTTCCAAGAAATAAGTGGAATGCATCCTTGGGGAGTACATCACATAATATTTTATCCTTACAACCACCAATGGAGAATGTAATCCATGCTTCTTCATTGATTAATACACTTTGGCCTTTGTTGAGCCATGTCACCTTATAGGTATTGGTGTGAGGCACCTTGGGAAGGATAAGTTTCTTTATTGCTTCTTCTACTATGATGTTATCTATTGAACTAGAGTCAAAAATCAACTTGCACACTTTACCCATGATCTTGCATTTCACTCTAAAGAGTGTCGTGCTCTGCCTTGGTTCTTCCTTGGCTGGTTGCCTTATGAGAACCCTTCTAAACATGATATTTTCACCCATATTTGATTCAATATGGCTAACCTTCGGTGACCTGACACTTGAAGTTTCCTCTTGGGTGCATGCTATTCTCTTCTATAAATTTGAAGAAGATGGCTTGTCTAGGCACTTATAAGCTAGATGTCCTAACTATCCATAATAGTAACATTTCATGGTGGAAAAGTATGAGCTACCCCTACCTAAACTTCTTCCTCTATTTGAGTTACCTTGGTGTCCTCTTCCTCTACCAAAACTTCCTCTAGAAGATGATTCTCCAACATGCTCTACTAGTTTAGAGTCTTCTTGGCCCTTATGTTCATTTCCTCTACCTTGGTAGCCTCCTATATGTCCCCTTTTATCTCTTCCTCTATGTCTATTCTTGGAGGTTTGGTCTCGTCTCCTCTTACCATTCTCATCAATCTTGAAAACCAATTGATAACATTGGTGCACTATCTTAGGACTGAGAAGAACCATTTCTTCTTGAATGCTCCACTTCAAGCCATTCAAATATCTAGCTACCTTGACACTCTCATCCTCTGCCACATTGGATCTCATGTAAAGCTTATGAAATTCCTCACTATAGGAACTCACATCTAGATCATTTTCCCTCAAACTCTGTCTCTTCTTATGCAACTTAATATCATAATCATTAGGCATGTAGGCTTCTTTGATTTTTTTTACCATGCATTTCTAAGATAAGATTGGATTCTTTCCCTCCTTTTCTATCTGTTTGAACAAATTTCCACCATGTTATAGCAGAGCCTCTAAGTCTAGATTTGTCTATTTTAACCTTTTGTGCTTCACTAATTCCATCACATTCAAAGTGATTTTACATGCCCTCTATCCAGTCCATGACTAGATCTAGCTCCATCTTACCACTAAACAATGGTATCCCCTCTAAAGATTTTCCATTCATGGCTTTCAATGCCTTTAGAAGTGGTTCTTCAAGCAATATAGGGTCTGGCTCTGGAGCCTTGTCCTCCTCAGGTACTTCATTCTTCTTTTCTTATCTCCAATCTAGTTTTTCATTGACTTCTTCAGCCTTAAACTGTACTTCACTCAATATTTTCTCTAATTGAGTTATCTTCTCCCTTAACATCCTATTATCTAACTCTTGGTCCTCAACCTTCTTCCCTAACTCCACATTTTTCACTATGATTGAAGACCCACTAGATTCACACTCTAACATGCACTTATGTCATCTAAAAAAATATGGGGCTCTAATACCAATGTGATAGGGAAGGTTGGGAAGGATCTTTTCACAAGCCCTTGCTCTTAGGTTCACCTAGTGACCATCTAGTGTATCCACCTACAGCAATGACCTATAGGATGAATTGGATGGCTCAATCCCATGGTCTTAGGCCCAAACAACCTAGCAAAAGTGATTCATCAACTCGAACACAACTTCTTACTACTTGGCTTCTTCATGCACCTAGTGACCCTTAAGCTAGACTAAGGGTATTAAACCTCCCAACAAACTAGGGAGCTTGCAAAGGTAAGTATGTGTGGGAAAATTTCTTAAAATTTTCCAATACACATTCCAACCTTCACTTCATCCATTCTTCCTACCGATCTTGTCATTCCTTTCTAAAATAGGGTTACAAGGAAGAGCTTAGTTCGACCTCCTCTTCGAGAAAATAGGCCATTACTACTAATTGGTTCCAAAGGAACAAGAAAAAAAGCTATGGATCCTTGGTATATGAGGTAACATATCATGGATTTTGGAATTTTTGGGTCCCTCTGAGGCCGTACAACCCCCTTACTAAAAATAGATTCTTTTAGTGGAGTTTAGACCTATTCTTGATTCAGTGAAGTGTTAGATAGTTTTGATTGCTCAAATCGATTGATCGCTCTTGCCCTTCCATATAGATCTTGGCAATGAACATGTCCAAGATCTCCAAATCCTACCATGCAGCTTCCATCTCTCCTGTGTAAGCTATTCCCCTTCTTCATAAGATCCTTCCTAGTCGGGCTCAAATGGCTCACCTAGGACTTGATTGTAAAAATTATTTGCATGCATACCAGGGCCCCTCCTTCCATGTATGTTATATGCATGGGGTCTAATCACTATCCCAAAAAGGCCATTTAGATTGGATGGTTGGATAGTGAGATAGACCCTTATATTCTTAGTCTCCTTGATAAAAACCAGTGAACCAAGAGTTTATGAAGAATTCAAACTAAATATAAAAATGTTTAAAAGATACCCTAAACTAATTACACAAATGGAAAAAAAATCCACACATCAACTCTAAACATCCACCATGAGATCAGATCTTACACAAAAATCCTTCCATTAATTCATTGTTCACAAAGATCTCCTTGAAAACTCAGACTATATAAACTTGCACACACAATCCTCCTTATAGTACTACATCCAACCTTGGGATATGAGCTAGATATTAATTAAATAGTCTAAGGTAGGCCTTAAGGGAGGTTTAGAGCCTTGAAACACCGATTAGGCCTTAAGTCTACTTAGGCCAAGCAATGTTTCAAAAATTGAAAAAGTTGCTAAGCAACTTATGCAACAAGATTGACAACTTTTTAGATCTTGCATCCAAATGAACCTAGGAAGCTACCAAAGGGTCCTAGGGAATATATAGACCCTAAAATTTATATTAAAGACTCAAAACCTCAAGAAAATAGTCTGACATCACATCCCAACTGATTATCCTAAGGTAGGACTAAGAGACTACCTTCTCTACCTAAGACCTTGAAGACTCCATATCCCAAAAGGATCCCATAAACATGGTCAACATAACTAGGAAAATCCACACACAAAATTCTTGCAAAAATTAATCAAAAATGAAGGTTCTCTTGCACCACATGTTCTATGCCTTCCTTACTAATAGGCGAGTAAAATCCTATTGAAGTGTATGTGAGACGGTATACTAATGTGGGTGAAGAAAAATTTAGAATTATAGTTATTATTTTATCTTTATAAAATAATCTTCCATCTATTGCTTAGATTACTTGTAATGGTTCTATAAAGTAAGATGAACTCACAATAGATAAAATGGTAATTAGTGAAACACAAAATGGGAATATAATATTCATGAGGAAACCAAATTATTAGTCTAGAATATATACATTTCTCACTTTTTTCATCTCTCCCCTTCAATATTCTTTGTGACTAATGTGTTTGAGGTGAGTTCTTTGTAGTATTTATGGTTTCAAGAAGCTCATAAGTATTTAGACATGGTTTCAATTGAAATTCTATTAAATTTTCCATAGGATTTTGCAATAGATACATCCTAGTAAGTATTATAAAGAGAAATATAATAAAGAAAAACTATGAAGAGCTACACAATGGAATTGGCACATAGTGACTTGGTAGCACCATTTTTATAACCATATTTTTCTAGGGATAGATATTTCATAACAATTATTGATAAAATTTATACATGTACCCAAAAAATCTTGGAAAAATGGTCGGAGCAAGCACTGGTGCAGGAGCAGGTACAGGTGTTGTTATAGGACTTGGTCTATGAGTAGGTGTTGGTGGTAGAGCAAGAGTAGGCAACTCACAAGGTTCTTGATCGGTCGCAAAAGTATCCACCATGGAAACAATATTTTTCTTGTATTTTCTCCTCTACACTCATTGTGCAGCCTATAATGAATGTGCATCATGATCTTGGATTTCAGAGCTACCCTTTTTAGGAAAAAAACATGTATAAGGGACATTATGACAATAAGGGTGTGAAATCAATCTTTCATGGTAAAGTAGTTGTACAAACTACTAATCCCTTCTTTGTAAATCCATGATTTCATGATCATCACACACCTGTTGTAACATCAAGGAACCTGTCAAATACTAGGTTTTCTATTTCAAACATCAATTCAAGCTCTTTCAAGGGTGAAGTAGACAAAATTAGGCCCTGGCAAAAATTATCTTCATTTGAAATAGGGGAATCATCAAAAAAGGCTCTAGATCATCCTCCGCATGCTCCACATTTTGAAAATGGTTTTGGGCGGGCTATTAAAAATTTAAAAATTTTCAAATGTTTGTATTATATGCTGGAACAGGGGATCAGGGGTGATATTCACTCTCACAAGAATAGTAAGCCTGGATCAAATGGTAATCAGATCCGTTGTCATTTCCAAAAGTAGTCCATTTTTTATATTTGTGAGGGTACTCCTCCTGGGTCCCTAGTCCAAATTTCTACTAATCCTCCAAAGATCTAGACAAAGGCTAGTAGAGTAGAGAAAGAAATAGAGACTCTACCTTCTAATGAATTTTACGGATCTGATGGATCAAAATTTTAGCAAGCGGTTAATGCTCCCACTCCTAAAGAAATGATACCTATCCCACCTAGGCTCCCTTCAATCCAAAAACTCTTTATCAAGTGTGGCAAAAGAAAAAGACTCTAGGTGCAGTTTCAAAGGAGCCAAATGAGAAAGCTCCAAATTAGGTAAAAATCACACTTTCGAGCCATTTGTTGTAGCATTCAATTGGCCTCCTCCATCAATCTTCCCTCATAGGTAAGCTCTCCTACCTTCACTATTGTTTGCTGATATTAAGGATTGGGCATTTTCTTCTTGTCCAAGGTTAAAAGATATTTTTTACATAGATCTGGATTCCCAATATTTTGTTGCCATCTTTAAATCAAAATAGTTCAGGGATTCCATCCATAAGCAAAAAGGTTTGTTTTGTCATGAGTCAGGACTTTTCACCATGATTTGGGTCCCTAATTTTAAGCCACAGCCTACAAATATTCACTTCTTTCCCTTTTGGATCTCATTTCCTCTCCTACCCCTTGAATTCAAAGATCCACAAATTATTGAAATCTTTGCTAATAAACTGGGTATTTTTCCCAAGCATGATCTTATACCTTTTGATCACCTGCATTTGGATGTTAGAGTTTTCCTTCTAGATATGCAAAAAGCCCTTCCTAGTCAACTTTCAATCAATTATCAGTGCGGATTATGGAATCAGTCCATCAAGATCTAGGATGAGGCTACAGTGCATAAATTCCAATATAGACTGGGCGTTTCAATACTCAATATCAAGATTCAGTGCAAGGTTCAAAAAAAGTATGTTCAGGTCACAATTCTAATCCCACATTATGTACTCATAAAGCTATCTTAGGCATTTATAATGTTCATAATGCTTTACCATACTATGATAACTCATCGGGAGACCTTCAGGTATTGAACATAAATAAGATGTCAAACATAAGGTTCTCACTACTTTTGAAATTGGCTATGCCATTCATTCAAAGTCTCCCAGCTGGTTCAAAAGTTTTCAAATCCCTTCCTCCATCCCCAACCATCTCAATCTTGCTGATTTCTGATGCCTTGAGGCTGAAGTCTTTTAACTTGGGTTCTTTATCTTCCTTTTATATACCAAGGGATTTGTTCAATAAAACTCAATTTGTAGATTGGAAGGCTCGTCAGACTGGTGATCAAATTGTTTCAGAGATAGCATCCAATGTTATTTTTGTAATAGCAAAGTAAGAAGGATATATATCAAGTGAGAAGAAGACTCAGACACTCAATAAACTACTTAAATAATTCCAATATTGGATCAATCATGTTTCTCCATAATCATCAAGTACTTGTAAGATTTTAGAGTTTGGGGAAGCTGCCAGTGATACTTATCAAGGAGACTTGTTAATGGCTGCTCCTTTCACTAGTGAGGATTCATTGGGCTTAGAGTGTATATACTAGTAGTTTCAAAATTTGGCTCACAATACAAACTTTCAATGATCGGATGACACTATTTTTGAGACTGAGATTAACTGTGCTCAACCTTCTATGGAATCTGACAATTTTTCCTCTTTGGGACTTTTTGATCATCATCAAATTCTTTCAATTGCTCAGTCCCCATCCCAAAGTTAGTAGGTCCCCAAGATGCCCAAATCTAGATGTAGACCTAAAGGCTCCAAGACTAAATCTAAAACAACAGCAAGTATTCAGACTACTTTGGATGACAGGTTTGTAGTTACCAAACAAGTGACAAGGAGAACACAAGGTTTTCCTTGTCAGCAATGAAGATAAATTCTTAGAATTTCAGAGGCAATAATGCCTCTGACAAAAGAGGTAGGATCAAGCAATTAATTGACTCTATGAATATGGATATTATCATGTTACAGGAAACTAAACTATCTCAAGACACTTTTGATAAGACACTAGCCAAATGGCCAAAGTGGTCTTCTTTTCACTCTCCTAGGATAGGAGCTTCAAGAGGTCTCATTGTTCTCTAGAATCCCCAAACAATTCAAGGACAACTTATTCAACAACATTCAAACTGGAAAATGTTGAAGATGTCAGATTTTGATATCTCTTTTATTCTGATAAATGTTTATGGGCCTACTTCAATGCAAGACAAACTTAGAGTTTGGGATAGCCTCACTCATTTGATTCAACTTCAAGATTCCTAGAATTTCATTCTAGGGGGTGACTTTAATGCAGTATTGAGTCAGTTAGAGAAATTAGGAGGCATTTGTCCACCTCTCAAAACTATCCAAGACTTTTCTCATTTTGTGGACAACAATAATCTTATGGATATTGATCATACACAAGGCTCATTGAACTGGACAAATAGGAAAGCTACATTTGCATAAATAGTTGTTCGTTTGGATAGATTTCACCTTTCTCAAGAATGGAAACTTTAAACCTTTCATATTCAATCAGAGATTCTTTCTTTGTCAGGTTCAGATCATTTTCTAATTTCTCTTTCTATCATTCAGACAGTTAACGGGGACAAAAATTAGTATAATTCATCTTTCAAGTTGGAAAGAATGTGGCTTTTCCATCCCCATTTTCTTTACCTGATAAAATAGTGGTGGGTCAGTGCACCCTTTGTTCAAGGATCCAAGATGCATCAATTTTCCATGAAATTGAAACATGTCAAGGAGCTCATAAAGAAGTGGAATCAACATGTTTTTAAGAATGTCTTTAAATAGAAAGAGGATGTTAAATCACAGTTGGATGAAATATATAGCAATATCATTCAAAATGTTATGACCAATGATACTTATGTTAAGTAGAAGATCCTTCAGCAAGACTGGGAAGAGTTATGCAGCAGAGAAGAAGAATATTAGAGACAAAAATCCAGAGAATTGTCACTTCAACAAGGAGATAAAAATACAAAATATTTCCATGCTTTAGCCAAACAAAAGAGAGTTTCTTAGACAATATTTCAAATTAAAGAAGATGACTCGGGAAACATTTTAACCAATTCACAACGAATTCGGGAGGAAGGTGTTAAATTCTTCTCAAATCTTCTTGATCCAGCTCAATACTCAACACCTCTAGCTTCACAAGTGAATGATCTCCTTGAGGCCATTCCAACAATGGTGTCTCTAAGAGATAAAATTATTCTTATGGCTCCATAATCCATTCAAGAAATCCAAAATGTAGTTTTTTCATTTCCTCCAGACAAAGCTTCAGGCCCAGATGGATTCACTATGCTTTTCTTTCAAAGTTGTTAGGATACTATTGGCTGGGATTTGTTAGAAGTTGTTGAGGAGTCCCAGAAGAATAGAGCCATGCTTAAATATTTGAATACTACTAATATTGCAATTATCCCAAAAATAAAGGATTCTAAAACATTCACTGATTTTCAGCCAATATCTCTATGCAACTTGACATATAAGGTTGTCTAGAAAGCTATTTATTTGCATTTGCAACATCTTATCCCAAACATAATTTCTACTAAGAAAGACAGTTTTGTTCTGAGTCCGAAAACTATGGAGGGAGCATTGATAGCTCATGAATTACTTCACTCCATTAACACTAATCAATCTTCTAATTTTGTGATCAAACTAGATATGATGAAGGCATATGACAGAGTATGTTGGACTTTCCTATTTCAAGTCCTTTAGAAAATGGGTTTTTCAAAATGCTGGTTCAAATAGACAAAAGCATGCATCGCATGAGCTTGGTTCTTAGTTATTTTCAATAGGAAAGCATCAATTTTCTTCTCTTCTACACAAGGTGTGAGATAAGGAGATCCACTATCCCTAGTTTTATTCATCATCATGGCTGAAGCTTTTAGTAGGACTATCAAGTATCACAGCTTGCTAGGAAAGTGGAAGGGAGAAAACATTAATGGTACATCTATTTCCATCACTCACTCTTTATTTGTTGATGACACACTACTTTTTGGTATATCAGAAGTCTTAGAGGCAAGACAAATTAAGCATATTCTGTAGTTATATTTGGTTCTATCAAGATAGAAAATTAATCCTCAAAAATAAAAAATCTTTCTATTCAATACTAACAAAGTCATATCGGATAGAATTATGTAGATTTTGGGATTTTCAGAGGCATTTTTACCCTCAATATATCTTGAAATACAATTTTTTATGGGGTTGAATAAAATGAGTTACTAGACTTTTGTCCTTGAAAGAATCAAAAGTAGAGTAGTAGCATGGAAAGCCAGATGGCTCTCATTATTAGGCAGAATTCTACTCATTAAATTAGTACTTTCAACTATCCCGAATTATTATCTAGCTATCCTTAAAGCACCCCCTTCAGTCCTATCACAAATTCAAAAATTGATTAGAGGTTTCCTTTGGGCAGTAAATACGATGGAAGAGAAGAAAATCCCTCTTATCTCTCTTCAAGACATTGCACATATTCCTATAGTAGGTGAAGTGGGTGTTCATGATTTATCAAAAAGGAATGTAGCATTTGGGGGAAAGCTAGTTTGGAAAATGTAAAGCAAGTCTTAGACTACTTGGTGTCAAATTATGCAGTAGAAGTACCTAGATAACAATGATCCAATAATAATATTCTCAATGCTTGATCCTCCAAAGGGGTCTGTGATTTGGGACTTTATGGTATCATCAAGAGACATTGTTCTCAAATATGTAACTTTGGAAGTAAATAGTGGAGACAAGGTAAGCTTTTGGGGAGACTCCTAGAATGGTCAACCTCCCTTAATCACATTGCAAAACACACAGGATCTTCTATAAATTTCAATCTTTATGGGGGACTCAAGTTAGTCATTTCATATCTGCAGTCTGCCTTTTCTCAAGGAAATTCATATGGAAGGATCTGGATCAGCTTCCTCTATCTCAATAGGATAGAGATTATTTTTGAACCATCTTAGAAAAGAAACAACTCTTCCTATCGAATAGTGAAGACAAATTGTTGTGGGCCCCAGCCAAGGATGGCAATTACTTAATTAAAGAGGGATATAAGCTTACCCAAAGAATTGCCTTAGAAAAAAATCCATCACGATCATCCTCATTTTGTTGGAACCATGTCGTACTACCAAAAGATGGGTGCAGTCCATGCCTTGTAATCAAGCACAAGATCCTAACAAGTGATATATTGGACAAATTAAATATAGCTCCAGCCTTAAAATGTGTACTATGTGATGAGGAATATGAAACAAGTGATCATCTTTTTTGTGAGTTGTCCTTTTGCACACCAATGCTAGATGTTTGTCCTCAAAAAATTATACTACATTACTAATCTTAAGAATAACATATGGGATATCTTCCAAGCATGATCGATCCTTTTTTCCTCGGGCCTTGTTTTCTACATTATGGAATGTACTCCAGCATTAGGCATATGGGCTATTTGGTGGGAAAGAAATAAACAGATCTTTAGAAAAGAATTTTCTTCTATTGATAAGGTGTTAGAATGTACTGAAAACTCAATAGCAGAAGTAACTAATGCGAGTCTTAGTAGATGTAAGATCAATCCTGTTATTACATCATGGGATGGCAATATCCTTCGATAATGGAAAATAGTATTTATTCTCTCAGGATGGGGATTAGTCAATAAAATGCAAACTAAAGTACACTGGTCTTTTGTGCATTATCATCCTCCCAATACAGGATAACTGAATCTCAACTTCAATGGAGCTTCTAGAGGAAACCCAGGTAAATTGGGATTAGGGGTATGTATTAAAGATTGTAATGGGAAAGTGTTAGCATTTATAACTACCCCCCTACCAAATGGAACAAATAATACAACAGAAGCCCAAGCCTTGTTTGTAGGATTAATACTTGCCAAGATAGGGAATTATCATTGAGTGCAAATTGAAGGTGACTCTCAGGTAATTATTAATGCTTGCATTAAGAGATAGACATACTCCTGGAAGCTTAACTATATCCTCCACCATATATGGAATCTATTAGACCAATGTCATGATGTATGTATATCTCAAACTCTCAGGGAGGGAAACAAAGTCGTCAATTATCTTTCAAACTTAGGATGTGAAGGCATCATGATTTCAACCTTTCAACTAAATATATTTATTGATCAGCACGAGGAGCTGCAAATGTTGATCAATTCAGACTTAGAGGAGTGTCATTGTTAATCATTTTTCATTCGAGACTATCTGACATGATTGCAATGGTAAAGTTTGCAATGAATATTGTTCATGTTCTCTTAGTTATAGCAACCAAGTTTATTGTCTAGTGGGCATCACATACATATGTCAAGTGCTTTCAAAGGACATATGGTGTAGGTCACATGCTATGAGTTTACTTTGGCATATGCTCAAGCATTATTTTCACAAGGTTGTTTGTCCTTCAAATCTTCCACATGAATTCACATCTGATTGCAATTTGTTCACACATGATTTTGAATTTAACTATCACTCCCTAGGTTTATTTATACCATTCAAGATATTGGATACAATGCACTTGAAAATTTTCTTGCCTAAAGATGTTGAATTTTGTGGAGGTCTATGTCAATTGTGATTCCTATTCTCAATTCCATAGGGCAATTTGTCCTAAAAACTATCAAATTTGGCTTCATCCGGGGATGGAAGAGAATGCTCTCCCACTACAAATAGATGACACCACCATGGATGACATTTTCTATGTCCACTCTCCTTCTATTCGGTGGGCTATAAGACATGTAATTAGGGATGACATTCTCTCACCTTCCTCTAGGCATTTCCTTTTCCCATCGAATCTGGTGCTCATTTTCTATCAAATGCTATGGATTTATTGCAGTCAATTCCACTTCTAGAGATTCCTGGTGTTGATTTTCTATCAAATGCTATGGATTTATTGCAGTCAATTCCACTTCTAGAGATTCTTACTTCTAAATTCATCTAACAGCATTTTGGAATGAAAATAAGCTCAAAATGGCAATGCAACACTATGAATTTTTGGTTGGTCATGCTTTGGTGGGGGGGTGTTCTTGCAGTCTCAATTGCTTCAGAAGCATGAGTTCATGGAAACATTTGGAGCACTTCAAAAATCATTTAAGAAGAAAATTCCGTGTTTCATGAAATCCACCATGCAAGTCACTGTGAGGGCTTTGGGCTTCTAGCTTGAAGAGAGAGTTAAGAGAATAGTGTATGCCTTGTTGGATCTTCTGGGGTTACCAAATAAAGTCTATTTGCTATAGCCTTGTCATGGGCCTCCATCTTGGTAAGTTTCTAGTTTGCAAGGTGTGTTGGATGTTTGCCAAGGTATGGGCACAACATCTTCATAATGTCAAGTTCATGGGGCCTTGGGTGTGCAGGTCGGTAGCCCATGTAAAGATGTTGCGCATTCAGATTGATCACTGCCAATATATGGTGATCAAGAGTGCAGTTGGGATGTGGCTACTCCAGTAGTGTCTCCTTCAATTTGGGGTGTGAAACATGGGTCAGGTTGGGGATCTTCACCATAGCCCCAACTAACTTCTGGCTGGGAAAGTGTAGCTCAAACTTCAGGTGTTTTGGTCTCCCTTGATGTGGCCGAGTCTGTAGAAATAGAGGAGTCAGATTCCTCAATTGCTAAGGATAGTTCAATTTTTGAATTTTAAAATTCGATCGTCCAAAGAATGGCTTTGTAATTGGAGGGAGTACTATCTCTAAATTGTAAGTAGGGCACTTATATATCATCGATATGGGTACTATTGTAAATGTCGATGCTTTAATTTTTTGTATTTAGCGATGATTCTAGGTTTTTTAACTGATTCTTTCATGATTGAGCTTTTGAATCATTTTTAAAATTTAATAAATATATTCGGTGGCTTGTCCACTTTTTCCAAATAAAAAATAAATAAATAAATAAATTATACATATACATGATTTTACTTTGTCCAACAAAAGTTTGAGGTCATTGATAAATTTGTAGAGAAATAATTTAGTAAGCTCATTGAGATTATCCATATACATAACAAGAGTGAATGTATTAATAATTAGTTTGAACAATTTTTTTCTTTATAAGGTATCAACACATAGCTCATAGTTACATGTAGTCCTTACTAGAATGATTTCAAAAAATAAAATAATGGGTCCTTCAAGTCCAGATAGAAAATTGTAGGATTTAAAATAAATCTTTGGAAACTCAGTACTAGGAAGATGCCTTTAAACTTATGTGTATTAAATATAGAACCAAGAAACTCACAAATTTGTGAAGGGGGTAACTCATTTTCAATCTTGGAATAGTAAAAAAAATTTGCAATCATTTGAAAACTTATTAGTGTCTAGTTCTCTTGCATTGACTCACATCGTAATTGATAAACGAAACTCTATCAATCCACAAAGAAAACCTTGCATATTTATTAGGTATCCAAATAATGTCAAATGCTATATAATTCTCCATCCAACCACTCATGTATTATTCATTAAGGTAGGGTTTAGTTTGATGAGATTCCTTTGTATTCTTCTCATACTACTTCTTCATCCATCATCACATTGGGGAATTTTGTAAGATGAAGATAGTTCTTCAAACAACTGTAGTGCTCCTAATTTTAATGAAGATTTTTTTTCCTCCACTTCAAATGGAAAAACTTTTAATGAGAATTCACATTAATCTCCTAGTCATTATTCAAAGTTTGATGATTCTCCTCTAGGTGCTCCAATACTAGCACCTCTTTAGGCTTGATAAGGACTGGGGTAAACTTAAATAATAAAATAGTATTGCGATAATGTCACCCACCAACATTCTTTGATAGGTTTCTTGAAAAAAAAAGTATTAATGCTAAAAAATAAATAAGAATAGAACAAACAACCAATCATTTATATGTAACAACACATTTTCCTCATCATATGATCATTTTCCTTTATTTTTTAAGCTTCCGTTTGATATGCCTCCCTTATAAATCTCATTTTTTTCTCGCATATATCCTTTCTCTATTCATAAAATATATATTTGCTGAACATTACATAATAGATTCCCCCCAATGACATTTATTTACTGTATTAATTTTGATTAAATAATTATATTTATAAAATAAATATAAATCTTTATAAAAAATCAAATATAAATTTAACAATAACTTTCAATAAAAATAAATAAATAAAAATTAATTAAGAATTTCACACCACAAGAAACAAAAAAAATAACTATGATACAATAACCAACATTAATAAAAAAAATCTTGTAATAAAACACCATAATATAAACAATAATTAATTACAGAATTTAAAAAATAATTGAATTTTCAACTTTTGTTTTCAAAATTATAAATAATGTTTTTAACCTATAAAATTAAACTTTCTTAGAACTATTACATTACTATTATTATTAATTACAATATTATGAAAAATTAATGAAAACCAACATTATATATTATAGTTTACAAATGCATAGAAACTCTAATTCAGTATCGTCTACTGATTTTGACTTTAATTGACACTTTTTGGAAGCGATATACGCCTCACACCCGTCTATTAATGGAAAATGTATTTTATTACTCGTCATTATAATTCTGCAAATCTTTACACGGCAGCAGTGTACGTGTCTTTATTAATGCCAGTTTATTATTCTATAAATAATTTCATTTCGTAAGAAGTTGGTCGTGTGAGTTGGAGTAGATTAAGCATGCTATTCGAATTCTTTCTCCTCGTCAATTTTATGACGATATAATTGAAAACATGAAGGTATGTTTTTCTTATTGTTTCTTATCATAATTTTAGTATATTATACAAATGTATATTATGTGTCATATAATGACAAGTATTTATCTTTTAGTATTCTAATAATAAAATTTATTAGCTTTTAGCTCGCACCGAAGAAGATGGGAGGCGATAGAAATAGGATTGAGCTAGATAAGATTGACGAGGAATTATCTTCTGACCCTATGGTCATGTATTTCTGCAAGGGAGGAGGTATCTTTCCTTTTATGGAAAACCTCATGGGACACGATGAGATGATTTCTAAGCAAGTTACTAAAACCTGGTATGAAAGGTGGGTTACCATTAATGGTATCATCTTTCAAATTAATGAAGAGGTCATTGGCCAAGACACGAGGATGCCAACCACTAGCAGAAAATGGAAGAAAACAGCCAAAACCCAGGCGATAAACGAGTTTGCTCAATTTTTCAAAAATGAGGCTACCCTAACTCCTATAAATGGCAGCTACAATGTCTCTGAGTTCTCGGAGTTCTGACCGAAAATGTGCAAATAGGTGATGAGATATTTCACCTTGGAGGGTCTCTATGGTACATTTTACAACTACCATCTTTCTTTTCTGAACTATTTTAGGCATAAATTGTTAATTTCCTTCCCCCTTTTCCTTATGTATTCTTTGGAGGCCAATGTGAGGGTTGTTAATGGGGCCATCTCTCTCGAGAAAAACCTGTCCATCTCCATTAGGGTCTTATTCTCCTTTGTAAAATTTCCATTGTGCCCTCTTCCCCCCTCCTTATGTGCATGTTACCCACTCTATCCAGCAACCCTTTTCACCGATAGTTTCTCTCAACCAGGGCTTTCCCACTCCTCTTGAGTCTAAAGGTTGTACGACCCCTATTTCGAGGCCCAAGTCCTCAGAAACCCAACCCACCCCTGTGTCGTATTCAAGTCCCAAGAACACCCTTAGCCTTGGTGTTTGCTATTAGCCCCCTCCCAAGAAGCAAAAGAAGATTATCATTAATCTAGACTACCCTCAGATTATTCAGCTCCAACCCACCTCTTGCATTGCCAAAGAACATGGGAAAAGAGCTATCAGAGAGCTCATGAACTAGAAGGATGCCCTTGTCCAAGAGGATGCGTCTATGGGATCTCCTAGTAAAGAGGGCTCAGATAATGAAACTGGTCAGGTGGAAATCAAGCCAAATGAAGACATCCATACTACTATGGCTGAGGAGGGGATGACGGAAAATGAGCCCATTGCTCATAAAGAGCCTACTGGCAGTGGCCTGGTGGGGAGAATCAAGTACCAATTTCACTATATGGAAAATACAGTGACTAAGCTCACCCAGGACCTAGATGCCACTAATAAGTGACTCACGGATGTTAGTAAGTTTGCGCTCAAGGTGATGCACGCTTCTGAGGAAAAGGATGTTGTCGAACAAAATTGGGAACTCTTCAAATTCCTGAATGAAGAGTGGGATGACTTGTTGTTGTCTATGTTATTATGAAAAGGGAAGTGACTCTATGGTTGGGCGTGTATCGGAGGGTGGAGACTGTTGTTGGCTCCTGACCTTACTTTTCGATGGGCGCCATTTACTTGCTTATGCTTAAGACTTTGAATTATGTTTATAGCCCTGCATGGCATCTTTTCTGGTTTATGCTGGATCTTTTCAAAACTATTTTGTGGATGTTTGATACTTTGTAGGTGTGGTGGTTTATTTTTGGTTGTTTTTATGTTTTTTGATTGTGGTAGAAGCTTTATGTTCTCTAATGCTTCTTTCTATGCTGGATTAATCTTTTGTTAATTCACTTAGTCAGCCCCTCTTGTTCCATGGTTCAGCACCCTTTTGCTGCTGCTAATTTCAAAAACATTTATTAGCTAGTAGATAAACAAATTATGAAATATTCAAAATAAGAAATAAAAAATAGCCCAAGAAATTGAGCAACCGAGGAAAGATGATTACACTACGAGAAACAATCAGTTAGTTTTCACCAATTTAAGGGCTTGTATTTTTTGTGAACTCCGCTAGCTCATATTACCAATATTACCCATATTAATGTCATGTTTTAAATTTTTGTTTTATTTTATTTCTATTTACTTTTGAATATCCGGCAAAACAATTTCGGGTGACATATTTTTCTCGATCTAACAATTTTATTTAATTCATAAATTTTTAATTGTCTATCATTTTTTATTTAAATTATATGTTTAATTATTTTATTTTTCACCTATGTTTAATTTTCACATGTTTTCCGATTTCAAGATAACTATAATCAACATTAAATCTATAATTGACATTCTTTGAAGATCTTTATAAAACATGAAGTAACTTTTTAATTATTATATTGTAAATTTTTTGTACTTAATATATTTTTATATCTATTTTCAATTAAATTCTTAAAAATTTAAATTAAAAATTATTTAATTTAATTATTTATTAATCTAATAAACTTCTTATATCCTAAGGTAATTATTAGTCTTTATTATTAATTTTTTGAATTTGTATTTATTCTTTTTATGATTTTTGATATTATATATTTTGACCAAGTTTGAATCATATCTTAGTTTTTAATGTTTATTTAAATTTACACTTGCCCTATTTTGTGAAATTAAAATAAGAAATAATAGTTATCAATATTCGTTTTACGTATAATTACTTATCAATAATCATTTTACGTGTAATTACTTTTGTATCCTTAGCTATCTCTCTTCCTCCTCCTCTCTGCCTCCCCCTCTCTACTCTCGATTGCAAACATGATAAGAGCATACTTGAAGCTAGGGTCTCTCTACAAAGAGCTTTGTTAAACAAATATCATCATTTACCATATAGTTCACCTATTAACCTAATGTACTAAGGGTTAGTATTAGGTTTTAAGGTTTATCATTAAGTTACAGTCATGGTTAGGGTTAGGATTAACATTTACAGGTAAAATTGTGTTTAGGATTAAGGTTTAAATCATGGTTGTAATTATGCTTAGGATTAGGGTTTCAATTATGGTAAATATTGAGGCTTATACCTTGGATAAGAATTTAGGTTTACGCCATGATCAGGGTAAGGATTGAGTTTAGAGTTTGGTTTGGGATCTTGTTTAGGAATAGGATTTAATGTTTGGGTAAGGTTAGGGTTAGAGTCATGGTTATGGTTAGAGTTGTCAATAGGGTTTTGATGAAGGGTGCTCCCCTTAATACCACAAACACATAACAGACATAGAGAAACAACAACAATAATATGCAAGAACAGAAAATTGGCTTCTTATTATCTCCACAAATGTGGAATTACAAACTTTCAGAATTACAATATGTAAGCCACATGGGCATTCCCTTACAATATTCTGTAGGAAAAAGCCTCGAACGATTACCCAGATCTACTACCCAGAACTATTCTGAACTACCTAAGACAATAATACAGCCTTCCTTATATAGGCAATTTTCCACCGCCTGGGAAGGTTCCAAAATTTTAGCCAATAAGGCCGACCAAACTTAGAATTATTTTATTTTACATTTTATTACATCATAGTCGGCTCAAGATAAACTTTGAAACTTGAACAGAAATTTTGAAGAAAATTATTTTCCGCCATTTCAGGTGACCCAACTTTCGAAGACCATAAGTCATCACCAGTTGACCCGATCGGCTATTATAACCCCATTTCAGAAATGCCACGAAGCGCCCTACAGGCTTGACCCGCGCAAGTGCCCGTCACCCAAATTTTCGACCTCATCTGGGGCCTCTAAAGCCTTCAAAACTGAGTTCAAAGTTTCTATACCCTGCTACCAATACCGAAAATCTTCAATATCTTCCAATATACACTTGATCTGGCAATGAAACTTTACCGGCAGACTTATATGACCAAAATGAACCTCCAAGAAAGAAATCAGATCATTCTGAGCACATACACAAATTACCAAAAATAGTAACTTTCCATAAATAGCAGCTCTGCACAAAATAGCCCTTATTGAATACAAAAATAGAAATATTTTTGGGTGATGCAAGATTGCTCTTACACCCAGGATGCTCCTGCATCAGACACCCAGGGTAATTTGAGAAGTGACCCTGTCACGACTCAGGTGTGTAGAGGAAAACCAAGACAGCTAACCTCCTCCTTTGTCAGCCATGATGAATCTTCAACAGGTCGTCCTTTCCACTTGACCAGATATTCTTCATATGTCCTGTTCCTTGTGCTTCTGCCAACATGACTATCCAGTATATCTTCGATCTCCTTAGTGTCTGAACTAGTTGCTGGAATACTCCACTGTGCTGCTGTGATCTCATCTTCAACACCTCCTTCGTGATACTCCATCAGATCTGAAATGTTAAACACTGGTGAAATATTTAGCTCAGTAGGCAATTCTACCTCATATGCGTTTCCTGAATCATGTTTCTTCAGTATCCTACATGGTCCAAACTTCTTCATTTTTAGCTTGTTATATGTACCAACCGGAAATCGCTCCTTCCACAAATGAACCATGACTTCATCTCCAACCTGAAATTCCTTATGCCTCCTTTTCTCATCTGCCTTAGCCTTATACTACGCATTCATCTTGGTAATATGCTTCCTCACCTCCTCATGGATGTTCTTCAAGTGTTCTGCAAAATCCTCAGCTTCAGCACTACTTTTTTCTCCTTTATCTATCTTTCTCAATTCAGATGCACTTCTTGGACTACTTCCATATACAATCTGGAATGGTGATTTACCAGTGCTCCTGTTGACAAAATTATTGTATGCAAATTTCGCCTGTGGTAAAATCAAATCCTATCCTATTGGCTTATCTCCAACCAAACATCTCAGTAAATTTCCCAAACTCCTATTCACCACCTCTGTCTGTCCATCAGTCTATGGATGATGTGATGAACTGAACTTCAAATCTATCTTTAACTTCTTCCACAATGTATGCCAGAAATATCCAACAAACTTAGTGTCCCGATCTGAAACTATGGTCTTTGGCAAACCATGAAGTCTCACTACTTCTCTGAAAAACAATTTTGCTACATGAACAACATCATTAGTCTTCTTGCAGGGAATGAAATGTGCCATCTTTGAAAATCTGTCAACCACCACAAAAATTGAATCATGTCCTCACTGAGTCCTCGGTAAACCAAGAATAAAGTCCATGCTGATATCCTCCCAAGGCTTCTCTGGTACAGGTAATGGCTGATACAACCCTGTATTCTACTTCACTCCCTTCGCCATCTGACATACTCCGCAACTCTGTACAAACTTTTTGACATCTTGTTGCAATTGTGGCCAATAATAATTTTCACTAACCAAAGCAAGGGTTTTATCACGACCAAAATGTCCCACTAATCCTCCGCTATGCTTCTCCTTGATGAGATTCTCCCTCATAGAACTTCATGGAATGCACAACTGACTCCCTCTGAATAGCATATCATCCTGAATGATGAAATCCAACCATTTCATCCTGTCTAGAGTAACAGGTTCTATACAACCTTTCCAAGCTTCACCAAAATCAGGATCCTCTGGATACAAATTATTGAGTTCCTTGAACCCAACCACTTCAATCTGCATTTCTGTCAGCAATAGTTGCCTTCTGCTAAGAGCATTTGCAACCCTATTAGACTTTCCACTCCTGTGTTTCAAAACAAATTTATAACTCTGCAAAAACTCAACCCATTTCAAATGCCTTTGATTCAATTTTCCTTGACTATTCAAATATTGCAAAGCTTGATGATCAGTATACAAAACAAACTCCTTAGGAAGTAGATAATGTCTCCACTTCTTTAATGCCTGAACTATAGCATAAAATTCCTGATCATAAACAAAATACTTCCTCTTGGCATCATTTAACTTCTCACTAAAATACGCAACAGGTTTACCTTCTTGGCTCATAACAGCTCCTATTGCAGTACCACTAGCATCACAATCTACTTGAAACACCTTATTAAAATCTAGAAGTGCTAAAATAGGTTGTTCTATAACTTTTTGTTTCAACAATTGAAAACTCTTTTCTGCCCCATTAGTCCACTTAAACTCTTTTCTATCCCCTCTCATTGTTTCAGTCAAGGGTCCACAAATACTGCTAAAATTTCTGATAAACTTTCTGTAAAAGATAGCTAGACCATGAAAAGATCTTACCTCAATAGCACTCCTTGGAGTAGGCCATTCAAGGATAGCTTGTACCTTCTCTAGGTCCATTTTTAGACCTTCTCCTGAAACTACAAACCCCAAATACACCAACTCTTTCTTCACAAAACTGCACTTCTTCAAATTAATCAACAATTTCTCTTCTCTCAACTTCTCAAATACCATACGAATATGCATCATATGCTCATCCAATGTCTTATTAAAGATCAAAATATCATCTAGGTAAACAATGACAAACTTACCTAGAAATTCTTTCAGAACCTCGTTCATGAGCCGCATGAAAGTGCTCGGTGCATTGGTTAGCCCAAAAGGCATCACTAACCACTCATACAGTCCTTCCTTTGTCTTGAAGGTAGTCGTCCATTCATCTCCTTCTCTGATCTGAATCTGATGATATCCACTCTTTAGATCTATCTTTGAGAAATACATAGCTCCACTCAAACAGTCCATAATATCATCCATTCGTGGCAATGGAAACCTGTACTTGATTGTGATCTTGTTTATTGCCCTAGAATCTTTACACATCCTCCATTCTCCATTGTTCTTTGGTGCTAATACCACTGGTACAGCACAGGGACTCAGACTCTCACGGATCAATCCTTTCTGTAACAGTTCATGTACTTGTCTGTTCAACTCCTCACTTTCTGTAGGTGTCATTCTGTGTGCTGCCTTATTTGGCAAACTCGCTCCTGGGATCAAGTCCATCTGATGACTAATCTTCCTGACTGGTGGTAATCCATTAGGCACGTTATTGGATACAATATCCTGAAACTCATTCAACAAATCTGCAACTTCTACAGGAACATCTTCTACTTCCTCTTTACCAGCTTTTGGAATTAAAGCAAAACATACATGCTCATGCCTCATACCATCTAGGAAATTTCTTCCATCAACAAAAGTTATCCTTGCATTACCACATACCGTTTCTTCAGTCTCCTTCAATGGTTTTAACTTATGTCGCACTCCATCCTTTGTCAGGGAATAGGTATTCGCATGACCATCATGTACAGCACATCTATTAAACTGCCACAGTCTACCCAACAACATATGACATGCATCCATAGAGATGATATCACATAGTACCTCATCTTGGTACCCACTGATCTTGAACTCTACCAGGCACTGTTCACTGACCATGACCTTGTGGTCATCCTGCACCCAGGCAATCCAATATGGATGTGGGTGTTTCTGTCTCTTGAGCTTCAACTTTGTCACCATCTCTTCTGACACCAAATTGTCAGTGCTTCCACTATTGATAATCACATCACAGCATTTACCCTCACACTTGCATCAAGTGTGAAACAGGCTCCTCCTTTGTTTAGGTTCGTTCTCACCACTCAGCAAGACTCTTTTGTTAATTAGCGTTTCTCCTCTTTCAGCATCTTCAGAATTTGATGATCTAGCATCTTCATCTACATGTGCAACTCTGGCCTGGCCTTCATTTCCTCTGTCTATTCTACCTTGGCGCCGAGGACATTCAAATGCCCTATGACCTTCTTCTCCACAGTGAAAACATGTTCCACGGAAGCCACCTCTTCCAGATCCTTGTCGTCTTCCTCTTCCTCTCTGATCTCTATTATTCTGATCCTGGAAATGATTGGAATTATTCCTTCTCTGATTCTGACTGCTACTAGCCTCATCCTTCTTTTTTGGATCTTCATTTCGGTCACCATATGACCGTCCGCCAGATCTTCCACCGTGACCTCTTCCATTTTGTCTGCTCTCAAACTTCTTGTTCAACTTTTCCTCTACTTTTAAGGCAAACTGGTATGCCTCTTCAATACTGTTCATTCGAACCAGATTCAGCTCCTCCTGAATGCTTGGCCTTAACCCATTAAGGTATCGGGCAACTTTCTCCTTATCAGCTTCTGCATGGCCTGTTCTGATGAGGAGTCGATAGAACTCCTTTGTATACTCATGAACAGATCTTCCTGCTTGCTTCAAACTTTGCATTTTCTTTAGTAGGTCAAGCTCATAATCAACAAGAATGAACTGTTGCTTCAATTTATCCACCATCTGATCCCATCTTGTGATTTTATCTTTCCCTCTTCTATTTCGCTCCAATTGAATTTCTTGCCACCAGATCTTCGCATGACCTTTCAATCTGGCCTTCGCAAATTTGACCCTATCAGGATCTTCAACATCTTCATACTCAAAATATTCTTCGCATTCATTGATCCAGTCGATCAATTCCTTTGGGTTAAGATTTCCAGAAAATGTAGGAACCTCAATCTTAGGTCTTTTCCCAATCTTGGAAATTGCCCGAAAAAGTCTTTCTTCCTCCTGGTTCACAATTTCAGCTTCTCCTTCTTGATATTCTTCTTCGGCTTCATCCTCACTTTCGTCTCTGACATTAAGATTCATTCCTCTACGAATCTCTTCTTGCAATGCTCACACTTGTCTCTGCAGCTCTCTAACCTCGGGTGTCACAACACCAGCTCTTCCACCATGTTCTCTTTGTGGAGGCACTTTCGCGATGCACGTTGAAACCCTAACCACAGTCCTGGTGCAAACAGCCTCACAGTCGGTGATCTGTTTACACACTCAAGAACTCCTGCTCTGATACCACTTGATGAAGGGTGCTCCCCTTAATACCACAAACACATAACAGAGATAGAGAAACAACAACAATAATATGCAAGAACAGAAAATTGGCTTCTTATTATCTCCACAAATGTGGAATTACAAACTTTCAGAATTACAATATGTAAGCCACATGGGCATTCCCTTACAATATTCTGTAGGACAAAGCCTCGAACTATTACCCAGATCTACTACCCAGAACTATTCTGAACTGCCTAAGACAATAATACAGCCTTCCTTATATAGGCAATTTTCCACCGCTTGGGAAGGTTCCAGAATTTTAGCCAATAAGGCCGACCAAACTTAGAATTATTTTATTTTACATTTTATTACATCATAGTCGGCTCAAGATAACCTTTGAAACTCGAACAAAAATTTTGAAGAAAATTATTTTCCGCCATTTCAGGTGGTCCAACTTCCGAAAACCATAAGTCATCACCAGTTGACCCGATTGGCTATTATAACCCCATTTCAGAAATGCCACGAAGCACTCTACAGGCTTTTTTGGTGCAAGCGCCCGTCACCCAAATTTTTGACCTCATTCGGGGCCTCTAAAGCCTTCAAAATTGAGTTCAAAGTTTCTGTACCCTGCTGCCAATACCGAAAATCTTCAATATCTTCCAATATACACTTGATTTGGCAATGAAACTTTACTGGCAGACTTATATGACCAAAATGAACCTCCAAGAAAGAAATCAGATCATTCTGAGCACATATGAAAATTACCAAAAATAGTAACTTTCCATAAATAACAGCTCTGCACAAAATAGTCCTTATTGAATACAAAAATAGAAATATTTTTGGGTGATGCAAGATTGCTCTTACACCCAGGATGCTCCTGCATCAGGTTTAGTCTAACAACTATTGTTAGTATAATGGGTTACATAATGGTTAGTATTATGGTTAGGATTATATTTAAGTTTAGGATTGAGGTTAGATTTAGAAATATGCTTAGTTTCATGGTTAAAGTTAGGGTTAGGGTTAGGGTTAAGTTTAGGGTTAGGATTAGGATTATAGTTTAGGATTATCTCATGATTACGGTTAGTGTTGTGTTTACAATTTTGTTTATGATCTTGTTTACCAATAAGGATTATGAGTAAACTAATCTTATCCAAACATCATTAACTAATTTTTTTTATCAAATGACCTTATTTGTTACACAAATATATGGAACAAAATAGACCAAATTTTCTCCCGAATTCACCTTCAATATGTCTTTGGCATACCCATTCAACTCCAAGGTAAAATTGCCACTTTTAATTAATTTATGCAATTCAAATTAAATCTTAAATGAAGTTTAACTCAAATCTTATATATAATTGTCATTCCACTCTTCATTAAAACATAAACAGAATCTTATTTCTATTTGAAACATAATCTTAAACTAAATTAATTGTAATTAAATGTTTATTCTTACCTAGAATATTATTAAATCTTAATTACTAAAAAATCATAGCCTTTAAAAAATTAGAAATACATTGAAAATCATATTTATAATAATATTTTGAAAGTAATAATTGAAATTGTTTGAAATAGGTTAAAACTTATTCAACTATTATATTTAGACTAAATAATATTTTACCTTCAATTATTATAATTTGCATTCAATTGGAAATAAAAAATGTTGATAGGAGATGATTATTTTAATTTTCTAAAGTAATTTTTTCTAATACTTACAAGTTGACTCTTGTGATTTATAATGTTTTGATTATTTTTTCTTATTTTATTCTCAATAGATAATTACTTTATTAAAAAGAAATTAAATTACTTTCTTTTAGCAATTCAATCCATTAGACTCCACCCCATGCGAGCACTCTGTATAATCTTTTTTTTCATTTTTTTAATATTTTGTTGAGAAAAATACACGATGTCATTTATGTTGGACTGAAATGAACAAGCATTTAGATATAATTATAACTTAGCTGAGTATTGAAATATTGACATTTTGAAATTTTTAATCACTAGCATTTTAAAATTTGAATTTATTTCTTGTATATTTAACTATTTATCACGTTTCTTGTGTAAAATTGACAAGCAATTAGAAAATGAGATGAACATGAAATTTGGGATGAACATATTTTATTATTTAATGTGGTATGAAATGTCATAACATAGAAAATTAATTTAGAGAAAAAATAATAAGGATATTAGTAAGCATAAATAAATAGATTAAAATAAAGATGTTGGATTAAAAAAATTTGTTTTTAATCAATTTGTTTTTAAATAATGGAAAACATAAAAAGTCTTTATTACAAAAAGAAATTAGGGTTGTGTGCGCTACTCAAGATACTCCCTTCCACATTTCGTGCTCAGATGCTTTGTACATTCTGAACTCTGAATTCATTAGAATAACTAGTTGCAACTACAGACAAGGGAAACCATCAACAGGGGGTTTTCTTTAAATTTTTTGAATATACGTACATACATACATTATACCTAAAATTTTATCCCCACATTGATAAACCAACTAGAACGTATATTTATTAATTCAGATAGTTCACCACTCCTTGATGGGATGAGTATATTATATTTATTATTACTTCCTCAAACCATTAAACGGTGATTAAATTGTAGCTATTTGGACCAATCAAACTATTATAATATGTAGCATATCTTTATTTTGATTCTGTACAATGTACAAGTCACATAAATTGCATTTTGATTATGTATAATGTACAAGTTGCATACAGTAGGTATAATTTCCATCATCAGTAGATCATAATGTATATTTTGAGGAAAAATGGTGTATGAATTTTTAAATTTACCTTTTGAATCACATTAGTTAAAAATGTTTTAACTATTTTGAAATAAAATAGTTCAACAATGTGTAGTTTTCCCTATAGACAATTGATATAGACATTCAGAAAAATTAACCCAAGACAATGCATATATCTAGAAGATAGGGCAGGAAAAACAACATCTGAAGTTGTGCATTTTTGGTATAGATGACCTTCAGGGATTCATGAAATATGGTGTAATATTAACTCTCTACCTTTCTTCAATGCTTTCTAGTATCTTTTTATCGACAATCACCTTGAAAATTTTGATAGGTGTAAGAATAGTAGGTTTTAGAGCAAAAAGATTCTTAGGAATTGTATCATCGAAAAATGGAAGCAGTTCCATTTAGGACTGGTTTAGCCCTCCGAGTAAGTAGTCCAGGGTCATTTCAAACACCTTGAATGGGTATTCAAATTGGATTTGTCTTTTTCCCCCTATTCTGCTTCTCTTTCCACCTGTTTCTAGCCTATTTCTAGCACCTAGTCCTGAGAAACTACGAATTCTTGACCTCAAGATCAAGGTCAAAAATCTAGTTCAAGGTTGACATTGATCCTGACCTAGGTCAAGGTCCACCTCAACCTTGACCTAGGTCAGATTTGACCTCAACCCTGATCCTGGGTCTTGATTTCAAGTTCCAGAGGTTTCAGGATGTCGGGCTTTAGAAAGTTTATTTTCTCCCTTCTGGGTCAGTTGTTTCATATTTCAGAAGGGTAAAATATTAAATTATATTTAATCTAGGTCCATTTTTAGGGGTTAAGGTTTAAATAGGAATATAATTCTCCTATGTTAGCCTCTCTAGAAGTTTGTGCCCCAAACTAGTATAAAAGGAATCCTTCCTCTCATCTTTTCACATCCACAATAAAGCATCTTTCAACATTTATCATATCCACCCCAAGCAAGATAAATCAAGCAATCAAGAAAGAAATCAATAAGGAGAAGGAAAGCATTCAAGAATTCATTCACCTTCAATAGTTCAAGAATTCAAGATCCAAACATCAAGGAGATCCATTGGTAGCCATTGAAGGATTCAATCTCTTTGGAGCCCTCTTGTTGAAGATTTCTCTATCCATTTTCATTCAAGCTTCTTCCTATTCCAAGATCCATTCATGATTGGTGTTTAAGATCTAATGCAATCTATTTGAGACATCCTACATACAATTCTATATTCATTTGGAGCATTCATACTTGTGGATTCAAGGATTCAAATCTTCCACAAGGATTTCAACATAAGTAAGGTGAATTGTTCCATTTACTTTGTTTGTTTTCTGCAATTTCAATTACATTTCAATGTTGATTCCAAACTGGGGTCTGACCAAGGTAGACCCCTCATCCAAACAACAAAACCCTTTTTCTTGCAAGCACAAGTGCAGGACAGTGAATTGCAGATCAAATCTGAGTACCCTTTTCGGCAAACTTTCAAGATCTTTGAACAAAATTTTCATCGGAACAGTGAAGGTCAAGGCTGACTTTTAGGGTTAAGATTGTGCCCCAGGGTAAGATCTTACCCCTATTTTGGGTCAAGGTCAACCTTTCTCAAAATAGCAGAAGGTTTTTGAGTTTTCTCTGTTTCTATGTTTCCATGCTAGATACAGATGCATAATTTCTTGAAACTGAATATAGACACCAGAAAATAGTATTTTCCAAATTTGTCATATTTTGAGGTTAGTATTTATCTTCAATTCAATTAATATTTCTATATTTCCTTTCTATAATAGAATACATACGGTTTTCTCCTTTCTTCATATTCTTCATCGATTGATTCATTTCTGCATTAACCATTTTCTTTTGGTTAATCAATTTGGATATTTTCTTTGGGAATTTAAGGTTAGGAAGAAGATCTTAATTTTCTCACACACCATATCACATCTATTTTCTTATCATACATTTTGACCCCTTCCCTATTTTATACATTAGATTTTGATGAACCCATGATAGACAACTCTTTCTTTTATGGTTTTAGATCTTGCATTTACATTTCATATTAAGTAAAAATAGAACAACAATTATGTGTTTATGCTTTGTGTTTGCCTAGTTTAGTTTAGTTTGCATTTGCATTAGTATATGAGATTTAATACCTCTAGCCCTACATATAGTATTCCAGTTAGATGAAGTCGTAGATGTATGGGTGCCTTTAATCTCAAGTCTTCCTCTCCTTTTCTTAGGATTTCGGATGACAATTTGATTATTCATGATTCTAATCCTTCTATGGAGCATAGCTCTTCTCAATGATCTCATGATGAGGATGATGCTTTAAGATTTCCTCCTGAACAAGTGCAAAATGTTTCAACTGAACTTGATAAAATGGGAAATTGTCTTACCTAAGAGAACCGTAATCATGATTTTATTCAAGCTATAGATGCTCTTAAGAAAGTCCTTCATGATAGTGCTCAAGGTTTTAATCTCTTGCATGATATTACTCATCTTGTGTATTCAACTTTTAAACCTTTAGCTCAAGAAGCTCAAGATTTAGGATTCACTCCTCCTATTACTAGTGTAGAACCTTCTTCCATTCCTTTACCTCAAATTCCTACTTATATTCCTCCTCTGGTTACTACATCAGTTCCCTCTCTTCCTATGAGTGTTCCTCCTACATCCCTCCCTACTTCAAAATCTTCTTATCATAATGTTCCTTTTACTTATTGCAATCCTCTTCCAACTATGATTCCAAGTGTTCCTCTTGTTGTGTCTTCCATTCCTACGACTTTATACACTTTTCCTAGTATTTCTAGTGTGTCTATACCTGGGTGGCTGCAAGAAGTTGAGTCCCACTTTTGGGCAAAAAGTGGAAGTGTTTTCCCTTTTTTTCAAATTTCCTATCAATCGATGTCTAAATTTGAGACACTTAGAAATTGAATCTCAAAAAAAATTAGTAATAGAAAATGTAGTTCTCAGAGTCTACTTTTCAAATATGTAATTTATTTAAATACCCACATGGTATAAATTACTTTTTAGTAGGAATGTTTAAAAACCATGTTTTCAAAATGCCTGTTTCAGGACCATTCCATAGCCATGTATGGACACCATATTTTGACGTAAATAAATGAATTTTGTAAATCCTTCTGGGGAAATATACCTAAGACACCAAATATTGATCAACATATTTTTTCTTATTTTTTTATTGAATATATTTTTTTTATTAATTTTTAATTGACTATAAAATACATTTTCAAAACCTCTGGTGTACGGACACCATAATTTGATGAGAATTTCATATTTTTTCAAAATTATTTTTTTTATCTTCAAAAGAATTGTATCTAGATTGATCTCATATAATTTATTTTCCAAGAAACCTAAAAACAAAAAAGTTATTAACATTTTAGTGAACCTCGCTATTTTACGTTTAGGTACCACTTTTAACTAATAAATAATGCAAAAATAGTAAAAATAATCACATCACTATGAAATTTACATTTTTGAAATCAGGAGAGTGAGAACTCTAATGGGTTTTTTTTCATAAAATGATACGATTGGGAAGGCCCTCAAAAAATTATGGCAAGGCAGAAATCTGGCATTCCAGTGCCTTAACCAAATTTTTGGAGGTCAAGGCATAGGCTTGGTTCTACCAAGCCTAAACCAAATCAAATTTGAAACGAAATTCAAGGCGGATGTGTGCTTCCTGCTCATGTCTTAAGAAATGGGCGCTTGTTTTTTAAAAAAAAATTCAAAATGTTAAAATGCATTTTTAAATCTTAAAAAAAAATTAAAAAAATTTAGAAACGGGCACCTATTTTTTGAATATAGGATCGGGTGCCTAAACCTAAAACAGGCACCCATTTTTTTAAAACAAGCGCCCATTTCGAGCGACATCTCTCATTTCTAAAAGACTTTCATGGAATTGTCCCCCAACTCCAAACTCTTACCCACCTCCTATTTCATCTAATGACTCAATAATCATCAGTTTGGCTCAAACTATGTCCTCTTTACAATAACAACTTGTGTCTTTAACTCAATCCAAGTTTACCATTCCTACATGTGACATGGGAAGTCCTTTATCCATAGAAATTATTCATGGTCTTGTTCCTCAACAAGACGATATGCCTCATCTTGAGAATTAAAATGGTAAGGGAGACCTTGTTACTCATGTTAAAACATTTCAAATCCTTTGTAGTGACTATGCTCATGACCATAGAATTTTAGCCAAGTTGTTTGCTAGAACTTTTTGTGATAAGGCCTTGCAATGGTATTGTTCCTTTCCTCCCTATTCTATTGATTATTTCCCAAAACTTGCTAACACATTTATTCAAAAATTTCAAAATAACATTGGTCTGCAATTGTCCTTAACTGACTTGATGCATTGTAAACATAATACTAAAGAAAAATTGACTGAATTTATTGGTAGATTTAAGCATTTGTATGCTTAAATTTCTTATCTTGTTCCTGATATTGACAATCAACGTATGTTTATTTTAAATTTACAATAGGATATTAGAGATAAGATTCTTCTTATTGAATTTACCTCTTTTAAACAACTTTATGCATCGCTTCATCATTATCAATTACAAGTGAGTCAAATTGAGAGCAACACTCCAATGGCTCATGTCCCAGTTGATAATAGTAATGCTTCTCCTAGTCCAAATAAGTTTCAAAAACCTAATAACTATATCAAGATAAATAATAAAGAGAATGCAGTCGCTGATCAAGTTGTTGTTACATCCAATAATGCTACTTCTGCATCCACTGCTTTTCATCTGAATCATACGTTTAGTCCTCTTTCTGAATCTTTTCATTCTATTATGAAAAAATTGTTGATTGCTAATATGATTACTTTACCTCCTATTTGACCTCTTTTATGTTCTATGGTGGCATCTAAAACCTTTGATTCCAAAGTTTTTTGTTAATACCATCATCAGAATGGCCATGATACTGAGAAGTGTTATTATTTAAAGCATAAGGTTCAAGACTTAATTGATTCTAATGCCTTATATGTTGATAAATTTTATGGCAGTGGGAAAAAATTTGTCTCTCCTCCTAATCAAAATCTCCAAATTTATATGAATCATTTTCCTACACATGATACCAATACCATTGTTCACCCATCTTCTATGGATATTGTTTATGATTTAAAGATGGATGATCTTAATCACATTGTTAATCATGTGGAGTATGTTGTGATGTCTCAATCTGTATCTCCATCCAGCTTCAATCTCAACCTCAACTTCAAGTTCAAACTCAACCTAAGCCTAAACTAAAATCTCAACCTAAACCTCAAAAACAACCTAAGAATAAAACACCTTAGGAAATATTGATTACCTTTGACGATTCTGAGACTATTAAAGCTTATGATGGCCCCCTTTATATATATGCTAGGATTTCTAAGATACCTACGCACGGTTGTCTTGTCTATCCTACATTCTTAGTCAATGTTATTACTGAAGAAAATCATTTTATGAAAAAATTACAACATGATTCCTATGATACATCGGATGTGTGGATTCAAAATTTTAATGGTTTTCTTTATCCATCATTTGGTTCTATTAACTTACATATTGAACTTTGTGGTAAAGTTCTGAATACTACCTTTATTGGTGTTCCTACTTCTAATCAGTTTCAAGTTAAGTTTGGTTTGCATTGGTTGAATTTCATGCATGTCATTGCTTCTCCTATCCATAAGTATCTTAAATTTATTCATGATGAAGAAGTGAAGATGATTAATCATAGTTTATATCAACCTTCTAGGCACAGGGATTGTCCTACACTTGACTTATTTTGGCATTCATTACCTAATTCATGTCATTCTCAACCTAATAATATTTTTTGATCATATCAAGCCTATAAGCATCACAAGATTCTTGAGTTAAGCATGCCTCAAATGAATCTTAATCATGGTCTTTTTCCCTTTTCTTCCATACCTCCTTTATCCATGGCCTCTAATTCCTTTAATCAAGCTCCTATTGTTTCTTTTCAGTCTATTGAGAACTATATTGATCCTCTTATAAAACCCACGAAGGAACCGGGTTTTGTCCCTCCTTGTTCTCAACATATTTCAAACAAGACAAAATGTAACAAATCTTCTAATGAACATCGTAAGAAGATTTGAGCTGAAGCTAAGGCTCATGCCTTTGTTATTCAAAGTTCTTTATCTACTTTTGACCAGTCTATACATGATGTGTTAGAAGAAGTTCATAGCAATAATGATGTTAAGATGCATGATTATGATGATTCTATTTATATCTTAGATCCTATTTTGATTAATTTGGATGAAGAAGATACTCTTGATGACACTAATGATGTTAATAATGAATATGAAACTATTGACATTGATATTGATTTACCAAATATGATTTCATCACAATTGATAATTACACCTAGTGTCGAACATTGTGATTCTCAAGAGGATTCTTGTTTGGAACTGACTAGATCATTCCTACTTATTGGATATAGTCCCTCTTGCGAGTTCCCCACTTCCCAAAATGATATAGAATGAGATGGGGAGAGTAGGTGACACGCTTGATTGGCTTTCCCTTCATGGTGGATTTTTGTGTGTTTTCTTATTGTACTCTGCTTCTCACCTAATGTGTTTGCTACATGTTTGTTAGATTATTTTATATGACCCTTGTTAATTTGTTGGTACAAGGTGATAAAGGAATCAAACTAGTTGTACTATTCCTCTATATGTATCTTTACTCTTCTATATGTTTTTTTTATGTTATGTTGTACATGTGCTATTGTTCGTAAATATTTCCTTGTGTAGTCTGCTTGGATTTTCGACTTGGTAGAACTGATTCTTTTTGGTCTCCATATTGTCATCTGAAAAGACTCTTCTTCATAACTCTTATGTGTTCTTTCCTCCATTGTGATTCTAGTTCTACTTTATTTGGGGAATTATGCCAATTCATTTGCAATAATATCATATATATTACCTTATGATCATACTGACCGCACGGAAGGTAGATCCCTACTGTATTCTTTGTATGTTTATGTGGTATTTTTCTTGATTTGTCTTTGCTTAGGGGCATCTCGTAGTGGAAATGTAATCATTGGAGTTGTTAGAAATGACTTTAATGTAGGGGATGCTCACTTTTTGCACACACGCACTTTCAATACATATATTTTTCAAGGCACTTTTTCTCCCTTTATGGATTAGTGACCAATCCTTAAAGCATGGATTTTTATCTTATACGATCTCTTAATCCTTCCCATTTCAAATTTTCAAAAATTTTGATCCCTTAAGGTCGGAGGTGTCCTTAAGATTGGATCTCTTTTATTTTTTGCTTTTCTCTTTTGGAATAGAATATTCCTAAGGGTGAATCCTTGATGGGTTGACTAGTGAGTAGCCACATTCACTAAGCGGTTCAATTCCATCTTTCCAGTTGCATTGTTTCCTTTTGTGGTTCAAAATGGGACATAAGTTCTCATTAGGTGAGATAATCACACCCTCTTCTCTCTCTTTTCTAGAGATATCTCTCTTATTGTAATCTTGGACTTGACAAAGACTTGATTCCCTAGGAGCTTGAGGATTCCTTTGTCCCTTTGGTTTTAATAAGATTATCTTTTTTATTGACATCTACTTTACCAATAATTTGCATTGAGTCCATACTCTTGCGAAAGTGGGGGCTAAAAGTATCATCGGAAAATGGAAGCACTTCCATTTAGGACTGGTTTAGCCCTTCGAGTAAGTGGTCTGAGGTAATGTCAAACACCTTGAATGGCTCTTTGATTGGGATATGGCTTTTCCCCCTATTTTGCTTCTCTTTCCACCTATTTCCACCCTATTTCTGGCACTTGGTCTAGAGAAACTAAGATTCTCAACCTCAGGGTCAAGGTCGACCTTATGGGTCAAGGTCAACCTTGACCTTACCTAGGTCAAGGTTGACCTTGACCTAGGTCAGAGTTGACCTCAATCCTGACCATGGGACCAGATTTCAAGTTCTAGAGATTTTGGGATGTTGGGCTTCGAAAAATTTATTTTTCCCAGTTCCAAGTCGGTTGTTTCAGATTTTAGAATCGTAAACTCTTAAATTATATTTAATCTAGGTCCATTTCTAGGGGTTAAGATTTAAAGGAGAATTTAATTCTCTTATGTCGGCCTCTCTAGAAGTTTGTGTGCTAGACTAGTATAAAAGGAAGACTTCCTCTAATCTTTTCACATCCACAATCGAACATCTTTTGCATTTATCATATCCACCTCAATAAAGCAAAATCAATAAATCAATAAAGAAAGAAAGCAAGAAGGAGAAGGAAATAATTAAAGCATTCATTCATCTTCAAGCATTCAAGATCCAATTCATCAAGGAGATCCATTGGTAGACATTGAAGGATTCAATCTCTTTGGAGCCCTCTTGTTGAAGATTTCTCCATCCATTTCCATTCTAGCTTCTTCCTATTTCAAGATCCATTCAAGATTTGTATTGAAGATCTAATGAAATTGATTTGACACATCCTACATACAATTATACATTCATTTGGAGCATCCATAATTGTGGATTCAAGGATTTGAATCCTCCACAAGGATTTTGACATAAGCAAGGTGAATTATTCCATTTACTTTATTTATTTGCTGCAATTTCAATTACATTTCAAGCATGATTGCAAACTAGGGTTTGACAAAGGAAAACAAAACATCCAAATAATAAAACCCTTTCTCTTGTAAGTACAAGTGTGGGACAATCAATTGCAGATTAGATCTGAGTACCCTTTTCGACGAACTTCCAAGATTCGGGAACAAAATTTATGTCGAAGCAATGCAGGTCAAGGTCAACTTTTAGGGGTAAGATTATGCCTCGGGGTAAGGTCTTACCCCTTTTTTGGATCAATGTTGATCTTTCTTAGAATAGGAGAAGGTTTCTTAGTTTTCTTTGTTTTTGTATTTCCAGGCTAGATCTGGTTATAGAATTTCCCGAAACTGAATACAAACACCAGAAAATAGTATTTTCCAGATTTGTCATATTTTGAAGTTAGTACTTATCTTCAATTCAATTAATATTTATATATTTCTATTCTATAATGTAATGTAGAGTTTTCTTCTTTCTTCATATTCTTCATCAATTGATTCATTTGTGTAATAACCATTTTCTTTTGGTTGATAAATTTGGATCTTTCCTTTCAGAAATTAAGGTTAAGAAAATGATCTTACTTTTCCCACACACCATATCACATCTATTTTCTTATCTTAGATTTTACCCTCTTCCCTATTTTATCCATGACAGGAATGTTAGGGTTAAGCATATAAAACTTCATCTTTCTCTTCTTTTCTTTCGGAAAGTTTTATTAATAACTCTACACCTTGTTTGATGCACAACAAACTTTAGAGATTCTTGATCAAATTGGCATGCACTTTTGTTGCAATCTTGAAGAAGAATTGGTGAAACTTCAACAACATTTTTTATCATTGATGAAGCGTAAAGTGTTATAGTGGGTTCCATTATAATATGAGAGATGAATTGTGGGATTCGGCATGGAGGCTACATAAATCTCACAATAGTCTATCCATGTTCCATCTCCTGTCATTTTTTATACTATTCTTCCGAACTTGTCTAATTCTCTTGAGAAAAGAGAGGCTCAAAGTCTGAACTAAGCTCCGTAATTTAGCCCACCGTGCCATGTGATTTTACTTTGAATGATGGTTTTTGCCACCTTCAAGTTGATCTTCTTGGGCTCTGAAAAAATAGTTTCCATCTAGTGGTATTTACACCAATCTAAGCTGCAATTCTACCATTTGGGCTTCAAATTCATCTTTTCTATTATTCTAATTTCCCCATTCAATTGGAATTCTCTATAATTCAAACATGGTCATGCATAATTATTTCGAAAATAAATTATTTTCAAATAGATTTAAAAAAAATAAATTATTTTACCTCGATACAATTTTGTACAGTGAGCTCTAATATAGTGATCAAGCTAATATAGCTAATTTCACTCATTTTTAAAGATTATACATCTGATTTCCACAATTAATTTTTTGTTATCTTTATATGTGATTTAGCTACTTTAAAAATATTTTTGGGATTTTTCATATGAAAGAACCTCCTTATATAATTCTTAAGTGCCTAACTATGAAAAAGTGTCTATTTATGCCTCTACTTATGAAGGGAAAAATCTAAAAAATGATCATCTATTACTATATATGAAACTTATTAATGTCATATTCATTATCATGTTGTTTTGGCCCATTAAAAATTAGTAATTGAGGATTGTGTGCATAAAGTGCACAACTATTATAACATGTTTGGTTATTGTGGTCTTTCCCTAACATCTATTAAAATTAATTATGTTTACTTAACATTGAAATAAATCGATAATAAAAAAATTTATAAATTATATATAATTCATTTTCTATATTTTATATTTGTATTAAATGTCATAATGTAAAAGTTATGAAAATATTTTTAAAATAACAGTAATATCAATAAATTTCTCAATAAGTTTAATGATGGTATGATCCATGTCCATATTGGAGAAGTTTGCAAGAAAGATATGGAGGATTTGAGTGGTATGGAAGCCATTGAGAAGCTTCTTGGGAAATTTTTTTTTATGAAACAAATTAAAAAAGTGATCAATCTAAATTAGCCTAGGGAGGAGAAATTTTTTTGTCTTGCCAAGAGCTTTTTTTTTCATTTGTTATTGTAGAATTTAGGGTGATTACATTTATGTGATGCATTTGATTGGTGAATTGAGGGTGATCATATTTTGTGTGAGGTGGATTCCTAACTTCAATCCAAAAAGAACAAATCTTAGAAATGACCTTATATGGGTGCAACTTTATATAATGATGGTGACTATTTGGAATGTTCCAACAACAATGGCATGTGGTTTTGAGTAGGTTGAAATTGAAGAGGCAATATTTTATTGTTTCAAGTGCACGAGAAGATTTCATAATTTGGAAAGTTGTGTACTTTTGAAAAGTAATGGTGGACTCTATAGAAAATGAAGAACTTTTCCCTACCCCCTCTAATCTGTGGGTGGGAACCCCTTGATCTATCTACTCCTACTTTCTTTTTTGTGGCATACAAATATATCACACAAGGGATTTTTATAACAGGAAGAGTCATATTTGGGGGTAATTTAGTCGTAACATGCATGGTGATGGGTGATACAATTTCGACTCATGATGTTGTGGCCTTGGATAAGAACATTATCCAATATTTGAGAGAGGGATGCACAAGTAAAGCCATATAATACACATACACAGTCTACTTTTAATGACCTTTTAATTAGAGCCTCTTGAGGATGGTGAATTGGAGGCATTAGAATTGAAGAAATGAGGTTCTAAAAGAGATAAATTAGAGATCATTGACCCCAAGCGCATCTATCAGTCATCCTCCACAACCTTTCAAAATGGAAGGAAATTGAATAAGAAGATATCATGGAGGTCTAATAGGAAAAAGAAAGAGGAGGAGGCCTCAAAAATTCTTGTCCAACACCAAAGCTTCCATGACCATATCCAAGGGAGTGAGTGCCTCTTGAAGGCCAATGAATATCTTTTTTATGGAATATCAAAGGGTTAATCAGTTCTAACAAGAGGTGCAGGTAGTTTGTTAGGAATCATTTGGAATGTTGGAAAGTATACACCTCAATTCTTTACGAAGTTAAAATCAATAAGGAGAAGGGTTTTATATGTTGTGAAAATGTGGGTAGGTTATTTTTGATTGGCATGAAAAGTGGATTGGGTTTTTAATAAAATCCATTAAGGATATCTTTGAAATTATTGCAAAAGGTAAAGACAACTTTCGAATCGAAGGCTAGCTAGCTAGCCGGCTCATATAACGATACTCATTCGGCATGGACCTTTAACTCTTAGCCAACCCCTAGCTATTTCACGCTCAACAAAAATGATTGTTTATTGGCTCACTATATTCGGTTTTGTGGGAACAGTGTCATTTTCACGAGGGAGGAGATAGTATTGTAACACATGAAAAAATAGGAATTTATTTGAATAGTATGCTAGTGAAAATGTGTGAGGGAAAGCTTCCTAAATATATTTTTCTATGATGCTTGCTTCGTTGTCGGCTATAGATCTTTATATGGAGAAATAGATTCTTGAAATCTTTTAAATCTATTATATATTATACTTTAATTTTGTATCACTTTAAATTTATATATTTGAAAGAAACTTACGCATTTAAATAAACAATTTTCTTAGGGTGAAGC
This sequence comes from Chamaecyparis obtusa, assembly GCA_027943335.1. NCBI lineage: Eukaryota > Viridiplantae > Streptophyta > Pinopsida > Cupressales > Cupressaceae > Chamaecyparis > Chamaecyparis obtusa. The sequence goes on along the minus strand of BSBK01003725.1, from coordinate 354,136 downwards.
ATGCTAAATGACCTCGTAATTTTCTAACAAAACACCATGTAAAGACATTTAAGGATAGAGGAAGATGTGTGGAGTTTCCTTTAAAGTTGTGCTTGAAGATGGATGTTCCAAGTTTTTAATGTGGTTATTGTGTTTTATTTCATCTATGATGTGTAACCTCATCTTTGAAATGCTAACACGTGAACTCAACAAAGCAATTAGAATAGAACACTTAAATTGGCTATATGATTCTATACAATTGATAATTTTATTCCAAATCCCTTCAAACTGTTACTATTTTTGTTTAATTTACTTATTTAAGATTAGTTGCCCCTCTTTTTGTTTTTCTATATCATAAGTAATATTTGTCTTAACCTCTTACAAGTTTCTTTTTTCTTTGTAGATAAATATGGAAGAAATCACCTCACATGAATGCTTAGAGTGTTACTTATATGAGTGATTGGAATTATTAGGTGACGTCTTTCTAAAATATGCCATTAGTCAACATTTCTTCGTGAAAGATGAAAATGAAGATAAAAGAAATTTAACTTACGTGTAATAAAACTCTTCATGATTTAGAAATAGATCATAATTTTCAGATAGTAATATAATATATTTTAATAGTTAAATGATTAATTTAAGTCTTGGAAGATATAAATTTGGTTAGAAATACTAATACAAAAATAAGCTATTATTTTGTGTTCTTTTACTTTAGTCATTCATTTTCATGATTTTTTCCATTTCTTGCTATTTTTCAAACATTTATTATTATAGTCTATTATAAAACAAAGTAGAAATTATAGAACCAAGAAGAATAACCAATTTTGATACTAATAAATAATAGCATTGAAATTATACTAACAGGAACATCCAATGTTGAAACTAAACAAATTTTATCAATATAGATAACCCATTTTAGAGGAGCACAACTTCAAGACGAATTAATTTTTCACATCTAAGAGAGCATCTACAAAATACCAGAAACTCAAAACTAATATTTTGTAGATTTAAGATCATTAGAAATTAACTTTTAAAATATTCATGGAAGTTTTCCAAAGTGCAACTCATGAAAACATTATACAATCACTCGTTCTTTATGAAAACAATTGTTGAATTGATACTTGTCTCTTTGTTTGAGTTCAATTTATTCATAATTACAATGTTGTTTTTTTAGAAATTTTTTAAGACTTAGAAATTTATGGAAAGAATAATATAAAATTTACCATGAGAAGAATACATGGATCTTTACCTTCTTAAAAGAAAAAAGATTTTTTTTATGCATAATTTTCTTTTATTTGCCTTCTTAGAATTTATGTGTTAGAAATAATTGCAACTACCCCACCTATTCTATCATAATGTTTGTATCTCTCAATTTCTAGAAAATTCACTCAACATTTAAGAAAAATATTAAGAAGAAATATTTCATGGACTTGATTGAATTGCTCATCCTATCTAGTGTACAATCTATAAACAATCTCATTATTACCAAAAACAAATATAAAAAATTGATCTTGCTAAAATTTTGGATGGATAATATTTAAATGCTCCTATTTGTCCACTGTCAAATTTGTTGTCTATCATGCTTTGTGAGTAGTAGACAGAATATTGTGTACTTTTGTAACTCCCACTTCTTAGAGTCCTGGTTTACAAAGATATTATGAATGTCTACAAAATCTTATGAACACTAAATATTTTAAACCAATAGCTCAATAAATCAATGTAATGTTTATGTTTTGGTTAATTTAAACTCTATCTTTGTCTTTCCTTTCTACTCTCCTTAATTCGAACATAACTTATAACAATTAATTCAATAATAGTACTATTAGGTGATGGACAAAAAATAATTTCTTATTTGACATAATTTTGATTTTGATATAGTTTATGTATAAGTTGATATTTTGTCTATTTTAGATTTACTCTAATAATTTTTTCTTTAATGGTGTTTACTTATTCACTTCAAAATATAATTTTGAGATATTCATTTCAAATTTTCTTCCTGGCTAAGGATACATTATAGATGATCTATTTGATGTGCACAAATGCATGGTTCTTCCCTATTTTGTACAAGTATTTTTCCACAATCTTTCAACCTACAAGATTGTAAAACTCTTAAAATAAGGAAAGTTTGTGACAAGGGACATAACTGGTTTTACATTGAAAAAATATCAGATGTTGTGGAGAATCTAATTGGATCACATGTATTATGGAGTGATACAAATATAGCCATTGAATTAATGAGGTAGATGGAAATTGAGATAGACAATGAAAATTATTTAGTAGATATTGCATACACACATTTTTTTATTTATCCTAATAAATTGGACACAATTTTAGTTGAAATATAACCACACCTAGGTTACCACTTTGAGAACCAATACCTATTAGTAGACACAATTAATCATGCTTTAGTTAATGTGGAGGATTTTCCGACTAGGTACTTACATTACATAATCCAAATACTACTTTGATAGTACTGGAAACTTGAAATTATTCTATAATATAGGACACTTTGTTGATATTGTGTATATTTTGCAGATATTAAAATTCATAGGTGACTCTATATTAGATCAATTATCCCAAGTAATTTCCTAAAGCAACAATGAAACATAATATTAATAGCTATCTTTGTCATAATTGAGATGAATTAAAAATTTAGATAGAAAATTTTGTTGAGGAATTTAAATAGCGTAAATTTGCTTATTGCTAGATTATATCAATTAGAGGAGGTCTGTATGCTACAAAAGTAAGACAATTAGTATTATATTTGTCAAAATTTCTAGTGATTTTATATGATGATCAATTGCATGTTTGAGAAGCATTATTGTATGTATATACAGATTATTTATTAAATTGGAAATCTATGAGGATTATTTATTTAACATCAAACTTATATTTTTATACAACAATATCTACATAGCAGTGATGTTCTTACTAAAGTGTGCAAGGAAAATAGTATTTTTTAAAGTTTTCATAACATTAGAGTTCACCCTATTCATGTATATGGTTCTATTTTGAGTGTATAAGCCTCTGATTAGAAGGGACTATGCCATTCATACTACTTGAACAAAGACATTGGACAAACTTTTCATTTAGATAGGGTTTCAACACAAATTAATCTTCCTTTCAAAAGTTCAATATCTAGAAATTAAATTTTTTTGTTGCATAGATGAATAATATAAATTGTTGATCCCTTTCATAACTTTCTTGCAACAAAAGTATATTTGACACAATACATGAAAATACACAATATATATATATATATATATATATATATAGAGAGAGAGAGAGAGAGAGAGAGAGAGAGAGAGAGAGAGAGATAGATATCTATATATATATAGATAGATAGATAGATAGATAGATAGATAGATATATATATATATATATATATATATATATATATATATATATATATATATATATATATATATATATATATATATATATATATATATATATATATATATATATATATATATATATATATAGATATCTATATATCTATATATATATATATCTATATATATATATGAATTTACTCAAGAGTGGAAAATACGTCACATTAGATAGATATTAGGATCACAGGGGTATAACAAGCCTTGCTTATAAGAAGCCACCATCTCAAAATGTAGTACCTTAAATAGATTTGGGAACAAAGAAAACTAGATATAGAAATTCTTATAAACAACTCTATTTATTCATAAATAAAATTAAGAAAGTAATGAGATCAACCAATAATGCAATCATTAAAGACTAAGTTAAATTCGAATAACATTGTCAAACTAAATAGAGTCCATTGAGAGGTTTCCCTCTGAAATCTCAGAAGGTTGACATTCTAGGAAAATGTTTCAAACTCAATTGGGAAGGTTTGACATAGATATGTTGTAACTAAGTTTCTAGTAACAAATTAAGATGGTTACTTATGCTAGGGGGCCACAAGGTAACAACAGTATGAAATGTAGAAGCTAAGATCAAACTACAACAAATTATACACAATAGAATAGTTCCAAGATCAACAACCAATAAATAAGATTTGAACAAAAAATAGATTATCCAAGATGAAATGGAAAATAAAAAAAAGGTAGTGTAAACTATAGATTGTATGATCAAAATTCACTTCATGCCTCACAAAACATACATCTTATCTACGTCCTAGTAAACAAATACTTGAGAGAAAATATAATTATTGTTCAATATTAGAAAAACTACATCATATGTCATTCAATCCCTCCCTTTGCATGTTGCAGGATATATGATTTTCTAAAAGATGTCCTAAAAGTGTGAGGTACTCATCAAAGCATCACTTTTACCTATTAAAAAGTAAACTTTATAGAAAAGATTTATCAAATTATAGGATATATAACTAATGTCTAAGGGTAAGTAGATTCCACCTATGGCTATTTAGTTATATATTTAGAAAATTGTAAAACGGAATTTTTGAAAAAAAAAAATTGTCACCTCGGTATGATTTCCTCAGTATATGCCTACATAGATGCTACCGTAGATTCCAACCAGAAATAACACAATGAGAGTATTTAAGAACATACACGTCATAATACAAATGATGATATGTATTAGAGTATTTAAGTACATACACGTCATAATACAAATGATGATACGGACATAAAAATGGAACTAGCTTTCTATTGCATAGGAGATTTATGATTTATATATGTTCTAATGTATTCTCACGCAAAAGTTCACCATGGGCTAAGGGTGTGTTCAATTCTACATATACCTATAATCATCTTTATAAAATGGAAAAAATAAAAGAAAATATTCTCTAAAATGAAGTTCTCTTGCTAGTTTAAACTAGCATAGTAGATGAAGTGAATCTCTTTTGTCAGGTTTGGAGAGGAAATAAATTTTAGATTCTATCATTGCAAGGCTCATGGTCATCCCTCCTAAAACTAATTGTTAGCACAAATAACCAGCAATGCGTTCTCTCCAACAAACTATTTCATACTTCTAAGGGATAAACTTTTCATTTCAGAGATTTTAACTTGGGCATGCATTAGCATTTCAATATAAAATCAAAATCATATTTTAAAATTGCTCATTCTCAAGTCTCTTTCCTTTTTAAATAAATATAACTATCCAAACAAATATTAATCAAAATGCAAAGTCAATGATGATTCTAGACATGTATATTTTTTTCGATCTAAAGATAATTTTAATTAATTTCCCTCGACCATAGAATGAAAGCTTAAACTAATGGAAATGAAAAGCACACATTTCACTAGAAATAGATATTTTGTGTAAAAAAATTGTTTTCTACTATATAAATTATCAAAATTGTTCCAGTAGTAGATCCAAATTGAAAATGGATAATTTTTTAGAGTACCCTAGTTCATAATGTAGAACTAAACATCAATTCTAGGATATGGTACATTCCTACAAATTATTTGACATTTTTTAAATTTAAAACTATATTCCAATTATAATTTCAAACATTCTCAAATGTATCTAATGACATATAATTAATTTGCAACATTTTTTCTTGTGGGTGTAACACTTTATATTTGTAGACTCGAAGGATCCTGATCATTTAATTGAATGCACATGAAGCATTTGCAGAAGAAAAAAAAAATGATAGTTATGAAAAGAATCAATATTCTCACACAATTCAAATGTTTGGGTGTATTTTATGCAAGGAAGGGATTTTAAATATGATACTTTAACCTATTTTTGTTCCATATTGTACTTGTGAAGTCACATAATTAGATGATTTTGCATGGCTTCTATTCATGCCATGAAGTCATGTAAAAAATAGTTTTTATGGTTGGTTTTGTGATTGAAATTTGGTCTTGAGCATAGCATAAATGATGTTTTTCTACAATACCACCAAGTAAATGAATGTATAGCTAGATAATTACACTTCTAGATCAAGTGGATGCATTTCAAAAGTTAATGAATTTCTATTGACTTCATGTTTTAATATTAGTATTTGACCAAAAAAGTAGGAGGTGAACATTTAAAAATTGTAAAATTTTATTTATGGACTTTTCCTTTCATGTGTAAACCTCAAATGAAGTATACAAAAAAGCGCTAACGATATAATATATTTTATAGAGTTTTGAAATGAGAAGAAGAAGAGAGACAAGGGAGAAGCATGAGAAGAAGAGGAGATTTTGTGTTTTCATTTGCTAGGTGTTGCCTTTTAGTTAGTAGTCATTGTTCTTTATGTGTGTAGTTGTCTCTTTGGGTCTATTTTGTTGCGTTAGTAGTGGGGGTCATCTTACAGGAGTGAAAAGGCTTATTTGGCTTCACTTGTAATCCTAGAGATTATGTCAAAGTTTTCTACTCTGTTAGTCATTACCACATATGGAATGAGCCTCGTCTTTGTTTGGGCTTCCTAGATTGGGGTGTCGCTTGAGGGTAAAAGTAAAAACTCATGTTACACTTTTATGAAAGACAAGGTTAACAACACCAAAACTATTGATCTTCAACGACATAAAAGTGACGTTTTTGTTTCAAATTTGAAGATGATGTAAATTAATGAAATGTGCGAAAAATGGATGAAGCTTATGGATTTTATTTTTTAAAAATTATTTGAATAAAATTTGATGCAGTTTTTTAATTTTTAAAATCCATTTTTCAATTGCTAAAAAATGCTAAAAATAAAAAATCTTGGTCTTTCCAAAAGACTATATGTAAATAATATTTTTTTCCCTTAATTTAAAAATATTTTTTAGATGACATGTATACTCAATGAATAAAAAATAAATATTAGTTTCCGATGTATATTTTCTCTGTTATAACTATTCAAAGTCAAACTTCCCTAAAATTGACAGTTTTCATCTGACCTAATTTCTCCTATCAAATCTACACCATTTAGAAAAAAATATATATCCTTGAAGAGGACTCTCTCCTATAGTGTTATGTCTAATTTTGAAATTATTTTGATATAATTTACTATTTTTTTTTCTTTTATGAAAGCAGTGTCTTTTCGAATGTTAAAATACCTACTTGCGGTATTTTGAAATTATAATATAATAGATGTAAAGAGAACACTATAAAACTTATATGAAAATATTGTTGACTCTGAGCTCTACAAAAAGGTATTTTTACTTTTTTAAATAAAGTTGAGTTTTGATGGAGAAATCAGCTATAGAAGTGATAAATTCTGAAACTCTGCAATTTTTTTCTTATTTGTCTACCACATGGGAGATACATAAGTAGTTTGTACATTGATCTAACATATTTAACTTATATTTAGTCAATTTTCTTATTTTTCTTAACTTGTTTCAGTCGAAACCTATCTGCCACATCGATGCCACATGGCGCCGCATATGTGCCAGACATGTTCGACCGTACAACGTCTGGCTGAACAATGTCCAACTAAAAGTATCTTCGGTCATAACCCGTTAGTTTTCCTTTACTATGTCAAAAATTTGTAATTTTACCCTTGAAGTTGAAATATTTTTCCTCTTTTGTACTACTCTTTTCCTCCACTCATAGGTTCTTTTTGTCTTTTCTTTGTTCCAAGTGGTGTTTCTTATATTGGGTGTTGGATTTTCTTTTTCCTTTGTAATCGTGTGTTTGGAGCTGGGTTGTTGGTGCATCTATTAGGTTCTTGCCTAGGTTTCAAATTATCTTGGTGCTACCTTCTCTAACCTGAAGCTTTGGTTTTGTTTTCTTTTCTACCTTATGGTCACGTGTTAGTATTTCTACATTTTTCAATGATGTTGAGTTCATGCCCTCATATGTTTTAGCATCACCAACTGCTATGGATAGGTATTGTTCTTTGGTGGTTTCAGTGGTGAAAGCCTTTTAGGCTTGCAGAACTACTTTTACTACCTTCTTGGCTTTGGTCTTTGTGATCCCCTGCCTCCTAGGTTGTATGCATAATTTTGGTGTTCTATTGTTGCTGGAGTGTTTTGGATTCTTTGTTCCTCTTAATGGAATTTCTATTCATTTAGGTAAGCTAAATTATAGTAAATTTAAAGGGAACTTTCTTTCCTATTATTGGTTCTTATTGTTCTTCCTTCTTTGCTGAGCTCTCTTTTCCATTGTCTGGTGCTCATTTTGTAAAGAACCTTTTGGAGGCTCAACTTCCCCCTATTAAGGTCGAGTTTGTAAGTGATTCTTCAACCTATGTTTGGATCATTTGGTTATTAATTTCCTCAATCTCATGTCTCCATTAGAGGTGAACGCTTCTCCTATATAGGTGGAGGATGACCTTTTGGGAGAAGGAATCTATGAGTTTACATGGTTTTTCCTGGTTGTGGATTACTTGGTCATGTGTTAGTATTTCTACATTTTTCAATGATGTTGAGTTCATGCCCTCATATCTTTTAGCATCACCAACTGCTATGGATAGGTATTGTTCTTTGGTGGTTTTAGTGGTGAAGGCCTTTTAGGCTTGCAAAACTACTTTTACTACCTTCTTGGCTCTGGTCTTTGTGATCCCCTACCTCCTAGGTTGTATGCATATTTTTGGTGTTCTATTGTTGTTGGAGGGTTTTGGATTCTTTGTTCCTCTTAATGGAATTTCTATTCATTTAGGTAAGCTAAGTTATAGTAAATTTAAAGGGACTTTTCTGTCCTATTATTGGTTCCTATTGTTCTTCCTTCTTTGCTGGGCTCTCTTTTCCATTGTTTGGTGCTCATTTTGTAAATAACCTTTTGGAGGCTCAACTTCCCCCTATTAGGGTCAAGTTTGTAAGTGATTATTCAACCTACATTTGGATAATTTGGTTATGAATTTCCTCAATCTCATGTCTCCATTAGAGGTGAATGCTTCTCCTACATAGGTGGAGGATGACCATTTGGGAGAAAGAATCTATGATTTTACATGGTTTTTCCTGGTTGTGGATTACTTAGAAGAAGATTGAAATTAGGTGGTGGTATCCCAATGGTTGTTTATGGTCTTGAATTCTACTATGGAGGTGAGATCCTCTTCTATTGAGGTGGAGAGGAGCGTGGAAGCCACAATTGAGACTCTTGGATAGGATTTGGTTTTTAGTTCCATAGTTTGGGATGCCATTTTAATACCCTTTATGAAGCTTTTGGAATCCTATAAAAAACCATTGATCCGCGTCTGGGCTATATTTTCTTGGAATTTTTTTTGAGGTTGGAATATTGATGTAGGAACATCCAGTGTGTAAGAGAAATCTTGCATCAGCCAAAAATATTATCGAGTTTTTTAATAAGTGCTATCTTTAGGTAAGGTTACTAGTTATTTTGAAAATTTTAGTTTTCTTAGTAAGTTTTTTATTTGATAATACATTATTATAATTTCTTTCCCTAGAGATTCCCTTATATATATATAAGCCTTCCGGTAAAGTTTCATGGTAAGATCAACTGTAATTTTCAATATATTCAATGTTTAGTTTTAGGAGGGTGGTACAAAAACATTGAGCATGGTTTTGAAGGCCATATAGAGGCTTTGAAAGGGGGAAAATCTTTGATCAATTCATGTTTTTCAAGCTTATAGATGTAGAGAACTTAAAGAGGTTTGTGAAAAGTGATTATAATAGCTAATCTTGTCCACGATGCATAAGATATGACCTGTAGAAGTTGTGCTACTTTAGGAGGAAAAGTAAAATACCTTAAAATAATACAATGAGTGTCAAAAACTATTTGTGGCATATTATAAACATATTCCAATGTAATAAAAAATAAAATAATGGTTGTCAACTATTAGAACCTTCTAAGGTTGTTAAACTTCTCAATATAAAGAAGACAAATAGGGTTATGAAGTGCAATTCTAATGATTCATATGGTGGCTCTGGCTTGTAGATAATTGTAATTAAAAGCCCATGTGGTTGTAGAATATTATTTCTAGATATTATAATTTCACTTTATTGAAGATAATAGAAATTAAGTGTTACTATTCTTGTAATTGTTTTGTTCTTACAATTATTTTTTTATTTCCTCAAGTTGTGTTATGTGTGTTTGTGCTATTAAGGGGAGTATCATTGATTGTCATATTAGAGATTGAATTCCTCAGTGTGCAAATAGATCATTGAGTGTGAGACATTTTGCACCAAGTCTTTATTTATTAGACATGTATAAATTGTGAACCATCATATGGTCTTCTATTTTCTCTCCCTTTATGATGTGGGCACTTACAACCTCAATGCCCTTCTTCTTTGCATAAGAAGCACTAGAAGGGAACTGAGGTTATAAGTGCCCCCATCATAAAGGGTGAGAAAATAGAAGACCAAATGATGGTGCACAATTTATACATGTAGATGAAGATGACGAGTCATCACATTCTAAAAATGATGAAAGGGGAGAGGTACTTGTTACTAGAAGAGCCTTGCTAAATGATGAGGAGCCCGTGCAAAGAAATAATTTAATTGTGCACAAGATGTAAGTATAATGGTAAAGTATTAAATATAATTATAGATGGTGGTAGTACTAGGAACCACATTCAAAATAAATGGTAAAAAGATTGAAATTAGAGAGAAGGGAGCATCCAAATCCCTACCTAATTTCTTGGTTTTAAAAAGATCACATAGCTTTGGTCAATCAACAATGTCTAGTAAAGTTGAAGATTGGAAACTATGATGATGACATATAGTATGATATTATGCCTATGGATGTTTTTCATCTGTTATTGGGGAGACCATGGAAATTTGATTTTTGTGTCATACATGATGGGTATGTAAAAACCTATTCTTTGACAAAGGATAGAATTTGATACAAGATGAAGCCATTAAAGGAAATAGATGAAACATTATGTAGTAATGCAAGGATATGTTTTTTATTACAGGTAAAAATAGGTTTTGGGGGGACCCAAAACCCCTTACAAAATTACAATGAAAGATTAGAAATTAAGCCCAACAAAACAAAATAGGGCTCTAAAATAGCTTGCTAGGTGACTCAAAACCCAATAACAAAACCAACCAATAACTAGTAAATAGAAATGGACACCCAACAACAGAAACACAGACACAAATAACAAACAGAAAAAAAAGAAACTAGGAAAACTCTAGCAGATTTACCCCCATGTCTTTTTTAACATTATACATCTTACTAATGGTAATATTGAGATTAGAGAGCTCCAGAATCCTATCCTAAATCTTCCTCTTCTCTAAAGATCTGGTACGCTTTCCTGACCCAGTTTGGTACTCAACATCATCTTTGGTATCTTTGATCTTCACAATGGACTCCATGTTCAACTCCTGCTTGATGTTGTTGATGCACTCGACTCTAGTCCCCATAAATAGATAGTTATCCAAAAGATGCTTCTTGAGGGTAGACTCCATTTTGTCCACTTTCTCCTACAATAGACTGATCTTCTTGTTGTCCCTTTTGTCCATGGAATTTTCCTTCCAATTAGACCTAGAGTCCAGCCTCTCCTGGATATTATCTTCTTGTAATGATACGATATATTTAGTTGATGGAAGGAAGTTTCTAGAAGGAATGAAACATAAGAATATTTTCTTTTCTTTATCTCCAAAATTTGATAAATAGGAAGTATAATATGTAACTGAGGAGGTTGAGGATTTTTTTGATGAGTTTCATGATATTGTATCTAATAATGTACATGATGGATTTCTACCAATAAGAAATATTAGTAAGAAAATAGATTTGATCCTTGGGGTTAGTTTGTTGAATAAGGAAACTCATAGAATGACTGGATAATAGAAAGAGAAGTCTTGAACAAACAAGTACAAGATTTTTTAAATAAGAGGTTAATTTTAGAGAGTTTGAGTCATTGTATAGTACCAGGAAACTTAGAAGCTTAGAAAAATGGATAATGGAAGTTGTGTAAAGACTCTTGAGCTATCAATAAGATTACTATCAAGTACATGTTTCCCTTGTGGAGGATGGGTGGAATTATGGATGGTTTGCATGGAGATGAGTACTTCACAAAGATGGATCGAAAGAGTGGATATCACCAAATCTATATTAGATAAGGATATGAATGGAATGGAAAATATCCTTCAAGACAAAGGAGGGCTTGTATGAATGGTTAGTCATGCCCTTTGGGCTAACGAATGCACCAATCAAATTCATGCAACTCATGAATGAGGTATTGAAAATATTTTTCAGTAAGTTTATTAATGTTTAGTTTGATTATATATTGATTTTCAGTAAGAAATTGGAAGAGAATATATAATTAATATTCATAGGGTTTTTGAGATGTTAAGGGAATAAAAGTTGTTGATTAACATAAAGAATTTTAGTTTTTTGAAGAAAGTGTTAGTGTACCTAGGGTTTGTATCCTAGTAGGTCTTAAAATGGACCCAGATAAAGTGAAATCTATCATTCAAAGGCCTACTCTGATGAGTGCTACTAAGGTAGATAATTTAACAGTTTGTGTAGCTTTTATAGAAAATTTATCAAAAATTGTAGTAGTATATGTAGACCCTTGATTAAAAAATGAGAGGCGATAGAAAAAAGTTTAAGTGGAGTACAAGAAAAGAGAAGAGTTTAGATTTATTGAAAATAAAAACTCATTTGCTACCTCTTTTGGAACTTCTATATTTTCATAAGGTATTTCAAGTAGATTTGATGCTAGTGGTAATGCCATTTGAGTTGTTTTGTGTTAGGAATGTAAACCCATTTCTTATTTTAGTGAGAAGTTTAATGAGGAAAAAGAAAGATATTTTTCTTATGATCAAGTGTTTTATGCTATAGCTCATGTGTTGAGGAAGTGGAGACATTATGTTTTGACTAAAGATTTTTTTCATTTATTGATCAAGCTTTATAATGAATAGTAAATGAAGGTTGAATAAAATCAATTTAAAATGGGTTAAGTTTTTGCAAAGTTATACTTTTGTTGTGAAGCATAGGATCATAAAGCCTAATAGGATTGCAGATTCATTGAGCTAGAGGTAGAATTTTTTGATAGAGATATACATTGAAGTTATTAGGCTCAAAGAAATCAAGAGTTTGTATCCTAAGGATCCTAATTTTGGTAAGGCCTAGAGAGCTTGCACACAACCTCTTACTCTAGACATGACCAACTAGTTAGATTTTATAATCCAAGGCAAAATGTTAGTCAAAGGGAGCCAAATGTTATTTCCAAATAGTTCCATGAGTGAGAACATAATGCGAGAGAATAATAGTGGATTTTTGGATACTTTGGTCGAATTAAGACCATTTCTCTACTAAGTGAGCATTATTATTGGTCGCAATTGAAAAAAAATGTTAAGAAGTTTGTTCAGAGTTCTAGAATATGTCAAATAGAAAAAGAAACTAGTTAGAATATAGGGTCATATCAACCATTAGCCATACCAGAGAGGCCATGGGAGGATATTAGTATGGATTTATTTCTTCATCTACAAAGAACTCAAAGAGGACATTGTTCCATTTTTGGGGTAGCGGTTAGGTTCTCAAAGATTACACACTTCATTCCTAGTAGAAAGACTAATGGTGGTGTTCATGTGCCAAAAAAAAATTTACAAAAGGGTTGAGACTACATATTCTACCAAAGAGAATAGTTTCAAATTGAAACACTTAGTGTCTTGGTTCTTTTTGGAGGAAACTAAGGAAAAATTTAAGCATATATTTGTAGTTCAACTCAGTGCACGTCCACAAAATTATGGCTAGATATAAGTGGTGAATCAGAGTTTGGGAAACCTATTAAGATCCTTAGTTGGAAATAAATAAAAGGGATGTGATTCTATTTTACTAAAGTAACAATTTTCATATAATAATTTTTTCGATACGAGCACTCATAAGTCACAATTCGTAATTCTATATGGAAGTATGCCTAGAAATTATTTTGTGTTAAGGAAGTTGGAAAAAGTGGAAAAGAGTAGTGCTAAAGCTGAAGAATTTGCAAAAGAATTAAAGAATTTGCAAGAAGAAGTGAGGAAACATATTAATACAATGAATATTCAGTACAAGGCTAAGGAGAATTAGAAAAGGGGACAAGGAATTTTGTATTGGAAGTGAAGTTATGGCTCATTTAAGAAAGAATATATTTCCCATAAGAACATATAATAATCTTAAAATGAAGAAATTTTGACCATGTTGTTGGTATTTAGGAACACTAGAAGGGGTCGGACAGGGGTGTGAATCTATGTTCAATACATTTTATCTTTATTAAACTGATTGCACAACCATAACCTAACCCCAATGAAAAGTAAAAAAATAAAGAACAAATTAAGAATCAACAAACTCATGACACCATGATTTTTGTGTGGAAACCCAATTAAGGGAAAAGCCACGATGGGGATGGAGGCTACAAATATCTCTATAGAAATATAGTTAACTTTTTTAAGGACAATGATACAAAATGGGAATGTACTAGAATTTAGTCGTGCTTTGTAGAGAACACTTATCAATTACAATATATGTCTACAACCCTTAGGAATATCACAATTTTTATATAGTGTTGGACTACAATCATAAAATGATTAATTGATAAATAACATCATATATACCAATACAGTTCCATGTAAGTACATAAAATATAAATCAAACTAACCTCTTTGATTAGGTACATAATATCTCTTACATTTTCATAATATTCTTCAAACATCACATCATCATAAGGGTGGTCCTACAATAGTGAGTCCCACTTTTTGGCCAACTTTGACACAAAGATCAACATTCTGAGAAAAAACTTCACTTTCGAACACCTGTTGCCACAAAACTATTAGGAATTTGAAGATGATGTAAACTAGAGCTTTTTAGAATTTTCTTTTTAGTTTCTAAATATATATATTTTTTTTAAAAAATAATTTAAATTCATTTTTCCTTCTGCTTCGAAAAGTGGTTTGCGTGGAAAAACTATGTTTTTAAGGAGTTACGGTCACTTGGATCAGCATAACTTTTTTTTCAAATATGATAATGATGTAATGATTTCAAGATTATATTTGTAACTTCAATATCTAAAGGATGCAATTTATTTTATTCATTTTGGATCAATATTTCATTGTTTATTAAGTTTTAAAGTGACAGTAAATGTAATTTAGACATAAGGTCACTTGGATTGCTCTAACTTGATCTGTGTATATCGAAATTCATTTTTTCCTTTTTTCATAGAAAGGTAACACAAATACACTTTTCCTACATATTTTTTATAATTTTTTTTTTATAATTTACTATTTTTCCCGAAGTCTTGAAGGGATAGGTTGTTGAATGACCAAAGAACCTATGTTTAGTTAAATTAATATTTAAAAGTGATAATGAACTCAATATGTATTAAAATTATATTCATTAGAAAGCTTGTTCTGAAAAGCATCGTTTGACATCATATGTTTGAAAAAATCATCTTGTTTAGTCCTTGTTTTAGGCCTCCAAAGACCATTTTTTTGAAGTTCAGTTGTTTTCTCAAGGCAAAATTTTAGTTTTGGGGTATTCATATGAAGACGCCATTCTCACAAAGACACTTGGGGGTCTTCATGCAAAGAACCTTTGCACAAAGCCTCTCAAGTGAAAATCCTAGCAAAAAGAAACCCCACCATAATTTTTCCTTGGGTACTTTGCACAAAGTATGTACTTCGAGCAAAGTCCACTAGTGAAATTATTTTGTAAAGAAAATTTAGAATGGTCAAGTCAAGTTGTAGAATTGCACATTGAAGAAGGGTCAGGATTACTCCCTACGAAAGCTCAAACAATTGATGTTGGAGAAGGGTCAACATCATGTTCTCCTACTAGTATGGATGAACTTTTAAATTTAGCTCAAAAAGTAAAGAGAAATATTAATTATAGAAACTTAGATCATTTACTTACAATGAATGTGGAGAATTTGAGAACACTTGCTAATGTTAAACCCTTAAGTCTTGCTAAGAAGAGATCAAAGAATATGAGAGAAAGAGAAATATTGGTTAAATTTGATAATTTTGAAACACTTGAACAAGCTCAATTTCTTTCACTTGTACTTATAAACAAAAGGTTGGAAGGGGCATTAAAATTATTGGGTATAGACACATCATCAAAGAAGAGAAAACTTGTTGACATGCAAACTGATATGATTGACAATCATAAGAAAGGTTTGAACCAATTAGGGAAGTGATCTCAAAGTATAGATAAGTCCATTACAAGAAAAGTTATGTTGACATCCATTGTAGGTAACACTATGGGATGAAAAAGACAAATATCTTTAGTTTCATCTCAGTTTGGTTTTAATGGGAAAACAATATCATGATATGTTAATAGGAGAATACTTTTGGATGATAGAACCTTGGAAGGCAATTGGGCAATCATGTGTAGAGCTCCTTGTTCTAATAGGATTGAGGAAGGAATAAAAAAATTAGTCACATCATTTTGGAATGATAATACACGCCCTTCATCAAACACTAGAGATGTTATCAGACATAGAATTTCAGCTAATCAATATGAATATCATACAAAACATTGGTTGGACACAACACAATATGAAATGTATGTGTCATTTTGTAGTTCAAATCTTGATATAAAGATTTCTAAAAAGTTGTTTGAAAGATTGAAGACATATTATATTGGGACAAACAAAGTGTTTGAAACTTGTTTTTTTTGTTATCATATTGAATTTGATCTCCACTATTAGGTTTTTTGAAAGTTTGTAGAAGACACTTATGGTTTTGAAAATTCTCCTCCTACTAGACGAAGTGAGTTCATCTCATCCATTTTATGTGACAAAAGAGATGATGTAGCTGGACAAATAAATCACATAAAAGGAAAATGTCAAACATGTGTTGATTTGTCTCTTTTTCCTTTGAAAATTGAAAATATTGATGTAAGAAAGATGGTATGCAAGAGTTAAAAATATGTAAAGAATGAAACAAAATATGGGAAAGAATACAAAAGGTTAGAATATGTTGAAGAGGAGATAAATGTTGGAGTATTTATGGAAAAAATTATAAAATTGATTCAACCCTACATTCATCATGCTTTCTTTGCAAAGTGGAACTATTCTATCAATTATTAATTTTGTAGAAAATTATTCTTTTGTTCATCAAAAGGCAATTCAGCCAAAATACTATTTTTCAGAGAAAATTACTATTATGGTACATGTGTTTTATTGACATGCACAATTAGATTTGGATGGTATTGATGCAGGAGCATCCTGGGTGTAAGAGCAATCTTGCATCACCCAAAAATATTTCTATTTTTGTATTCAATAAGGGCTATCTTGTGCAGAGTTGTTATTTATGGAAACTTGCTATTTTTAGTAAGTTGGCCTTACAATCTCATAATGTTCTAATTTTACATGTGGAGGTTCATCTCAGTCATATCAGCTTGCCAGCAAAGTTTCATGGCTAGATCAGGTCTAGTTTTGAAGATATTGAAGATTTTCAGTATTGGCAGCAGGGTACAGAAACTTTGAGCTTAGTTTTGAAGGCTTTAGAGGCCCCAGATGAGGTCAAAAAATTGGGTGGCGGGTGCTTTTCATGGGTCAAGCTTGTAGACAACTTCGTGGTGTTTCTGAAATGGGGTTATAATAGCCAATCGGGTCAATGAGCGATGACTTATGGTCTTCGGAAGCTGGGTCACCTGAAATGGCAGAAAATAATTTTTTCTTCAAAATTTCTGTTCAGGTTTCAAAAGTTATTTTGAGCTGAATTTGATGTAATAAATTGAAAAATAAAATAATTCTAAGTTGGGTTGGCCCTAAGGGCTAAATTTCTAGAACCTTCTCGGGCGGTGGAAATTGCCTATATAAAGAAGGCCCGTAGTGTTGTCTAGGGCAGTTCTGGGTAGTAGATCTGGGTATTGATTCGAGGCTTTGTCCTATAGAATATTGTAAGGGAATGCCCATGTGGCTTTGCATATTGTAATTCTGAAAGTTTGTAATTCCACATTTGTGGAGATAATAAGAAGCCAATTTTCTGTTCTTGCATATTATTGTTGTTGTTTCTCTATTTCTGTTATGTGTTTGTGGTATTAAGGGGAGCACCCTTCATCAAGTGGTATCAGAGCAGGAGTTCTTGAGTGTGTAAATAGATCACCGACTGTGAGGTAGTTTGCACCAGGACCGTGGTTAGGGTTTCAGTGTGCATCATGAAAATGCCTCCATGAAGAGAACGTGGCGGAAGAGCTGGTGCTGTGACACCTGAGGTTAGAGAGCTATAGAGATAAGTGCAAGCATTGCAAGAAGAGATTTGCAGAAGAATGAATCTTAATGTGAGAGACGAAAGAGAGGATGAAGCTGAAGAAGAATATCAAGAAGGAGAAGCTGAAATTGTGAACTAGGAGGAAGAAAGACTTTTTCGGGCGATTTCCAAGATTGGGAAAAGACCTTAGATTGAGGTTCCTACATTTTCTGAAAATCTTAACCCAGAAGAATTGATTGACTGGATCAATGAATGTGAGGAATATTTTGAGTATGAAGATGTTGAGGATCTTGATAGGGTCAAATTTGCGAAGACCAGACTGAAAGGTCATGCAAAGCTCTGGTGGCAAGAAATTCAATTGGAGTGAAATAGAAGAGGGAAAGATAAAATCACAAGATGGGATCAGATGGTGGATAAATTGAAGTGACAGTTCATTCTTATTGATTATGAGTTTGACCTACTAAAGAAAATGCAAAGTTTGAAGCAAGCAAGAAGATCTGTTCATGAGTATACAAAGGAGTTCTATCGACTCCTCATCAGAATAGGCCATGTGAAAGCTGATAAGGAGAAATTTGCCTGATACCTTAATGGGTTAAGGCCAAGTATTCAGGAGGAGTTGAATCTAGTTTGAATGAATAGTATTAAGGAGGCATACCAATTTGCCCTAAAAGTAGAGGAAAAGTTGAACAAGAAGTTTGAGAGCAGACAAAATGGAAGAGGTCATGGTGGAAGATCTGGTGGATGGTCATATGGTGGCCAAAATGAAGACCCAAAAAAGAAGGAGGAGGCTAGTAGCAGCCAGAATCAGAGAGGAAACAATTCTAATCATTTCCAAGATCAGAATAATAGAGATCAGAAAGGAAGAGGAAGAGGACAAGGATCTGGAAGAGGAGGCTTTCGTGGAACATGTTTTCACTGTGGAGAAGAAGGTCATAGGGCATTTGAATGTCCTCAGTGCCAAGGCAGAATAGACAAGAGAAATGAAGGCTAGGCCAGAGTTGCACATGTAGATGAAGATGCCAGATCATCAAATTCTAAAGATGCTGAAAGAGGAGAAACGCTAATTAATAGAAGAGTCTTGATGAGTGGTGAGAATGAACCTAAACAAAGGAGGAGCTTGTTTCGCACTAGATGCAAGTGTGAAGGTAAATGCTATGATGTGATTATCGATAGTGGAAGCACTGACAATTTGGTGTCAGAAGAGATGGTGACAAAGTTGAAGCTCAAGAGATAGAAACACCCACATCCATATCGGATTGCCTGGGTGCAGGATGACCACAAGGTCATGGTCAGTGAATAGTGCCTAGTAAAGTTCAAGATTAGCAGGTACCAAGATGAGGTACTATGTGATATAATATCTATGGATGCATGTCATATGTTGTTGGGTAGACCATGGCAGTTTGACAGATGTGCTGTACATGATGGTCATGCGAATACCTATTCCCTGACAAAGGATGGAGTGTGACATAAGCTAAAGCCATTGAAGGAGACCGAAGAAAAGGTATGTGGTAATGCAAGAATAACTTTTTTTTATGGAAGAAAATTTCTAGATGGTATGAGGCATGAGCATGTGTGTTTTGCTTTAATTCCAAAAGCTGGTAAAGAGGAAGTAGAGGATGTACCTGTAGAGGTTGCAGATTTGTTGAATGAGTTTCAAGATATTGTATCTGATAATGTACCTGATGGATTACCACCGGTATGGAAGATCAGTCATCAAATAGATTTGATTCCAGGAGCCAGTTTGCCAAACAAGGCAGCACACAGGATGACACCAACAGAAAGTGAGGAATTGAACAGACAAGTACATGAGTTGTTGCAGAAAGGATTGATCCATGAGAGTCTGAGTCCCTATGCTGTACCAGTGGTATTAGCACCAAAGAAGAATGGAGAGTGGAGGATGTGTATAGATTCCAGAGCAATAAACAAGATCACAATCAAGTATAGGTTTCCATTGCCATGAATGGATGATATTATGGATTGTTTGAGTGGAGCTGTGTATTTCTCAAAGATAGATTTGAAGAGTGGATATCACCAGATTTGGATCAGAGAAGAAGATGAATGGAAGACAACCTTCAAGATAAAGGAAGGACTGTATGAGTGGTTAGTCATGCCTTTTGGGCTAACCAATGCACCAAGCACTTTCATGTGGCTCATGAACGAGGTTCTGAAGGAATTTCTGGGTAAGTTTGTCATTGTTTACCTAGATGATATTTTGATCTTTAGCAAGACATTGGAGGAGCATATGATGCATATTCGTATGGTGTTTGAGAAGTTAAGAGATGAGAAATTGTTGATTAATTTAAAGAAGTGCAGTTTTATGAAGAAAGAGTTAGTGTATTTGGGATTTGTAGTTTCAGCAGAGGGTCTAAAAATGGACCCAGAGAAGGTACAGGCTATCCTTGAATGACCTACTCCAAGGAGTGCTACTGAGGTAAGATCTTTTCATGGTTTGGCTAGCTTTTACAGAAATTTTATCAGAAATTTTAGCAGTATTTGTGGTCCCTTGACTGAAACAATGAGAGGAGATAGAAAAGAGTTTAAGTGGACTAATGGGGCAAATTTTTTTTTTCAATTTTTGAAACAAAAAGTTAGAGAAAAACCTGTTTTAGCACTTCCAAATTTTAATAAGGTGTTTCAAGTAGATTGTGATGCTAGTGGTACCGCAATAGGAGCTGTTATGAGCCAAGAAGGTAAACCGATTAATTATTTCAATGAGAAGTTAAATGATGCCAAGAGGAATTATTCTATTTATGATCAGGAATTTTATGCTATAGTTCAGGCATTGAAGAAGTGGAGACACTATCTACTTCCTAAGGAGTTTCTTTTGTATGCTGATCATCAAGCTTTGCAATATTTGAATAGTCAAAGAAAGTTGAATAAGAGGCATTTGAAATGGGTTGAGTTTTTGTAGAGTTATACATTTATTTTGAAACACAAAAGTGGAAAGTCTAACAGGGTTGCAGATGCTCTTAGCAGAAGGCAACTATTGTTGACAGAGATGCAGATTGAAGTGGTTGGGTTCAAGGAACTCAAGAATTTGTATCCAGAGGATCCTGATTTTGGTGAAGCTTGGAAAGCTTGTACAGAACCTGTTACTCTAGACAGGATGAAATGGATGGATTTTATCATCCAAGATGATATGCTATTCAGAGGGAGTCAGTTGTGCATTCCAAGAAGTTCTATGAGGGAGAATCTCATCAAGGAGAAGCATAGTGGAGGATTGGCTGGACATTTTGGTCATGATAAAACCCTTGCTTTGGTTGGTAAGAATTATTATTGGCCACAGTTGCAGCGAGATGTGAAGAAGTTTGTACAGAGTTGCAGAGTATGTTAGATGGCGAAAGGAGTGAAGCAGAATACAGGGTTGTATTAGCCATTACCTATACTAGAGAAGCCTTGGGAGGATATCAATATGGACTTTGTTCTTGGTTTACCGAGGACACAATGGGGACATGATTCAATTTTTGTAGTAGTTGACAGATTTTTGAAGATGGCACATTTCATTCCTTGAAAGAAGGCTAATGATGTTGTTCATGTAGTAGAACTATTTTTCAGAGAAGTGGTGAGACTACATGGTTTGCCAAAGACCATAGTTTCAGATAGAGACACTAAGTTTGTTAGATATTTCTGGCATACATTGTGGAAGAAGTTAAAGACAGATTTGAAGTTCAGTTCATCATATCATCCACAGACTGATGGACAGATAGAGGTGGTGAATAGAAGTTTGGGAAATTTGTTGAGATGTTTGGTTATAGATAAGCCAACAGGATGGGATTTGATTTTACCATAGGCAGAATTTGCATACAATAATTCTGTCAACAGGAGCACTGGTAAATCACCATTCCAGATTGTATACAGAAGTAGTCCAAGAAATGCATTTGAGTTGAGAAAGATAGATAAAGGAGAAATAAGTAGTGCTGAAGCTGAGGATTTTGTAGAACATTTGAAGAACATCCATGAGGAGGTGACGAAGCATATTACCAAGATGAATGCACAGTATAAGACTAAGGTAGATGAGAAAAGGAGGCATAAGAAATTTCAGGTTGGGGATGAAGTCATGGTTCATTTGCGGAAGGAGCGGTTTCCAGTTGGTACATATAACAAGTTGAAAATGAAGAAGTTTGGGCCATGTAAGATACTAAAGAAGCATGATTCAGGAAATGCATATGAGGTAGAATTGCCTACTGAGCTGAATATTTCACTAGTGTTTAACATTTCAGATTTGATAGAGTATCATGAAGGAAGTGTTGAAGATGAGATCGCAGCAACAAAATGGAGTATTCTAGCAACCGGTTTAGATATCAAGGAGATTGACGACATACTGGATAGTCATGTTGGCAGAAGCACAAGGAATAGGACATATGAAGAGTATTTGGTCAAATGGAAAGGATAACCTATTGAAGATTCATCATGGCTAACAAAGGAGGAGGTTAACCGTCTTGGTTTTCTTCTGCACACCTGAGTCGTGACAGGGTCACTTCTCAAATTACCCCAAGTGTCTGATGTAGGAGCATCCTAGGTGTAAGAGCAATCTTGCATCACCCAAAAATATTTCTATTTTTGTATTCAATAAGGGCTATCTTGTGCAGAGCTACTATTTATGGAAACTTTCTATTTTTAGTAAGTTTGCCTTACGATCTCAGAATGTTCTAGTTTTACATGTGGAGGTTCATCTCAGTCATATCAGCCTGCCAGCAAAGTTTCATGGCTAGATCAGGTCTAGTTTTGAAGATATTGAAGATTTTTGGTATTGGCAGTAGGGTACAGAAACTTTGAACTCAGTTTTGAAGGCTTTAGAGGCCTCGGATGAGGTTGAAAAATTATGTGATGGGTAGTTTGCATGGGTCAAGCTTATAGAGCGTTTCGTGGCGTTTCCAAAATGGGGCTATAATAGCCAATCGGGTCAACAAGCGATGACTTATGGTCTTCAGAAGTTGGGTCACCTAAAATGGCAGAAAATAATTTTTTCTTCAAAATTTCTATTCAGGTTTCAAAAGTTATTTTGAGCTAACTTTGATGTAATAAATTGAAAAATAAAATAATTCTAAGTTGGGTCGGCCCTAAGGGCTAAATTTCTAGAACCTTCTCGAGCGGTGGAAATTGCCTATATAAAGAAAGCCCGTAGTGTTGTCTAGGGTAGTTCTGGGTAGTAGATCTAGGTGTTGATTCGAGGCTTTTTCCTATAGAATATTGTAAGGGAATGCCCATGTGGCTTTGCATATTGTAATTCTGAAAGTTTGTAATTCCACATTTGTGGAGATAATAAGAAGCCAATTTTCTGTTCTTGCATATTATTTTTGTTGTTTCTCTATTTTTGTTATGTGTTTGTGGTATTAAGGGGAGCACCCTTCATCAGGTATTCAGAGCACATTTGAAGCAGGGGTCATCAAGAAGGAATATCATTTTTATATAAGTGATTATAGAGAGCATGACACTCATTATGTAGAACACTGCTTCAAGATGTTTTTTGCAAATTTGAAAGAAAGAGGTATAAAAATTGATTAACATTATGTTTGGTCAGATGGATTTGCTGTACATTTCAAATCATCAAGACCATTTTATGAAAAATGCAGATATCATCGTAATGAAAACATACCACATGTCTGGAGTTTCTTTGAGAGTGGACATGGAAAAGGTGAACATGATGGTGTCAGAGCTTGCATCAAACATGCTATATGAAAGTATCAAATGAATTATAATGGAGTGCATATAAAAAATGCACATGATGTGGTTGAATGGTGCAAAACATATTTCACACCAAATGAGAATGACACATTATCAGGATTGACTTAGGGGGTGCCATATAGAAAATTTTGGGAGATAAAAGGTATGCACACATTTTAAAATTATTTGAATGTGTTTAAAATTTTTATGATATTTTTATTCAAATTATAGTTATATAGAATGTATTATATATGCATTTTTTTAGGTGTGGATAGAAAAATTATGCATGGTTACAATAGGATAGAAAAGATGTGATCTTTGCATTCATTTATGAGTCTGAATTGTTGCAATTGGATGTTGAACAATAGGGACTAGTCATGCCTTTGTTGTCACTGCATTGCTAACAATTATGAGGAATGTATCAATCAAGACTATGGATATGTAGGCACATGGAATCTAGTGCCACCGGTTGTTACTGATACATTTGATAGAGATGAAGATGAAAACTTCGAAGATGACCCTTTGATTTCTAGTGATTACGATCATATCTCAAGATTGGTCAGAATTGGTAAGCATATATATTTCACATTATATGGTACATTGAGCTGGATGTATAGATAGATAGATAGATCTATAGATTGAACTAATTAAATTTTAAGATCTCACACATGTATACATAAACTTACTGTCCAGGAGATATCTTTGTAGTGATTGTTGAGCGTAGAAATGTAGGAGTGGTTATTATTTTCTATGTTGTACTGCAGAGAGGATGAAGTTACTTGAACTTGAATAAAGTGATGGAATTTTTTCCCCATAGGTTTGTATATGGTTTACATCAATATATTGAACTCAATTTGTAAATTTTAAATTTCAACCTTTTAACATATTTTAAATTGAGTTTGTTTAAATTTATCTATTGTTAAAATTTGTGACTTGCAGCTTCAATTATTTTAGAGGGAACATATTTCAAGTAAATAAAAGTAATTCAACATGGTATTCACTTTTTTGATTATGAACCAAACAATAATGTGTTTCAATATAGTCACCTAGTAGTTGCCACATCCATTTGTCTTCATACAGTTAAATCTTGACATGGGCATCGTAAGTGGAGACTAGATAGTGAGGATCATGAGAGAATATTATATGTTCTCCATGAAAGGTCTGAACCACTTGAGTTGGTCTAAAAAGTATAATATGTATACTTATTTCTTATGTAAGGACCTACTTGATATCTCTAGATTAAATTACATTATACTTTTTTTTTATATTTAAACATATGATGGACTATAATTCATTGATATATGATGGACCTATTTGATGGTTCAATGGTTTTCATATATAGAATTTTATATGTATACTTTGATTATTTAATGATTTTTATAGATTTCATATTAGTTAAAGATTTTATGTATGCTTTGATA
Source organism: Chamaecyparis obtusa (assembly GCA_027943335.1). NCBI lineage: Eukaryota > Viridiplantae > Streptophyta > Pinopsida > Cupressales > Cupressaceae > Chamaecyparis > Chamaecyparis obtusa. The sequence goes on along the minus strand of BSBK01003725.1, from coordinate 329,127 downwards.
TTCAACAATTTTTATGATACTTGTTATGATGCTTATGATTTCTAGATCCCCTTAAGACCTCCCCTTAAGACACTAAAAAATGATGAAATTAGTGAGATTACTTGCAATGTGTGTTAGTTCTAGAATTAGTTACATTTATACTTTGATTATTCAATGATTTTTATTGATTGCATATTGGTTAAAGATTTTATGTATGCTTTGATTATTCAATGATTTTTATGATACTTTTTTATGATGCTTATGATTTCTAGATCCCCTTAAGACCTCCCCTTAAGACACTAAAAAATGATGAAATTAATTAGATTACTTATGACGTGTGTTAGTTCTAGAATTAGTTACATGTATTAACTAGTTGTTTTTTATGATATCAATTCTAGATCCCCTTAAGACACTAAAAAATGATGAAATTAGTTATATTACTTATGACATGTGTTAGTTCTAGAATTAGTTAGAATAGTTATTATCCATTAGTTAAATGTATTTAACTAGTTATTTTTTATGATATTAATTCTAGATCCCCTTAAGACACTAAAAAATGATGAAATTAGTTAGATTACTTATCATATATAATCAAATCATATCATCTAAACATATCATCTAATCAAATCATATATCATCAAATAAAATCCTCTAAGAAAATCATCTAATCAAATCAAAACAAATCATCTAATCATATCATCTAATAAAAGAAAACCATCTAATCAAATCATCTAGTCAAATCATCTAATCAAATCAAATCATATCATTTAATCAAATATACATCTCTAATAAAATATATGTCTCTAATCAAATATATGTCTAAAATAAAATATATGTACATCTAATCAAATATATATGTTTCTAATCAAATATATGTCTCGAATCATAAACTAAAAATATCAAACATATACTAATGACATATGTAATGAGTCTCAAATAAAAGATATGTGCAACATTTCCTAAACTAGGGAGTCATCTAGGTGCATGAGAACATAGCGACCCTCTGAGAGACTACCACAAGCATCCTCTGGTTGTGAGACAACAACTTATCCATGTGAATATAAATGCATGTATATATAATAATAATCTAAAATAATTAAAATAATATAGATTCATGTTTAAACTTATATATTTTTAAAACTTACTTGACCACTACTAGGTGTCACATCTGTTGAATCGCTCCTATGAAAAGAATCCTCTGGCTATAAAGAAGTGACTGGCCCTTGCAAAATTAGTGTACAACAATTGGTTATATACATCTGCATAGTATATTTATTATGTAAAGTACTTAAAATATATAAGTATATGTCTACACATACATGCTTAAACATACATATATCTAAAACTTACATGACCACTAGTAGGTGTCACATCAAATGGATTTCTCATAGAATGATGCTATGAGCCCACACTAGAGTTAACATGCTATGCTAACTGTGTCTACAAAATAGTATACATTGAACAAACATCAATACAAATGTCTATAATTAATATTTCACTAAAACACCTAAGAAAAAAGAAAAGAAAATTTTATATGTACCTGGGTCTTAGGAGTAGGGGGATCATCAGCACCCAGCACCATTGTATCATCAATTGAAACTACATAACCCACACCACTTAAGGTCCCAAAGCTCTCTACTAGTGAGGAGTGTAGGGGTGACACTAGCTAGGAGGGGAGTGATGTAGAACCTGAATCATCTGGATGCAATAAGATATCCATAAATGAACCAAAATTAGTGCCAATGTCCACCTGACCCAACCCAAAAAACTGCTCATCAAACCTATCTATGCCCTCAGTGGTGATGCATACATCTCCAACAGGTATACCTGGCTCTACATCTGTAGAGTGATATGTGGGTGCAGAGCACTCTGCACTATATTTTTCCTGACTAGTAGATGGTGTTAATATGATTTAGAACAACAAAGAGGGGGGCTAAATCAGTTGTTCTCAGGTCCTGATGTATAAAACAATCTCATAAACTTATCATTAAATTAGATCCAAAACCAAACAAACTCGGTCATCACTGATTCAATAATAGAAACATCTAAGAATGCAGTCAACTACCTAGCTATAACTCAACTTGTGAAACATAGCAATTTTTAGATCTAAACATTCACACAAGTATAAACACCAAGTTTATAGTGGAAACCCAATTTGGGAAAAACCACTTTGTAACATGCTACTATTATTTTCACTCTTCTGAAGTGAGCTCGATAAAAGGCCAACCCTATCAAAGGTTACAAAACACACTGTCAAATGTGACCTGGTTAAAGGATTTCAATCACCCTGTTAAAAGTGAACCTAGTCATAGGACTTACATACACTCCATTAGAATGCAACCTTGTTTAAAGGATTTAACATATGACTATTAGGTCAACCTTTGTTAAAAGGATTTTAACTATTACAATGGTTAGAAAGTAGCAGTAGTATTATCTGAAAAATATACATCTCACTTTGCAAATATCAGATTCGATTCTGTACACTAATGTTGGTTTACTGACTTTGAAACTTTGTAATTTCCATCTCTGATCTACTAAAAAATTTTCTTCAAGAAATCACCACCATTCTCCTTCAACCTTTTTTGCTTATTCAGTCAATAAAACTTTCCTCTTCTATCATTCTCTATTCACAATGTACATACATATCACAATGTTCAAGTTCCCTTATATTTTCCTCAATTAGGTTAACTCATCTTTTGCCGCTCAATCTCATTCATAGATCTTAGGGTTAGGTCAGATTCATTGAATCTACCCACTTTATGTTCTTCAGCTCCTTTTCTAGAATCATCTCAAATCTCTTAAAGATTTACAATAAAACATTATACAAAGCATTCAATGCTTCCAAACAATGAATAAATAAAGTCAACACATTTTTCATAATCCAAGAATTCAATAATGTCGGCTCCAAAATTAAATTCTCTTCAAATATAAAATTGTTGATGCTTGGTCAATACTATGTTTGTTCACTCGGTCTTCATGTAGAATGCTCGATCAATACTAAAACTGTCTCCTTAGCTTGCACTGTCTTCCTTGGCAATTTACTGGTGCTCGGTTGACACTATAATTTTTCTCGGCATATACTACTTGGTCAACACTAACATCACTCGACTTAAACATGATTTTTCTATTCTTTGCTAGGTTAAGCCTACCAGTTTAGTCTTCAGTCTTACTAAGATAAACAATACATTATCTCATCATAGTTCAACATAGTCAAGTACACTTTGTAGTATCAAGATAACTCTACCTTTCCTTAGGTGCTATTGTTACCAACCTTGCTTAGCCCTCTTAGCAACACTCAAATAGATATAGTACTTTCCTAAGTAGCAACAATCTTACCAATTAAGGTTTGACATCAATGACAATACAACAACTATTTCAATTCAGTTTCCAACAATCTCCCTCTTTGGCATTGATGGAAACACCATATGATATCATCTGAATAACACATGGATTACCAACCAATCCAAAAAATTATATGTCCATCAAAAACTTATTTATAATATCCTTAACTTCATTCTGATTCAGAATCCTGTAAGCCTCACTCCTGTGACCATCAGAAGTATTCAGATCTCCCTCTATCCTAATTCTTCATTTCAGTTCATCACCCTTTTTCCTTTTAGTTCCTGTTATCCAAAAATTCCCTATCATTCATTTTTGGCCACATAATCCTATTCGGTGGCTCCTGATTCGTCCATGTCATTTCAACTCACCTTTTTGTCAATGGGTCATGTTTCAAAAAGCATCAATGATGGTCGCATGATTGCAAAGAATATTCCTTTCCCTTGTGATCATGCGACTACTATTGGATGAGAATCTTCAACCGATCAGTGGGCCCAGTGGTTATTTTCAAAGAATGCTAGCAGTTTGTTGCATGATCACATAGCCCCTTTTTAGGCTATGTGAACATGTGAAAAACTATTAGCCACGTTGATAAGAGCTTGTAGTTTGGGTGGTGGGCCCTTGGCTGGTGATGTGTCTGCTTATCAGTGGCTGGCTGGTGATGAACATTTGAAGGTGGGTCTAGATTTCTTAAATGAGGTGGCAATCGATGACTAACACCTTACGGTTGGTTGCATGATCGCATGGGCTCTTCCGAGCCCATGCGACCATGTGACAAACCATCAATAGTTTAGGTGGCCGTGGTTCATAGTTCAGGCAGTTAACGTCAAATGGTTGGTTGCATGATTGCATGCGGTCTCTTAGCCACATGCGATCATGCGACAAGCCCCTAGCGGTCAACAGGGCTTTGATGGGCTTGCGGTTTGGTGATGTGTCCAGTCTGTAGTGGGTGGCTGGTGGTTCGTGAAGGTTTGACAGGTGGTGAATCTTGTGGGCCCCAATTGTCTTGCGTGGAAGAGCGACAGTTTTTGAAAGAATTGTCGCATGATCGCATGAAGGCCTTTCAGCTCATGCGATCATGCGACCGTTGACATTTTCAAAAAATGGTGGCATGTTTTCTCAAGGTTGTCGCATGATTGCATGAAGCCTTTTTGGCTCATGCGATCATGCGACCGATGATTTTTTAAGCAGTGTAGCTTGTTTTGGTGGACTCTCTTCTAGGGTGAATGTTGTGAGCGTGGGTAGTTCAAAAAAAATTATGTTGCCAGGGTGGTTGCAGTTAGAGGAATGTGTAGAGTTATCTAGATTGCCATTTTAGGGTCTTTGCGGGGATCTGAGATCAGATTTGGAGCCTTTATGGCTGAGTGGGCTTGCATAGAGGTAGATGGATGAGGTCTTTTCTCTGCAGGTTGATCAATTCAGGGATGGACACGCAAAGAAATATCTTATCGATTGAGATATTTGCACATTTTCATTTATGATCAGAAGTGACCGATTTTAGGGATGATTATTATAATGCATATCTATGTAGCCCTAATTGAGATATTTTTGTTTCCTTCCTATGTGCAGAGTTGTATATATTATTTTTTTGGAGCTTTTCAGCTCAGAATTCCCATTTTGTAAAAAGAAAGACTCTTTTCTTGGAAAACTATCTATAGCATTTCTTCCTGCTCTTTGGTTTTCCACATCTTGTAAGTTCTCATTGATAATACAAGCATTGTAGAGGCATTTTTGTGATAGTCTTTCATGTCCTTATGTTTCCCTATTTGCATTATCTCTTATTAGATTGAAGTTTATGGATGCTTTTAGTTTTTCTTAGTTTCCCTGATTCCTCTTATTGCTGTCAGGGCTGAAAATTGTTTGATCCAAGCAGGCATGATATAGAGAAGACATCCCATGCCTATCTTCCCTAGTCTTTAGCCCATTTCACTTGTACAAGTACCCCCATTTACCCCTGTTCCCATAATTTCAGCACCTCAAGCTAGTACCAGTGGTCAGGAACATGCTGCAATAGATTTCTCCCAAGAGTTGCAAGAGGTGAAGAGTAGTCAGCAAACTAGTATACAAGAAATGACAAATTTGCTGTAGATTCTAACCAAACAGGTCACAAACTTGAAGAAACAAAAAAAAGGCATCAGGCCACCCTTACAATCACAAGGCCAAGGTCCTAATCAGTAATACCAAGATCAAGGACAGCCTTATCAACAAAATAGGCCACAATACCAAGGAGGCTATCAAGGGCAAAGAAAAAACTTTAGTCAAAGACCATTCCAACCATATAACCCTGCACCTCTTAATTCTGTAAATCTAGTCAGGGATATGGTTCATAGTCAAAACAATATGGCCATGGATAACAAATGGTGTTTCCCGTGCAATCAGCCCCACAATATGGCTACGTGTTCTAATGGATGGATGAACCAAGCACTAATGGTTCAAAATGCTTCACAAGCTCAAACAGAAGCTCCTTCTAGTGGGACAGCTCCTCAACAAGAAACATAAGAGAAAGAGATTGCTCTTTTCAATTGGGAGCAACCAGATTTCAATGGAGTCAATGATGAAGCTGCTTTTGTTTCGTACACAAGAGCAAAGAGAAGAGCCCAAGATATGGAGAGAGTAGATTCTGGTGCTAAGGCCAATACAGCTATAGAGCCACTGTAGCAAACTGCCCCTATCACATCCAAGGAGGTCCTTGTCAGCACAAGAAAAGAGGGCCAAGTTCCAAAAGAGGCAGAACCCATCATAGAAAAAACACAACAAAGGGTACACACTATGGCACCTTATAATATTGTAGACAACATGAAGAAGGTGAATGTCACCATGTCTATGTGGGACTCTTTGTCTATTCCAGGACAACCTAAAATTTTTGAGAAGGCCATGACGGAGGCAGAAAATCCTCAACCTGCAAAAGAAACTGCCAAACTAGTGTTGGTCAACACTGATCAAGAAAAGGAGACTCCAACTAGCAACTCCAAGGCCAATACCATGCAAGGTAGGAATTTAAAGCCACCTCCCTTTTACGTATCTTTAATTATTGGGAAATCTTTAGTGCATAATTGTATGGTAGATAGTGGAACTACTTGCACTGTAATGCCCAAGAAAGTGGCTGATCAATTAAGACTTAAATATGAACCCTTCCAAAAGAAGGTTACACAACTTGATGGATCCTCAGTCAGTACTATAGGTGTGGCCAAGGACACCAGTTTAATTCTCCATGCTAGTCCTAATTTTTCCATTCTCCTTGACATATATATCATAGATCTTCCTGCATTGTTTGCCATATGTCTCTCAAGGGAGTTCACAGCCAAGATAGGAGGTTATCTTTCTTTCGACTGGTCTCACATGATCTTTCATACAAGTTATGATACCAAATTCACCATTAAATTAGAAGCCTTAGCAATACTTCATATGGAGCCATATGTGTCCAATTCCATCAATACTAATTGTCCTATATTTGATGACAATGATTTCCCAACCACTAGTGAAGCAAGCACCAAAATTGAGAATATCCCTGATATTCTCCTAGATGAAAGAACCTCAGAGACCCAAGAGAGTCTTGTTTGGGATTTTGGTTTGGGGAGTTATCTGATTCAAGAAAGTGGAGCCATAGAACCAAGCCTTCTCAAAGAATACACTAATTCGGATGATCGGGATAGTCAGGTCTGGGAACTTCTTTTTGATGGAGCTAGAAGTAGACATGGTTCTAGTGGAGGTGCTATGTTGGTGTCCCCAAAAGGAGAAAGGTATTATATTGCCTTTAGATTCAGTTTTTCCTGCACCAGCAACATTGCAAAGTATGAAAGTCTGGTTAATGGACTAGAATGGGCTAGGAAAAGAGGGCTTAAAGCGTTAAAAGTATATGGTGATAGTGAAATTGTTGTTAGCCAAGTAAGAGGGATGAGTGCAACCAAAAATGATGTCATGAAAGCATACAAACATAGAGTTTGGGATGCAATTGAAGATTTCCATGCTTTCAATATTGTTGCTATCCCTAGAAAATTAAATCAAAATGCTGATAGGTTAGCTGCTATTGGATCTTAGTTTGACATCCCCAATAGCATTTCAAAAGAGGTAGATCAGTAGCACATTAAGATTATTTTCAGACCTTCAATTCTAGATAATAATATTAGTTGGCAAGTGTTTGACAATGATGAACAAATTCTGTAGTTTTTGTTTGAAGAAGATGTCTTTTCAAGGCACAATCAAAAGAGGTTATCACAGAGCTATTGTGATCAAGTGATACAACTTAGATCTAACAAGATGCCTAAAGGTCTTGTCACATTAGAGACTATCTTCAACAAGGATGATGAAGTCAAGAAAAATAAAGCTGGCCTGGTAGTCCAACAGGAATATTGTGTTGAATTAGAGTTGGAACCAGGTAAGAGCCTACAGTTTGGAAAAGTAAACACTAATTTAGAAAAGAAAGCTTACACTAAATTATTCAAAGAATTCAGTGATATTTTTGCATGGGGGTATGGAGACCTCAAGGGTTTTGATCCTACCCTTGCTCAGCACACTATTGAATTGGAGCCTAATGCTAAACCAGTAAGGCAAAAGCAAAGGCCTGTTAATCCCAAGCTTGAACCACTTATGCATAAGGAAGTGCTCAAATTGATAGAAAGCGGCATCATCTACCCCATCAAACATACTAGTTGGGTTTCCAACCTTGTTCCTATCAGAAAGAAGAATGGGGAGCTGACGTTGTGTGTTGATTTCTGAGATTTGAATAGAGCCTCATTAAAAGACCGCCATCCACTACCCTCTATGGAACAAATTCTACAATGTGTCTCTGGATCCGAGAGATTCTCATTGTTGGATGGATATTTAGGATACAATCAAATCTTAGTGAAAGAAGAGGATCAATATAAGACTGCATTTACAACCAAGTGGGGAACCATGGCATATCAGAAAATGCCCTTCGGTTTGTCAAATGTAGGTGCTACATTTTAAAAGGCAATGGACATGGCCTTTAAGGGCCTCATGTACAAGTTTGTGCTAGTCTACCTAGATGACATAACTATATACTCAAAGCATGCAGTAGACCACATCAGACATTTGAGGTGGATTTTTGAAAGATGCAAAGAATTTGGGATATCCCTTAATCCCAAGAAATGTGTGTTTGCAGTTCATGAAGGAAAACTATTGGGATATGTAGTATCCAAAGAAGGAATTATAGTGGATCCTAAGAGAATTGCAACCATCTTAGAACTACCATTACCACATCACAAGAAAAGTCTCCAATCTTTCATAGGAAAGATTAACTTTGTTAGGAGATTCTTGCCTAACATTGCAGAGTTACTCAAGCCTTTGACAACCATGTTGAGGAAAGGTTCAGCCTTCAGTTGGACCAAAGAAGGAAAAGTTAACTTCCAAGCTATTAAAGAAGCCTTAATAGAAGCTCCTACTCTCCTAAACCCAAACTTCAGTAAGGATTTTATCCTTTATGCTTATGGGGGTCATGATGCTATATCTGCAATGTTGACTCAAGAAAATGCCGAAGGATTGGAGTAGCCTATTACTTTCTTTAGCAAAGGTTTAGAAGAGTATGAACAAAGATACTCTTTTGTAGAAAAGCATGTTCTTGCTGTGGTAAAGAGCCTCAAAAAATTCAGACATTTTTTGACTCATAGCAAGGTGCATTTGATGGTTACTCACTTAAGTGTCAAGGAATTTTTGCTTTCTAAGGACCTAAATGAAAAAAGAGCTGGTTGGATCACTAAGGTGATGGAATATGACATAGATATTTAGATTACCAAGCTGGTTAGAGGAAGAGGTCTTTGTGAGCATCTGGCAAAAGATGGAAGTTCAAAGAAATTGGAATATATAGATGCATCTTTGGTGGTGCATTCTACAAGAGAGCAAGCCACGGTAGCTAGTTGGTTGCCTAATATGATCAATTATTTGAAGATAGGACAATGTCATGTAGGCCTAGATTCAGAAAAAAGGAGGTATTACAGGCTACAATCTATTCCTTTTGTGATGATAGATGAAATTCTTTTTAGAAAGGATCACAATGGTGTCCTTCTAAGATGCATAGATTTAGAAAGGGTTGCAAATGTCTTATTTGAGTTTCACGATGGAGCTTCTGGTGGCCATTTCTCTCCTAGGACTACAACTTTTAAGATCATGAGGGTTGGATACTATTGGCCATCTATCTTCAAAGATAGTCATCATTATGTTATAAGATATGTCAAATGTGCTATTTTTGTAGGGAAAGAAAGATTTGCAGCTCTGCCTCTATAGCCAGTAAAAACAGAGCAGCCCTTCAGGAAGTGGGGTATAGATTTCATTGGCATGATTAACCCTCCATCTAGTGCAGGACACAAGTGGATAATCACTATAAATGATTATTTCACTAGGTGGATATAAGTAGTTGCTTTAAAAGAAGCTAATGAGAGTGTTGTTTTAAGTGTTTATGATGACATCATTCATACATTTGGCATTCCAGATTCTATAGTTTCAGACAATGCATTAGCATTTATAGGCCTCAAAGTCTCAGAGTGGGCAGTAAAGAAGGGCATTTGTCTGAATACAAGTTCCAATTACTATCCTTAGGGGAATGGTTTGACAGAATCAACAAATAAGAATCTGATTAGAATAATCAAAAAGACCCTGCAAGACAGTCAGAGGGACTGGCATACTAAATTGAAATCTTCCTTGTGGGTAGATAGAATCATTGGTAATTCCCCATACATGTTGGTGTATGGTAGAGAGGCCAAGTTATCTATTTCAACTGAATTACCAGCCTTGGACTTGGCCACTCAGTATGCCTTGTTTGAGGAAAGTGATCCTATGTGAATCAGATATGCCCAGTTGATGGAGCTAGAAGAGATCAGAGATAAATCAATGCAAGATATGGCATTCCATCAGAGTCAAACAAAGAGAAACTTTGATAAAAGAACCAGGGTCAGAGCCTTCAAGGTTGGAGATGTAGTTCTCAAATGGGATAAGTTCAGGTCAAAACCTGGCAAGCACACAAAGTTTGATTCCTTTTGAGGTGGACCATTTGTTATAACAGAGTGCAGAGGATCTAACACTTTTCAGCTTTCAACCCTTGAAGGAGCTTCCCTACCAATATCAGTGAATGGTTTCCACTTGAAGCCTTGCTTTGAGGTTAATCCCTCTCTATAGGTCCTTCTTGTAAATCCTTGTAAATATTTTTCCTGCTTTCTTCCAGCTTTCTAGTTTAGTTTTTCCCTGTTTTCCAAGAAGTGCTCATGCATAGGTTTGTCTTCCTGGTTCAATTTTTGTCCCTCTCCCTGTCAGAAAGTTTTTTTTTGTCCTTGAGAGATGAACCCATGCCCAATGGATTTTCTCAAGGCAACTAGTCCAATGTCTAGCAGGCTAGCATCCCACAGAAGTTGCCAAAATGTTATCTAAAAATTCCCTATCATTCATTTTTGGCCACATAATCCTATTCGATGGCTCTTGATTTGTCCACGTCATTCCGACTCACCTTTCTAGCAGTGGGTCTTGTTTCAAAAAGCATCAATGGTGGTCACATGATCACAAGGAATATTCCTTGCCCTTGCGATCATGTGACTACTGCTGGATGAGAATCTTCAACTGATCAGTGGGCCCAGTGGTTATTTTCAAAGAACACTAGCAATCTGTCACATGATTGCATAGCCCCTTTTTAGGCTATGCGAACATGTGAAAAACCATTAGCCATTTTGATAAGAGCTTGTAGTTTGGGTGGTGGGCCCTTGGCTAGTGATGTGTCCGCTTCTTAGTGGCTAGCTAGTCAGGAACATTTGAAGGTGGGTCTAGATTTCTAAAACAAGGTGGCAGTTGGTGACTAACACCTTACAGTTGGTCGCATGATCACATGGGCTCTTCCAAGCCCATGCGACCATGCGACAAACCGTCAGTGGTTTTGATGGTGGTGGTTCACAGTTCGGGTAGTTAATGTCAAATGATTGGTCGCATGATCACATGTGGTCTCTTAGCCGCATGCAATCATGTGACAAGCTCCTAGCAGTCAACAGGGCTTCAGTGGGCTTGTGGTTTGGTGATGTGTCTAGTCTGTAGTGGGTGGCTGGTGGTTGGCGAAGGTTTGACAGGTGGTAGATCTTGCGGGCCACAATTGTCTTGCGCGGAAGAGTGACAGTTTTCAAAAGACTTGTCGCATGATCACATGAAGGCCTTTTAGCTCATGCGATCATGCAATCGTTGACATTTTTGAAGAACGGTGGCATGTTTTCTCAAGGTTTTCGCATGATTGCATGAAGCCTTTTTGGCTCATGTGATCATGCGACTAATGATTTTTTAAGCAGTGTAGCCTATTTTGGTGGATTCTCTTCCAAGGTGAATGTTGCGAGCATGGGTAGTTCAAAAACATTTATGTCGCCAGGGCGGTTGCAGTTAGAGGAATGTGCAGAGTTATCTAGACTGTCATTTTGGGGTCTTTGTGGGGATCTGAGATCGGATTTGGAGCCTTTATGGCTGAGTGGGCTTGTAGAGAGGTAGATGGATGAGGTCTTTTGTCTATAGGTTGATCAATTCAGGGATGGGCACGCAAAGAAATATCTGATCGGTTGAGATATTTGCACATTTTCATTTATGTTCATAAGTGACTGATTTTAGGGATGATTATTATAATGCATATCTATGTAGCCCTAATTGAGATATTTTTGTTTCCTACCTGTGTGTAGAGTTGTATATATTGTTTTTTTGGAGCTTTTCAGCTCAGAATTTGCATTTTGTAAAAAGAAAGACTCTTTTCTTGGAAAACTATCTGTAGAATTTCTTCCTGCTCTCTGGTTTTCCACATCTTGTAAGTTCTCATTGATAATACAAGCATTGCAGAGGCATTTTTGTGACAGTCTTTCATGTCCTTATGTTTCCCTGTTTGCATTATCTCTTATTGGATTGAAGTTTATGGATGCTTTCAGTGATTCTTAGCTTCCCTGATTCATCTTACTTTTAGTTTGAATGTGCACTACTATGTCTGATCTGATCTGAGTGAGTTTGTGGGTATTCTTCAGCCCCTATCATTCTATCTCATTCCTTTGCCCCCTTTTGCTGAAGAGAATGTATGCTTTTAGGTCATAGATTGTGTCTAATTTTTAGGCCCTCTTATGAAATACTTATGCCAGCCTATTCAGTAAGCTGTGATCTCCTAGACCTAAGCCTTTCACCGGTTTCACTCCTCGTACTATAATTCATACCCCAGCTTTCGGTGCATCACCTAGTAGGATAGATTTGCTTTCAGTCATTTCCCTTTTATGCATTCCTTCTATCCCTTTACCTCAAAAGTTTACTTTCCTGTTAAAAGAAAATCAAGGTGATTAGCCAAGAGGAACTAGCTTAGAATCTGGAGGTCTCATCTCAGTTAGCAAAAGGTCCCACAACCTTGAGATGATTCCCATGTTATACTGGATTATCAAGACCAAGAGAGCTTGAGATCAGAGTCGCAAATTCAGTGTATAACAGTTCCATCATCTCATGAATTCTTAGTTTTTAGTATCATGTGTTATCATAGCTCATGTGTTATTATATCAGGACATTCTCCCTCTTTGACAAAAATGCCAAAGCAACAACTAAAAATTACATCCATTAGATGTAGATAATATATGTGTAGCTTTGTGTTTCTCCCTCAGTCATCTTGCTTATGACTAATTCCTTTTCTTTTCTTCTCTTCACAACTCTAGGCCAGCCCTAAAGTGTGACAATCTTCTGCATCAATTTGTCAAATGTTCTATTGTAGCACATTTGATGCAGTGCTCCTAGCTTGTCTAGGCAGCCTCAATTAGGGGAAGAACCCCTAATTGACTTCTCAAATACTCATGAGCTTCTCTGGGTAAATCTTTAGTGAATATGTCTGTGAGTTGTTCTTTTGTATTCACATATTCTATTTGGACTTCTTTGTCTTGTACTAATTCTCTCAAGTAGTGATACCTAATTGCAATGTGTTTGGTCTTAGTGTGCATTACTGGATTTGTAGAAATATTGATAGCACTTGTGTTGTCATAGAAAATAACAATAGGTTCAGTGATTTCTTCTTTCATCCCTATCAACAGTTGTTTTATCCATACCATGTTTGAACAGTTCACTACAACAGCAACATACTCGACCTTGGCAATAGATTGGGACATGCAATTTTGTTTCTTGCTTGTCTTGGAGACTAATCTCTATCCAAGAAAGAAAGCTCCACCACTTGTACTCTTTCTGTCATCTACATTTCCTACCCAATCAACATCTATATAAACTCATAGTTCAAATTTATCATCCTTCTTATAATATAGACCATAGTCAGTAGTTCCTTTCAAGTATCTCATAATTATTTTCATGGCCATCATATGTGTTTCCTTAGGATTAGCAGAGAATCTTGCCACAATCCTAATAGCTAATGCAATATTTGGTCTATCATGTACATCATAATGCAATTTTCCAGTCATAGATCTGTATAGAGTTTGATTCACTTCTGCAGCATCATCAGTATTAGATAACTTTTGTCCAGTAACCATAGGAGTTCCTACTGGTTTAGCATCTTTCATCCCATAAGTTTTCATTATTTCATTAACATACTTAGACTATGTAATGAAAATTCCATTCTTCCTCTGATATACTTGTAAACCAACAAAGAATTTGATCTCACCAAACATACTCATTTCAAATTTAGTTTGGATTTCATTTGATTAACTTTTACATAATGCATCTTGTCCACCAAAAATAATGTCATCAACAATTTTTTTTGTTAACAAGATACCTTTATCTTCTTCATCCTTCATGTATATATTGCTTCTGTCATTTGTTCTTGAAAATCCAATATGTATCAAGTAGTTGTGCAACCTCTCATACCATGCTCTAGTTGCTTGCTTCAATCCATATAATGCTTTGTTCAGTTTACACACCATGTGTCTTCTATTTGAATCAATAAAACCTTATGGTTGTTCTATGTAAACTTCTTCTTCTAGTATACCATTCAAAAATACAGACTTGACATCCATTTGATATACCTTGAAATCTTTATAAGTAGGATATGCAAGCAGAGTTCTTACTCCTTCTAATCTATCTATAGGGGAAAATATCTCCTCATAATCTATTCTTTCTTCTTGTGCATAGCCTTTGCATAGCAGCCTAGCTTTGTTCCTAGTTATTTCACCATTTTCATTCATCTTATTCCGAAATACCCACTTTGTTCCTATAACATTCTTGTTTTCAGGTCTCAGCACTAGAGTTCAAGTATCATTCTTCTCAATCTGGTCAATTTCTTCATTCATTCCTTGTATCCAATCTTCATTCTCCAATGCTTCTCTAGTTGTCTTTTGTTCAAATTCACATAGTAGACATGTTGGATCGTTAGTCTTACTTCTAGTCTGGAATCCAGTATCTTTGTCTCCAATTATCTGTTCAGGCTTATGATGTCTTCTCACATATTTTGCCAAAATAGGTTCAGCTATTCTCTCCTCTATTTCATCATGTTCTTCAATAAGATTGTCAGATTCAACTTCAGAATGCTCGACAACCTCTTCTTGATACTCAAAAACATTTTCTTGTAGCTCAGCATGTTGTTGTTCTCTCTCAGCACTATTTTCCTGATGCTCAATAGCTTTTTTCTATTGCTCAACATTGCTTACCCGAGACTTGGCATCAGGTGTAAGTCAGTTACTTACCTCTTCTTCTTCTTCAATGTACACAAAAGATCTATAATCATCTAGTTCTCTTTTACTGTCAGCTTCATTTCTTTCTTTCTTGATCTGTACTCGGTTAAGAGTGTAGACAATAGTACTTATAGCTTCTTTCTAATATCTCTGTGCCACATTCTTTTCAATCATCAATGTCCTTGCACAATCCAAGATAGATCTATTTCTCCTTTCTTCTATACCATTTTGTGGAGGTGTTCTAGGTGCAGACATCTATCTTTTAATTCCTCTATCATTGCAAAATAGATTAAATTCATTTGATGTAAACTCTCCACCTTGGTTAAATCTAAGACATTTCAGGTTCCTACCTATCTCCTTTTCAACCTTAGCTAAATACCACTTAAAATATTGAAAAGCTTCAATTTTTTATTTTAAAAACATCACATGCATCATCCTAGTATGATCATCAACAAACAAGATAAAGTATCTAGCACCACAGTAACTTTGTACACCCATAGGTCCACAAAGGTCAGTATGAACCAAATCCAAAATGTTTTTAGAAGTAAAGAATTTTCTCTTCCAACTTGACTTTGTCATTTTTCCTAACTTGCATTCCTTGCACATCACATTCTCAAGTTTCTTCAATCTAGGTAGACCTCTTACCTTTTTCTTCTTACTTATCTCTACCAAATTGTCAAAGTTAACATGACATAGCCTTTTATGCCATAACCAAATATCATCAAGTTGTGCAATCAAACATGTTTCTTCAGATAGGTCAAGAGAGAACAAATTACCTCTAGTCTGATCTCCACTTCCAGTTAGTTCTCCAGCAGCATTAAATATTTTAGCTTTCTTGTGATGAAATTCCACTCGATAACTAGTTTTGTTAAGCTAAACAACACTTAGCAAATTGTAATTAAGACCTTCAACCCAATATGCATTTTCACAAGATATCTTATTAGTTAATTTAATCAAACCTTTTCCTCTAACATGACATGGTGCATCATTACCAAATTTTACACTTTTACCTCTGTAATGATGTAAAGTCTTAAACTTATTTTTGTCACCAGTGATGTGATGTGAACGGCCACTATCAATAATCCATTTATCATTCTTGTTCACATAGGATATCAATGCAGTTTTGTCATCCTCATCAGATTCATCTTTCATTGCCACATAAACTACCTTAATTTCACAATCATCACTATCAGTGTCAATCTCTTTTTCAGCAATGTAACAAGATTTCTTACCTTTTCCCTTGTAATCTCTATTCCATTAGTAGCTTCTGTCATCTTTTTTGTCTTTGTGTTTGCTTTTCCTTTCATCATCTTTATCCTTCCTGTCAGGACATCTAGCAACTATATGACCAACTTTATTACATGCAAAACATATAATAGGGAGTTTACCTTTATACTTTCCTTTTCCCCTTCTTAGTCTTCTAGCCATAAGAGCTTCTAGATCTTTTAGCTCTTCATCAGAAGTGTCACTGTCACTTTCACTATCACTTTCACTTTCACTGATGCATCTTTCCTTTTCTTTCTTTGGCTTGTTCAGAACTAGCTGTGACTTAAAAGTAGATTCAACATTTCCAATACTTCCAATAATGAAATTATCATAATTAGAGAGTCCAAAAGCAGTCATCTTACCAACCAAACTTTCCAAGGTAAGCACATTAGTAGAGTTACATCTAGATTTCTGAATAGCTGAGATCTTAATAGCATATATAGGATGTAGGGTTCTTAATACTTTCCCAATTATATTTTCATCATCAATAGTCCCATTAGCTCCTCTAATAGCATTCACAACTTCTTTTATTCTACTACAATATTGCGCAATGTTTTCACCTTCTTGCATTCTCATTTCATCAAACTTACCTCTAAGACTCTCGGCCTTTTCTTTCAACACATTCAAGTCACCACCATAGATCCTTGCAAGAGTATCCCACATATCCTTTACAATTGTGTAGTCCTTAATGTCTTCAAATTCTAGATAGCTTAGGGTAGATGCAATTTCCTGCATTGCTTGATTATGTTCTTGCTTAGCTCTCATTTCTTCGGCAGTCAAAGGTGCAATAGGTGAGACATAGTTGTTCTCAATGTAGTACTTTGCAAAGTCACCAATACTAGCCAGATGTAGCTTCATCAAGCTTTTCCATGCAGGGAAATTTTCTTTGTTCAACTTCGGTACCTCCTTCTTATACATCCTAATCATTTGCTTCAAGCCCCTTTAAACTTGATATCTATTAACACTAATAATAAGCAACTTATCTCTGATACCAATTGTTAATATGATTTAGAACAACAAAGAGGGGGGGTGAATCAGTTGTTCTCGGGTCCTGATGTATAAAACAATCTCATAAACTTATCCTTAAATTAGATCCAAAACCAAACAAACTCGGTCATCACTGATTCAATAATAGAAACATATAACAATGCAGTCCACTACCCAGCTATAACTTAACTTGTAAAACATAGCAATGTCCAGATCTAAACATTCACACAAGTATAAACATTAGGTTTATAGTGGAAACCCAATTTGGGAAAAACCACTTTGTAACATGCTACTATTATT
Organism: Chamaecyparis obtusa; assembly: GCA_027943335.1. NCBI lineage: Eukaryota > Viridiplantae > Streptophyta > Pinopsida > Cupressales > Cupressaceae > Chamaecyparis > Chamaecyparis obtusa. Next base: position 311,653 of record BSBK01003725.1, on the reverse strand, counting down.
TTCACTCTTCTAAAGTGAGCTTGGTAAAAAGCCAACCTTGTCAAAGATTACAATACACACTGTCAAATGTGACCTAGTTAAAGGATTTCAATCACCCTATTAAAAGTGAGCCTAGTCATAGGACTTACATACACTCCATTAGAATGCAACCTTGTTCAAAGGATTTAACATATGACTGTTAGGTCAACCTCTGCTAAAAGGATTTTAACTGTTACAATGGTTAGAAAGTAGCAGTAGTATTATCTGAAAAATATACAACTCACTTTGCAAATATCAGATTTGATTCCATACACTAATGCTGGTTTATTGACTTTGAAACTTTTCCATTTCCATCTCTGATCTACTCAGAAATTTTCTTCAAGAAATCACCACCACTCTCCTTCAGCCTTTTTTGCTTATTCAGTCAATAAAACATTCCTCTTCCAACATTCTCTGTTCACCATGTACATACATATCATAATGTTCAAGTTCCCTTATATTTTCCTCAATTAGGTTAACTCATCTTTTTCTACTCAATCTCATTCGTAGAACTTAGGGTTAGGTCAGATTCATTGAATCTTCCCACTTTATGTTCTTCAGCTCCTTTTCTAGAATCATCTCAAATCTCTTAAAGATTTACAATAAAAGGTTTTAAAAAGCATTCAATGCTTCCAAAAAATCAGTAAATAAAGTCAACACATTTTACATAATCCAAGAATTCAACAATGCTAGCTCCAAAATTAAATTCTCTTCAAATATAAAATTGTTGATGCTCTGTCAATACTGTGATTGTTCACTCGGTCTTCATGTAGAATGCTCGGTCAATACTAAAATTGTCTCCTCAGCTTGCACTATCTTCCTCGACAATTTACTGGTGCTCGGTTGACACTATAATTTTTCTCGACATATACTACTCGGTTGACACTAACATCACTCAGCTTAAACATGATTTTTCCATTCTTTGCTTGGTTAAGCCTACCAGTTTAGTCTTCAGTCTTATTAAGATAAACAATACATTATCTCATCATAGTGCAACATAGTCAAGTACACTTTGTAGTATCAAGATAACTCAACCTTTCCTTAGGTGCTATTGTTACCAACCTTTCTTATCCCTCTTAGCAACACTCAAATAGATATAGTACTTTCCTAAGTAGCAATAGTCTTACCAATTAAGGTTTGACATCAAGGACAATACAACAATTGTTTCAATTTAGTTTCCAATAGATGGTGCATCCTGTGTCAGTGGAACTAAAAGACCCATACAAGTACAATGAAATCCATAAATGAATGGATTAGGATCCTGTGCATGTCAACAATATGAGAATAGGCCTATAGGAGATCCTCCAAAAAGTAAAGGGTCATATCTAAAGGACTATAATGACCTAACAATGCTCTTATCTCTCCAGGTATATGAAGACCTGCATCTCTATATGTCTCATCAGTCACTCCTATAGTAGTACTAGATGAAGCCTTAGAAGATGATCTGGCCCTACTTGGTCTTGTCAAAATGTATCTGCCCACTAAATCTAAAGTGATGGATGTGGCTGTAGAAGAAATATGTCCTATACTATCCACAACTCCCCTATGAGAAGTAATGGTGTCTCTATCTACAGTAGCAACCATAACCAATTCCACTGCCAGAGTCCTGTGTCCAACTAGCTACCTACGAGGTTTTACAACTTGATCAACCCTATGATATTGATTGCAGTCTGCAACCCTTCCAAGCCCCTAGCCATAATATGCTGGGAGATCTAAATAGTTGACCCTAAGTCCCAAATAGAACTGAACATACAACTGTTGTGCAAAATATAAGGGAATCTGGTCATTATTTGGATATTGACCATGTGCTGCAAGAAACTGAGGGAAAATCATACATGTGATCTAAGGAATCATAGAATGTGTAACTTGATATGCCCTCACATTGGCCCTCCCATCATAATGTGGGAAAACCTATCATTTGATGATTTCATTGGGGATGAGGCTCTGAACCATCACCAAGGAAACATCACTCAAGACCTCAGCTTTCAACTCTCAAAAAATGGTCTCAACTACCTAAGGCGTTAAGGAGTGAGACCTCAATATGATAGTCATAGTCTCTAAACTGGTCAATATAGTAGTACATGTATCTCTATATATACCATCTACTGAAGATGTATGGATAGACTCTCCTAGTCAATCCATCTCCATGTCAGCAATATGAAAAATGGCTTGCATATCAAGAGTCTGAGGTGCATCTTGAGTGGCCATCTAGATACATAACATGTAAAATCTAAGTGTTAATAATTAAGTACTTGATTACATGTTATAACTGCATGTATAATGGAAACAAATATCTAAATTATAGGTCTTATTAGGTCACATATGTGATCTTATTAGGTCTTAAGGGTCCTAAGATGCACTAATTGATATTAATAGGTCCTATTATGTCACATAAGTGGTCTTATTAGCTCTTAAGGTGTCGTAGATAACATAAGAGGTCTTATTAGGTCTTAAGGGGTCATAGATAAGGGGTCTTATTAGGTCTTATAGGGTCGTAGATAACATAAGAGGTCCTAAGGGGTCCTAAGGGATCCAGATAAGAGTCCTAGAATGTTAAGGGATCGTCGGTAACATAGGAGGTCCTAAAGTATAGATAAGAGTCCTATAGTGTCTTAAGGGGTCATAGGTAACCTAAGAGGTCATAAAGTGTCTTAAGGGGGTTTTCGGTAACATAAGTGGTCCTATAGTGTCTTAAGGGGTCATTGGTAACATAAGAGGTCCTAAAGTATAGATAAGATTCCTAGAATGTCTTAAGGGTTCATGGGTAACATAAGTGGTCATAAGATATAGATAGGGGTCCTAGACTATCTTAAGGGGTTATGGGTAACATAAGTAGTTCTAGAGTGTGTTAAGGGGTTGTGGGTAGCATAAGATGTCATAAGATATAAATAAGGGTCCTAGAGTGACTTAAGGGGTCGTCTATAACATAAGAGGTCCTAATGTATAGATAAGAGTCCTCGAGTGTCTTAAAGGGTCATGGGTAACATAAGAGGTCATAAGCTATAGATAAGGGTCTTAGAGTGTCTTAAGGGTCATGGGTAACATAAGTGGTCCTAGAGTGTCTTAAGGGGTTGTGGGTAAAATAAGATGTTGTAAGCTATAGATAAGGGTCCTATAGTGTATTAAGGGGTCGTGGGTAACATAAGAGGTCCTAAGGTATAGATAAGATTTCTAGAGTGTCTTAAGGGGTTATGGGTAACATAAAAGGTCCTAACAGGTCCTAGGCTACATTAGTGGATCCACGTATGTATTAATTGAATCTCAGATACATAAATGTGTCATAGAATAACCTAAGATATGTTAATGGGTGTTAGGGATTTGAATGGGTCATATATGTTTTGAAATATCATAAGGGATGTATAATGGTCCAATAATATTAACAGGTCATAGATTTGATAAGTGGTCTAAGTGGTCCTAGGACATCCTAAGATTCTTTAATGGATCTAGGGGGTCCTAAGGTTTCATATTTGTTTTAAGATTTCATAAGGGATCCATATAAAAGTCCTAGAATGTTAATGAGTTGTAGGTGCAATAAGTGGTCCTAGAGTGTCTTAAGGGGTCATGGGTAAGATAAGAGGTCCTAAGGTATATATAAGGGTCCTAGAGTGTCTTAAGGGGTCATAGATAATATTAGAGGTTGTAAGGGATCCAGATCAGAGTCCTAGAATGTCAATGGGTCGTAGGTGCAATAAGTGGTCCTAGAGTGTCTTAAGGGGTCGTGGGTAACAATGGGTCCTTGATGTGTCTTAAGATAATGTAAGGGATGGATAAGGGTCAAGTAGAGTGCCTTAAGGGGTTGGGGGTAATATAAGAGGTCCTAAGTAGTCCTGGATTATGTTAGTGGATCTTCATATGATATTAATTGAATCTAAGATACATAAACATGTCCTACAAAAATGTAAGATATCTTAATGGGTCTTGATGATCTAAATGGGTCATATATGTCTTAAAATGTCATAACAGATGTATAATGGTCCAATAATGTTAATGGGTCATAGATGTGAGAAGTGGTCTAGGGGATCTTAGGTTACATTAATTGATACTAGTGTGTCTTAAGGGTTCTTTCGGGAATCCATGGGTTCGCATATGTATTAATAGAAGCTAAGATAGATAAATGTGTCCTAGGACATTTAAAGATATAATAATGGGTCATATATGTCCTATGGGGTCCTTTGTGTCTTAAGATGTCATAAGCAATATGTAATGGTCCTAGAATGTTTTAAGGGGTTGTAGGCCTCATAATAGGCCCTAAGAGACCATAGGTTACATTAATTCATCCTACATTAAGGGGTCATGTTTAACATAAGAGGCCCTAAAGTATAGATAAGATTCATAGAGTGTCTTAAATGATCATGGGTAACATAAGAGGTTATAATCTATATATAAATGTCCTAGAGTATCTTAAGGGGTCGTGGGTAACATAAGTGGTCCTAGAGTGTCTTAAGGGGTCATGGGTAACATAAGATGTCATAAGCTATAGATAAGGGTCATAGAGTGTCTTAAGGGTTCATGAGTAACATAAGAGGTTGTAAAGTATAGATAAGAGTCCTAGAGTGTCTTAAGGGGTCATGGGTAACATAAAAGGTCCTAAGCGGTCCTAGGGTACATTAGTGGATCCTCGTATGTATTAATTGAATATAAGATACTGTATCATCTTAAAATGGAAGCACTTCCATGTTAAGAGAATTTAGCCCTCTAAGTAAGTGGTTTGGGCTCATGTTAAGAACCTTGATTAGGTCTTTGCATGTATTTGGCTTTCTCCCTGCTTTCCACTTCTTCTCCGCACTTGATTTCTTCATTCTAGGAAAAATTAGGGTTAAGATCTTAAGGACTTTCTGAATTTTCCTTCTTATATGGCTCTATTTTCTAGGTAGGGTTTAGAAATGAGACCTTCTAGTCCTTCATCACATCATTCAGAGGATTTTCTATCTATTCTTGACACTGGGTCCTGTTCTGACATCAAATTCTGCATTTTTGGCACCCTTGGAACTCCTCTTGCAGAGTCTGGCAAAGTTAGGGTTTGAGGTCAAATTTGACCTCGACCTTGACTAGGTATGGGTCAACCTCAACCTTGACTAGGTTAGGGTCAACCTTGACCTTGACCAGGTTAGGGTCGACCTCAACCTTGACCTCTTCCTGCCAAAATTTCAAAGTTTCATTTGCCGGTAATTTAGTTTTCAGGAAAGTTATTTCTCGCTTCTGGGTTGGCTATTTCGGGCTCCGCAACTATAAATCCTTTAATGGTATTTAATCAAGGTATATTTTCTAAAGGTGAGGACCTAATTGGGATTTAATTCTTCAAGGTGGCCCATCTAGAGGACTGTGCCCTAGATCACTATAAAAGGAGGCCTTCCTCTCTCATTTTTCATATCAAGTTGACATCACTCAATCATCAAGTTTTGCAATCAAGCAAGTCTTCAAGCATTAAAGTGTTTAGGCATTCATCCATCAAGGAGTTCCATTGTTAGCTATTAAAGGATTTAATCTCCTTGGAGCCCCCTTGAAGACCCCTCCTTCTCCATTCATTCAAACCTTCTCATATGCAAAGATCAAATCAAGATTGGTGTTGAAGATCAAAATACCATTGATTGGAGACATCCTACATTCATTGAAGCATTCTTACTTGTGGATTTGAGGATTCTAGTCCTCTACAAGGACTTCAACATAAGCGAGGTGATTTGTTTCAATTACTTTGTTTATGCACCTTATATTTCAGTTCAAATTCAAGGTTAATTCCTAAATTGGGGTTTGACTAATGCAAACCCCCATACAACCAAAAACCCCCCATTATCTTGTAGGTACATGTGTGAAATATCAGATCTGAGAGTGAATTTGGATACCCTTTTCGACAATCTTTTAGGATCTACGAACATAATCAGAATTAGACTTCAAATAAATAATGTGGTCTTTGACCTTTTAAAAGGTCAAAGTCAACCTATGTGAATTTGGAGAAAAGATTTATGGGTTTTGTCCACCTCGACATTTCTAGTCTACAACAAGTGATGAAATCCTCAGAAAGTTCATACAGAAGCTAGAATTCAGCATTTTCCAGATCTGCCCTAATTCAAGGTTAGTATTTGCACTTCAATTATTTCAGATTTCAAGCTTAATCCAACTATAGGGAAGTATAGGATTTATTCTTTCTTTCATATTCTTCATAGGTTGATTTGATTGTGTATTAAACTCTTGGTTTGTCAAATTGGATCTCTCTTTTGGGAATTTGGATTTAGGAGTGAATCTTACATTTTCCCCACCCACATACACAAATAGTGGTGATTCCAAATTACAACTATTCATTTTGGTGAACCCAACTAGCTTACTCTCTTTCTTTTTGGTGTTAGATTTCCTTTTATCTTCTTAGTATTAGATTTGTCCTTTGTGATTGATCTTGTATGCTAATTAGATTTCATGTTCATGCATTGTGTTCTTAGTTTAGTTCATTTACATTATATTGGTTTATGAGCTTTACTACCACTAGTCCTACTTATAACATTCTGGTTAGAAGAAGTTGTAGACTCATGGGTGCCTTTGAGACTGAATCTTCTCCTTTCCTTAGGATCCCCGATGATAACTTGATTCTTCATGATTCTAATCCTACTATGGAGCAAAAATCTTCTCACTCATCTCATGATGAGGATGATGCTTTAAGGGTTCCTCCTGAACAAGTCCAAAAACTTTCCACCAAACTTGATAAAATGGGTAATTGGCTTCTTCAATAAAACCATGGTCAAGATTCTATTCAAGCTATAGAGGCTCTTAAGAAAATTCTCCATGATAGTGATCAAGGTGTTAACCTCTTGCGTATTATTACTCATCTTGTGCATTCCAATGTTAAACCTTTAACTAAAGAGGCTCAAGATTTAGGTTTCACTACTCCTATCACTAGTGTTGAACCTCCTTCTAATCCTTTAGCTATTATTCCTATCTATACTCCTCCTCTGGTGACTGTGATGGTTCCCTCTATTCCTATGAGCGTTCCTCCTGTGTCCCTTCCTACATCACAACCTTCATATCATAGTGTTCCTTTCACTTATTCCACTCCGCTTCCAACTGTAGTTCCTAGTGTTCCTCTAGTTGTGTCTTCTATTCCTGCAGCTTCTTACACTTTACCTAGTATGTCTAATGTTGCTACTCCTCCTATTTCCTCTATTGATTCCACCATCATCAGTTTGGCTCAAACTGTATCATCCTTACAAAAACAACTTTCTTCCTTAACTCAAAACAAGTCTAGTATTCCTACATGTGACATGGGAAGTCCTTTGTCTAGGGATATTATCTGAACTCCTATTCCTCAGCAAGTCAATATGCCTCATCTTGAGAATTATAATGGAAAAGGAGATCTTGTTCATCATGTTAAAACATTCCAAATCCTTTGTGGTGATTATGCTCATGACCATAGGATTTTAGCCAAACTATTTGATCGAACCTTTCGTGACAAGGCCTTACAGTTGTATTGTTCCTTGCCTCCTTATTCAATTGATTCCTTTCCACAACTTGCTAATGCCTTTATTCAACAATTTCAAAACAATATTGGCTTGCAAGTGTCTTTGACAGATTTAATGCATTGTAAACAAAGTGCTAAAGAAAAATTGACTGAATTTATTGGTAGATTTAAGCATTTGCATGCTCAAATTTCTTATCCTGTTCCTGATATTGATATTCAACATATGTTTATTTCAAATTTTCAAAAGGATATTAGAGATAAGATTCTACTTACTAAATTTACCTCTTTTCAACAACTTTGTGCAGCGCTTCATCATTATCAATTACAAGTGAGTCATTTTGAGAGCAACACTCCAATGGCTCCTGTTCCTGTTGATAAGAGTGATGCTGCTCCTAATCCAAATAAGTTTAAAAAATTCAATAATTATGTCAAGATAAACAAACAAGAAGTTGCTGATTAGGTTGTTGTTGCATCTCATAATGTGACTTCTGTATCCACTCCATTTACTCCTCTTATTGAAACTTTACATGCTATTATGAATAGGTTGTTAGTTGCTAATATGATTACTTTACCTGCTATTTGACCTCTTTTACTTACTATGGTTGCATCTAAATCTTTTGATCAAAATGATTTTTGTCAATATCATCATTAGAATGGTCATGATACTAACAGATGTTATTCTTTAAAACATGCGGTCCAAGATCTCATTGATGCTAAAGCTTTATCTGTTGATAATCTGGATAGTAGTGGGAATCAATCTGTCTCTCCTCCTAATCAGAACCTTCAAATGTATAAGAATCCTTTACCAACGCATGATACTAATACTATTGCTCAACCATCTGCTATGGAAATTGTATATGATTCAAAGATGGATGATCTTAATCATGTCGTTAATCAAGTGGAGCATGTTGCTAAGTCTATATCTCCACCTCAACCTTCACGTCAATTTTAATCTCAATCTCTAGATAAACCTAAACCTAAAGTGAAACCTCAACCTAAACATCGACAACAATTTCAAGATAAAAGACCTCAAGAAATTTTGATTACCTTTGATGATTCTGAGATTATTAAGGCTCCTGATGGTCCCCTTTACATTTCTACTAGGGTTGCTCAGATACCTACTCGTGGTTGTATTGTTGATCCTACCTCCTTAGTCAATGTTATCACTGAAGAAAATCTTTTTATGAAAAGCTTACAATGAGACTTCTATGATACATCAGATGTGTGGATTCAAACTTGTAGTGCTTTTCTTTATCTGTCATTTGGTTCTATTACTTTACCAGTTGAACTTTTTGGAAAACTTGTGAACACTACCTTTGTTGTGGTTCCTACTTCTGATCAATTTCAAGTTAAGCTAGGTTTGTCTTGATTAACTACCATGCATGTTGTTGGTTCACCTATACATAAGTGTCTTAAGTTCATTCATGATGGTGAAGTGAAGACGATCAATCATAGTCTATATCGACCTTCTAAGCCTAGAGATTGTGCTGCTTTGGATTTCTTTTGGCCTTCATTACCTAATTCATGTCCTCCTTGCCCTGATAATCTTTTTCAATCATATCAAGCCTATAAGCATTGAAAGATTCTTCAATTAAGCATACCTACTATGGATCTTAATCATGGTCTTTTAGCTACACCTTCGATACCTCCTTCAACTATGGCTTCTTGTTCTATTAATCAAGTTCCTCCTACTAAATCTATCAAAGATCTTGTGATTGCTCCTCCTATGGTTGATAATCCTCTTGATCTTCCTACAAAACCTGTGAAGGATCCTACAATTGTTCCTCCTAGTTCTCAACCTATTTCAAATAAATCAAAACATAACTGATCTGCTAATGAACATCGTAAAAAGCATCGTGCTCATGCTAAAGCTAAAAGATCTCTACTTTCTATGGATACACCTATGCATAATGTTGTTACTAATAATGATGTTCACATGCATGATTATGATGATTCTATTCATATCTTAGATCCTATTTTGATTAATTTGGATGACAAAGATAATCTTGATGATACTAATAATGTTATTGATGAATATGAAACTATTGACATTGACATTGATTTGCCGAATATACTTTCATCTCAATTAACTCTTACACCTAGTATCGAAGATAGTGATTCTCAAGAGGATCCTTGTTTGGAACTAGCTATCATTCCTACTATATTCGATATAGTCCCTCTTGCGAGTTACCCACCTACCCTAAATGATATAAAATGAGATGGGGAAAGTAGGGGGCATGCTTGATCGACTTGTCCTTTGTGGTAGTTTTGTTGTGTGTTTGCCTACTGTATTGTGCTTCTCCCATAATGTATTTGCTAAATGTTGTTAGATTATTTTATATGATCCTTGTTACTCAGTTGGTACAAGGTGATGAAGGAATCGAAACTGTTGTTCAAATTCCTCTATATGTATCTCTATTCTTCTATGCGTTGTTCAATGTTATGTTGTAACCGTGCTATTGTTTGTAAATGTTTCCTTTTGTAATCTACTTAGATTCAAGATATGGTAGCACTAAATCTTTTTGGTCTCCATGTCATGGTCTAAAAAGATTCTTCTTTGTATATCTTATGTGATCTTTCCTCCTTTGTGATTGTAGTTCTACTTCCTTTGGGGAATGATGTCAATTCATTTTCAATAATATCATATATATATTATCCTATGATCATACTGACCCCATGGTAGGTAGATCCCTTCTGTGTTCTCTGTATGTTTCTATGATATTTCCCTTGATTTGTCTTCATCTGGGTGCATCTCGACCTGGAAACATAATCAGTGGAGTTGTTTATGTTTTCATTAAAGCCATTGCTCCTGTTAAAGTGTTAGTAATGACTCTAACATGGGGGCATATGCTCTACTCACTTATTACACACACGCACTTATGAAAAATTCAAAACATGCTAAATATTCTAAAGGTAATGCACATAAGTTGCTAAATCCTAAGGAAGACACAAACTTTAAATTTACTTTTCAATCTTTCTTTTTGGATTAAGAACTAATCCTTAAAGTATGGAGTTATATTAGGATCTCTTGATCCCTCCAGTTTCAAATACACATATATTGTGATCCCTTAAGGTTGGAAGTGTCCTTAAGACTGGATCTCTTTTGTTTTTTATTTATTCTTATGGAATAGAATATTCCTAAGGATAAATCCTTGATGGGTTGACTAGTGAGTAGCCACATTCACTGGGTGGTTCAATTCCATCTTTTCGGTTGCACCTTTTTCATGTGTGGTTCACAATGGGACATAAGTTCTCATTGGGTGAGGTAATCACACTTTTTAGAGATGTCTCTATTATCTATGATCTAAGAGTCAATGAAGACTTCAGTCCCTGGGGGCTTGGGATTTCTCTTTTTCCCTTAGATTATGATAAGATTATCTTGTTATTTTTATCTCCTTTACCAAGAATTTGCATCGAGTCCATACTCTTGCTAAAGTGGGGGCTTAATGTATAATCTTAAAATGGAAGCACTTCCATGTTAGGAGAATTTATCCCTCTGAGTAAGTGGTTTTGGGTCATGTTAAGTGGCTTGATTGGGTCTTTGCATGTATTTGGCTTTCTCCCCACTTTCCACTTCTTCTCCGCACTTGATTTCTTCATTCTAGGTGAAATTAGGGTTAAGGTCTTAAGGACTTTCTTGATTTTCCTTCTTCTATGGCTCTATTTTCTAGATAGGGTTCAGAAATGAGACCTCCTAGTCCTTCATCACATCATTCAAAGGACTTTCTATCTTTGCCTAACACTGGGTCCTGTTTTGACATCAAATTCTACATTTCTAGCACACCTGGAACTCCTATTACAGAGTCTGGAAAAGTTAGGGTTGACCTTGACCCTAACCAAGTTAGGGTCAACCTCAACCTCAACCTCTTCCTACCAGAATTTCAAAGTTTCATTTCCTGGTAATTTAGTTTTTGGGAAAGTTATTTCCTGCTTCCAGGTCAGTTGTTTCGGGCTCCGAAATGGTAGATCCTTTAATGGTATTTAATCAAGGTATATTTTCTAAAGGTGAGGACCTAATTGGGATTTAATTCTTCAAGGTGGCCCATCTAGAGGACTGTGCCCTAGATCACTATAAAAGGAGGCCTTCCTCTCTCATTTTTCATATCAAGTTGACATCACTCAATCATCAAGTTTTGCAATCAAGCAAGTCTTCAAGCATTCAAGAAAGTCTTCAAGCATTCAAGTGTTCAAGCATTCATCCATTAAGGAGTTCCATTGTTAGCTATTGAAGGATTCAATCTCCTTCTCATATGCAAAGATCAAATCAAGATTGGTGTTGAAGATCAAAATACCATTGATTAGAGACATCCTACATTCATTGAAGCATTCTTACTTGTGGATTTGAGGATTCAAATCCTCTACAAGGACTTAAACATAAGTGAGATGATTTGTTTCAATTACTTTGTTTATGCACCTTATATTTCAATTCAATTTCAAGGTTAATTCCTAAATTGGGGTTTGACTAAGGCAAACCCCCCATACAACCAAAAACCCCCATTTTCTTGTAGGTACAGGTGTGAAATCTTGGATCTAAGAGCGAATTCGGATACCCTTTTCGGAAATCTTTCAGTAATAGTTGACAAAATTGGAATCAAACTTCAAATAAATAATATGGTCTTCGACCTTTTAAAAGGTCAAAGTCGACCTGTGTGAATTTGGAGAAAAGATTTATGTGTTTTGTCCACCTCGACATTTCCAGTCTAGAACAGGTGATGGAATCTTCAGAAAGTTCATACAGAAGCTAGAATTTAGCATTTTACAAATCTGCCCTAATTCAAGGTTAGTATTTGCACATCAATTATTTTAGATTTCAAGCTTAAACCAACTATAGGGAAGTATAGGATTTATTCTTTCTTTCATATTCTTCATAGATTGATTCCAATGTGTATTAACCTCTTGGTTGATCAAATTGGATCTCTCTTTTGGGAATTTGGATTTAGGAGTGAATCTTACATTTTCTCACACACATACACAAATAGTGGTGATTCCAAATTACAACTATTCAGATACATAAATTTTTCATAGAACAACCTAAGATATGTTAATGGGTCTTCAGGATCCAAATGGGTCATATATGTCTTAAAATGTCATAAGGGATGTATAATGGTCCAATAATATTAATGGGTTGTAGATGTGATAAGTGGTCTAAGTGTTCTTAGGACATCCTAAGATTCTTTAATCAGTCTTGGGGTTCCTAAGGTTTCATATTAGTTTTAAGATTTCACAAGGGATCTAGATAAGAGTCCTAGAATGTTAATGAGTCATAGGTGTAATAAGTGGTCGTATAGTGTCTTAAGGGGTCATGGGTAACATAAGAGGTCCTAAGATATATATAATGGTCCTCTAGTGACTTAAGGGGTCATATGTAACATAAGAGGTCCTAAGGGATCTAGATAAGAGTCCTAGAATGTTAATGGGTCGTAGGTGCAATAAGTGGTCCTAGGTTGTCTTAAGGGGTCATGGGTAACAATGGGTGATATACGTGTCTTAAGATAATGTAAGGTGTTAGCACCTGAAAGAATTTCCATGGTTTTTTGTCTTTTATCTAGTCTTTCCCTACAAAATTTCATGGCCTTAGCATGTTTCTTCTGGTCCCTGCAGTCATTTTTATGTCCCTAGTTTTGAGACCCTAAGCAGAATATTCAAAAAACTAGCCGATGTATTCAAAAGCTGTTTGTTTTACCTTGGCCCTATCTAGTTTTTTATTACTATATCAGGTCACTTAAAAGTCATAATTTGCATGTGCACATTTCCCTTCCCTATTGGTCACGTATTTGTTTAATCCTCAGACGGTTTGTCTTTTATTTCAGTGAACTGTCGATTACATGCTTGTCACTTGTTCACATGTTGTCTGGTGGTCACATCTTTTTATTCTACGAATTTTTGATTACTCATTTGTCACTGGTTCACTTGGTTTCTTGGTAGTTTATCTTCCCTCTCGACGATTGGGTGAACACTATGGTCACGTATTCTCCTGTTCCTAGCGGCTTATCTCTTAACTATTTTTGACTTGGTGTGGCGGTTTCCTTTTCTTTGGTCACATGTTTGTGTTATTTTTTGGGCCCGATCTTTTGACAACATCTCCATCCAACAGTTAGCATAAGTTCTTATAGGATTTGTCAGAAGCTTGAGATCTTATGCTAATCGTTGATCTTTCCTGATGATGTAGCCTTTCTTTTCAAGTGGGTCCACATGCCAAGTATGCTAATTTGGTGATTCTAATTGGTCAATGGGAGTATAAAGTGGAATTATGTCAGTGGGACTAGTTCTCTTGGCATCCAGGTATATTAAAGTTTAGTTTGATCTTATGGCTGTCATTATTTTGCTAGGATGACATGCTCGACCTTTAACTTAGTGGTATAGCGATAGCTATTGATTCTTGTAAAGGATTAGTGGGTCCAAGGTGACACGTATGCACAGTTGGCAATATTTTATTGGTCCATGTATTGGCACATTGGTGGTTGTCAGTGGGACCTAGTTTCTAGATGCGTCAAAGGGTCCTAATAGTGTCAGAATATCAACAATGAGTGAATGATCTTATGGGATCTGTCAGAGGTTTAAGATCATGCACCGACCGTCGATTCAATCTTTCTCAGAGAGGATAAAGTGTGGCGGGTCCATTTCCTAGGTGTGCTAATATGGAAAGCTATGATTGATCCATGTTGTGTGACTGGATATTGTGTCAGTGGGGCTAGGTCTTTTGGGGTTTAGTTGTTCTGATAGTGATAGAAGATCAACAGATGGTGTGTAATCTGATGGGTTTTTTCTAACATATGCAATCTTAAGACTACTGTTGATCTTCCTACTATAGGCCCAGTTAAGTTTCTTTAGTATTTTGGTGGTTCTAATAAAGTGGTCAGTAGCCTGATAAATTTTAATGATTTTCACTCATTCACGAAATGAAACGGTGGTCTTCTAAGTTGACTAGCGATTCAATGAGTGTGTATTTGCGTGATTGGTAAAGTATCTGGCGATAGTATAAATTTTTCCATGAATGGCCAACTACCCTTTAGTCGCTTGTTCACCAAATGTAGCTTAGATAAGTTAGGTTCCTTTTGTTCGCTCATTCACTGAGTAAGGTAGTAATGTTCTAAAAGGTTTAGTGACTTAGCAAAGAAGGGCGATGTAATTGCTAGATATATTGGTGGAGGTAAAAAGAATTCTGCAACTTGGAGGTATCCTTCAGTCACCAGTTCACTGAAAAGGGACCAAGGTCAAGTATTTTCCTGTAGTCACTAGTTTGCGAGGTTAAGCAGTGGTTAAGGTTTTCTTTTCGTGAACAAGAAAAAGCATTGTCGCATGGTCGCTAAATGTAAAATAGGATTCCTTTTAAAGTTAAATCATAAAAAACCATGAAAAGGAGGAATCAGATGGTCAAGACTTAGAGTTCATGGAGATTCAAATATTGACCGCTGATTTGCTACTAGCGCCATGGAAATGACCATTATCATTCAAAATCAAATTTTTGAGGGTTTTTCCTATGACCAGAAGGACAAAAATTGAATGTAGAAGCGACTGGAGCTGGTAGGAGGTGATCTGTTTTCCATTGCAGTATGGTCCAGGCTTTTCCGTAACCATTTACAGAGATTTTTACTGTGTGGTTTTGTGCTCGAGGCATGTTGCAGGTTGACATTTTGGGCATTTTTGTGGTTCTCAGTACTTTCTCAAAGAATTTATCATGATTAAGGATCACTCTGGGATCTTTTTTTCTCCTAGCCGACTGGTTTTCTTCCCCTGTATTTATTTTGTGACTATTTTCAGTGGGTTTAGTGGTTGAAACCCTAGCCCTAGTCATCCATAGCTTTTTGTAACCTGTGTTGGGTTTTCAAGATGACTAGGGGGTATAAGTTACAAGATTTTTTATTTTGTAAGGGTTCCAAAACTTTCCTTGGTCCCAGGTTGTTGTTGATGGTATTACACTGAGTAAGGAGAACCTAGATTTTGGGTCTTTTCCTTTGGTATTTTGTTGCTTGGTAATGTATTGATTTTTGAAAATTAATGAGAATACACTTGAATTCATGTCTCAAATCTCTGATTGTCTTCTTTTTTGATTGTGGATTCATATATGTTAAGGTCACAAAGTTGATTAGCATATGGTAAACAAAGAGTATTGTGAGATCAGCTTGGAGTTCCTAACAAAGTTAGGATTAAAGCCTGATTCAGTGAGTTTATTGTTAGATTGGAATTTGATGATCATATTTGGGAGTGAGGGGAGTAATAGGTAAAGCACTTACTCTAAGTTCATATGTATTTGAGTTAAGGTTTTAGGGTGATATATGTTATTTAGTGACTCTTTTCCCTAGGACAAGGCACTGATCTCTTCTCTAGAGGTAGTCCATCATCATTAATCACACACATATTCAAATGATAATATCTTTTAGTCAGTCAGTAGAGAGTATATTGGTATAATATTTAGTGATTCCTTTCAATAAGTGAATAAAGGGTACACCCACTTGAGCATTGAGGCTCAAAGTGTAGGAGGATCTCTTTAGATCCTTGTTAATTGGCCCTCTTCCTTGTAGACTTTGGAGTGGTGATAGAGTCCAAGTATTATTTAAGTTATCCATCAAAGTATAAATCTGCAAGTTGAAGATCAAAGGGAACTCCCAACATAAGGAATGGATAATGGTGAGGTAGAGTGTTTTAACGGGTCAGGGATAACATAAGAGGTCCTAAGGGGTCCTAGGTTACATTAGTGGATCCTCGTATGATATTAATTGAATCTAAGATACATAAATGTGTCCTAGGAAAACCTAAAATATGTTAATGGGTCTTGATGATCTAAATGGTTCATATATGTCTTAAAAATGTCGTAAGGGATGTATAATGGTCCAACAATGTTAATGGGTTTTATATGTGATAAGTGGTCTAAGGGATCTTAGGTTACATTAACTGATACTAGTATGTCTTAAGGGTTCTTGAAGGCAATGATGGGTTCACACATGTATTAATAGAAGCTAAGATAGATGAATGTGTCCTAGGACATTTTAAGATATAATAATGGGTCGTATGGGTCCTAAGGGGTCCTATGTGTCTTATGATGTCATAAGCGATACCTAATGGTCCTAGAATGTCTTAAGGGGTTGTACGCCTCATAATAGGTCCTAAGAGATCATATGTTACATTAATTCATCCTAGAATATGTCTTAAGGAGCCTTGAGGGAAACAATGAGTCCTTGTATGTATTAATGCAACCTAACATGTACATCAATAGGTCATAGGACATCCTAATATGTATTATAAGATCCTGAGATTCCTAAGGGATCCTAATTGTCTTAATATTTTGTAAGGGAGGAATAAGGGTCCTAGAAACTTACTGTACTACCATTTTTTAACATTTTCTAACTTACAACTAGATCATTTTAAAATATTTAACAGCAATTTTCTAAGATTTCTACAAACTAAAAATTATTTAAACCAAATAACTAACTAATATGTACTAAATTTACTAAAAATGCATGTACATGAATGAGAGAGAGAGAGAGAGATATTCGTAATATTTACAACTTTAAACTTGAAATTTAAAAATAAATATTTTTAATAATTTCTATAAGATCTTAATGTTTTCTAACATTTCTACTATGGTTTCCAATGTTTTGTAAATATTTTCTAATAGTTGCTAACAAAGTACTACATTTTTCTACTATTTTCTAACATATTCTAACATTTATACTATGATTTTTAATATTTCTATCATTTTATAATATTTAATTATGATTTTCTAACATTCTACTATCAATTTCTAACATATTAGATAATATTTATCTACGATTTTCTAACATTTATACAAATAAAAAACTATTTAAAAGAACTAACTATATAAAATAAATATAAAACATATAGTTTACAGTAAAAAATGAGAAAAATGCATGTACCTGATACTGCTCACAATCTAAATGTTGAAAATACTTGGGAGTGGCTGACGTGCTGACATGCTTTGCTCCAAGGCCTGGGGTCCACAAAATCCAATAGTGCCAGAAATATATAATGAAATCTAGCCCAAAGGGGCTTCGCATGAAGTACCCTCCAAAGGGTACTTCATGCAAAGGGGGGTCTTCATGCAAAGCCCCTTGTCTGGGGTACTTCACGCAAAGTGGGTCCACCACTTTGCCTGAAGTATCAACTTCGCACGAAGACTCTAAAATTTTATTTTTCCCCACGAAACCAATTTTGTTCCTTCGTAAAAGTGGGAGATAGCTTTGTGGGATCACCCATAATAATTATATCTTATATACCTAGCATCAAAATATAATAAATCCATAGTCGGCTCTAGTAGAAAAAATATGTAACATGTGTAACCATGAGAAATACACCAATCAATTATGCATGCTAACCTCAACAAATATCTAGATAACATGTATCATGTTAGATATAGAAAAAGATATTATCAAACCAATCAAATTACTGATCTGGTAGGATCACTGATCAATGCACCTGTTGACTATCTCTATCTTTTATAATTCTTTGAAAACCTGATAATCATAGCATCAAAACTAAACCAAAAAATAATATCATCTATTAGAATCATATATTACCATATCATATGTCCCAAGAAACCTTCATATAGATTCTCTTCTTATAATTCAGCCTAACTTCTTCATATCAAACCTTTTTTCCCAACCTGTATAATGCTACATGTTCTTCCTTACTTAGTCAATTTTCCTTTCTAACCTTCGGGGCATACAAAATATGTTAGTAGAACAAATGGAATGAGTTTAGTTTCCATCAATGAGAACATACAACCATTATGTAATAGTGTCTCTTGCATAATAATCTCCCCCCTTGGAATTGATGGTAACACTTAGATGAAAATGACTTATTGTCCCAAGAAAAATTCCAAACTCCAAAACTATCTTCCTAACCAAAAATTAATGCTCCCCCTGATTTGATCAATTCATTTTTCTCATGAAATCTGTCCACATTTGACATCAATGTTAAAGGAAAGGAACAAATGCATAATTTAACTAACAAAATCCTATAGCATCTGATTATATATATAGATATGAAAGGTGTACTTAGAGAAGTTTCAAAATATAAAAAAAAATGCTCCATAGAGGTACACAATCAACATCCCAACTTTTCTTTAAACATTCAATGATCTAAATTTTTGTGGAAACTTCCTATGCTAGTTTCTCTACTTCACATGCATCATGTGCATATTTCTACACACATGCTACAATTTCTTCCTCCACACATCTTTATCAATATTAGCAATAATTTGACTTATAATTTCTCTGATACTTACCTTAATTCTTTCATTCTCCATGATAAGGTTCTTAATATCATTATTAAGCTTAATCACCTAGGTTAAGTGAACCAAATCTAACTCCTTTAGAGTATCATATCCTAGAGATATCTCAATTAATTTGACTTCACTCTCCTTGACTATCTTATCAATATTGGATACACATTTAGGATAATCAATACATAAATTTTATATTTTTTCTCCTTCTCCTAAAAAGTGTTTTAGCCTCTTAATATAAATTCCCAATGATTCCTTGTTCCTTGCAATAAACACATTAAAATGATTAAACATTTTAGTGTTTAATTCATTCTATACCTGCACCATAGTTGATTTCACAATATATTGAATGTGTGTATTGACTACATTTGAAAGTTCTTCTAGTCGACTAGATGTAGAAACATTATAATCTAATACATATTTTGGCATAAGTTTTCTCCAATCATTTTCTAACCTGGTTAATATTTTATTTCCCTTCTCACTAGACTTGAAGATACACTCTCTTTCTTTAGCATGAATAATTGAAGTAAGCTTCATCAAATGATCATCACTAAGAGTGTCAAACTTAGTTGGACCTTAAATCTACATATCTATTATCTCCTTTCCTGAGAATGTAGGTAATACCTTCAGAATAGCCATTTCCTTCTCAAATTGTTCATATTTCACTTCCTCATCCTTCTAATAGGTCCACACATGTAAAAGATCTATCTTCTTTTACCCCATCCTCTTTCTGATCCTCACCATGAGATATTTTTTCCTTAGTTTGTCCTAGGTATGCTTCAATGGAACTATAATCTTTATTGTCTCTATGTTCTCCTATAATACCATTATATTTGTCTTCTTTTACCGTATCTTTATAATTCATTACACTAGGTATATCTTCCTCATCATCCTGACTTGTGGAAAGTTCTATGAGTAGACCAAAAAATAGAAAATTGGTTCTTCAATTATGGAATAGAAACCATGTATGCATAGTAGACTCATGACTTTCCTTAGATGAAGATTGTGTTCCTTCGGTGCAAGACCTTCATGCCAATTATCCAAAATTATTTTACTTTTCACTTCTTTAGTTTCCTCAACAAATACATCATTTTTTTCTACTCATAATCAAGTTTATTCTTATTTTATTCAAAAAATATCTTCTTTCTTCCTTAAGGAGTGTCTTATGACATTTGGTTGTAATAACCAGACATATTTGTAGATCTTTATAATTTTGTTGACTATTACTGTCTTACACTTAGTCATATATCTAGGCAAGGATGGTTGGTCATCACTGCGACCGAGTCATTTTGTAAAGGCCAAGTTTTATATTGTATACTTACCAAGTAGTAGTACTACCGAGTAAAGTCACAGTCATAATATGTTTGTAATATGCTGAGTATAGTTATTTTTGAGCAACATATATCAATGATTACCAAGTGATAGAGAAGGTCAATAGATGCTGAGTATAGTAGATGCCGAGGATAGTTGATGCTGAGTGCCAGTGATAACTTTTGCCGAGTTAGCCAGAATTGACATACAACTTTGAAATGGCACAATGATCAAGGTAAACCATTTTTGAGGATAATTATATTTTGTATGTTGTCTATTGAGGTAATCACGGAGGTGGTTATGCATCCATATTTCTATCATTGATCCCTATGTATAACCTTTAGCCAATTAGAAAATTGTATAGTATAGGTGGCAATAGGAATATATCTAGACCATAGATCTTGTAATGGTAAAACATTTTTGTTACTATATAAAGGAAAGATCTAGGACAAAGATATGTGTGGGAATCAAAGAGATATATAGAGACACTGAGATCAGATGAATACTATGAGTATGAGGAAATGATAAGGAGAAGTATTTAGATCAATTTTAGTGATCGAGAAGAGCAGTGAAAAGATAGAATCAAGAACAATCAGATAGAAGAGATCACACTCACACAGTAAAGAGAAGATTTGTAATCAGCATATAAGCACAAACCAAAGGATCATATACTAAGAAATTTTAACCAGTGTATCAGGGTAAATCTCTTAACCGAGTAGTCTTAGTAGACTTTTGTAAATCTCTTTACCGAGTGCTTACTTTATTGTAAGTTTACAAATCCTCTAACAAGGTGGACTGAATAAGTCTCTTAGCTTTTAACAGAGCAAACATTTCACAGGGTAGATCATGATATGATCAAATTTTGTAAAGCCCTAGTAGGAAAACTTTATTATCTGTAGTAGTGAAGATTTGTGGGTGTCATCCCCACCCTAGTTTTACCTTTCAAGGGTTTATGGGTTACCAAATCTATTGTGTTATGTGTGATTTCATGTATGCTGCTTGACATGATATATTACTTAGATTGTTCAAGTTTTGTTTACATGATGCATAAAGTTCTAACAGGTTAAAAGGATAGAAGTTAGTAAGTTCTGATTCATCCCCCCCCGCACCCCCTCTCAGTACTACTTTCCCATTTGTATTTCCAACAATTGGTATCAGAGCAGAGGGTTTCTCATAAGGAAGTCTAACCACTTGAGGAAAATATCTTAAGATGGAAGTTTACAAACTGGGAAAAGTCGTAGAAATCCAAAAGATTGAAGTTCAACTAGCATTACAACAATTGGAAGCAGCCAGAGGGGAACTGAAGATATCTTTGAGCAAAAGAAGAGAAATAGCTATTCCACAAAGTAAGCCACTGTACAAGGAAGAAGACACCACTGGACTATTTGATATTGGTAATTGTACAAAAAATGACAAAGCCATGAAATAATTGCTAGAGAAAAATACCATACTAAATGATGAGATCATGACTCTAAAAAGAGAATAGGAAATTCAATTTGTCAGACTCTGTGAAGTAGTGGAGCAGAAAAAGAAAGCTAAAGATGATAAATCAATGGCTGAAGAAGACAAAAGACAAATTGAAATAAGGCTAGATGAGAGAACAAGTGATATACAAAGGTTGACTAATAATCAACTAGATATGGTAAATCAACTACTACTGGCCAACCAAGAATTGGGTAGGAAAGACTTGGAGAACAATCAACTAAAACATGAACATGATCAACTAAAACATGAGTTGAGAACTAAGAAAGAAATCAATAAAAGGACGAGCAAACCTAATGCAGCTACAAAGTATTTTGAAGAACTGTTAAGGTCACCTAGGACATCTGGTGATAGATCTGGACTTGGATTGAATGAACAATCATCTACTGAAGAAGGAGAGTCATCAAAAGATGGAGAACAAAATACTACTAAATCAAAGAACAAAAGGCCCACATGTCATCATTGTGGGAAGCCAGGACATACAGCCAACATATGTAGAAGCAAACATGGTAAGACTAATTCTAAACCTAAGTTTAATGGACATTGTTTTAACTGCAAGAAGCATGGACATCAAGCACATGAATGTAGATCTAAAGCTAACATTTCATCCACCTCACCCAAGTTTCAAGGAAGTTGTTTCAATTGTTAGAAGTATGGGCACAAAGCTTATGAATGCTGATCTAGACCAAGGTGGTCAACTAATGAGTTACAACACTTGGTACAATCGTCATTATTGTGGTAAGTATGGACATATTGGAGTAAATTGCATGAAGACTCATTTTAGAGGCAAATCTAAAAGCTAGATGAATGCAAGCATGGTCTATTATAAATGTAATAAGGTCAGTCACTTAAAGAGAGATTGCAGATCACCTATGCCGAGCAATCTTAATAACCAGAATGAGGATATCTGTGAAAAAATGAGGAACCAGATGGAAAAGTCATGGAGAAAGAAAGAAGAAGGAACAACAAGTGAAGTAAGAACATCTGAGGTCACCCAATCTAATGGATCAGGTGATCACACTTCTTCCAACTAAGCATGAAAGGTATGTCTGGAACTGATTCTTGCAAAGCCTTACTTTACATCAGTTCCTAACATAGAATTGAGAAAAAGTCCATATCTACCTAGATTAAGATGCATTAGGACATATCTAAGCAAAAATAGAAAATTTCATTTTAATGCCGAGCATCAGTGTCTTGACCGAGCTAACAATGTTTGCTAAGCACCTATTGTTGTCGAAATGCTATGCCGAGCTGTATCACAATAGTTACATCAACCGAGCTTGTGTCTAACTGAGTTTAACATGAGTTTGCTGAGATACTTGTACTTCACCTAAAATCTATACGGAGCATATATGAGACCCTAATCCTATTTTTTCAGATTCTATAAAGTGAAAAGTTGGCATTAATTTCATTTCACCATGCTATTCAAGATTTTAGAGTGATTCAGAATTTGTGCAACCTAGATCAAGCAAAGAAATTTTGAATCTTCTCAGTGTGCCATCGGCAAAATTCATCTGTAGGGTTAATTGACAAAAAGGTACTTTACTGAGCTACTATTTTCTTTTCAAAAATTATAGTGTGAAATGGCATCGTCTTCATCTATACCAATCAGGAAATAGAGAATGGAAGTTTTCAATGTACAACTTGTAAGGAATGAGGTTTGTAAACCAAGGATATTCAAGGTAATATCTGAAAGTGTGATCAAAGGAGATTTGAATGAAGCTCTATCTGTCACTCCAGAAAATGTGTTAATGATGAATGATGTTAGGTCCTGCTATATGTGCAAAATTGGAGAAATTGGTGATTACGAGATCAGGGAAGCCTTGACAAATTATGTATCAATAGAGTGCTGAAGCTGGAGCACAAGGTCATTGCTGACCAAGGGTTAGTACATGCCCTAAATTTCCCACAAAATTTTAAAGTTGAATGGATAAAGATCATGTTGGGTCAAGTGCACGACATGCAATTATGGCTGGAAGATGGACCAGTGAAGATTACAAAGGAAATGATACATGATGTCACTGGTTACCCTACCATTAATAGGAAGAGAAAAATGAAATGTACAGGAAAAGAAGATATTCAAGTGAACACACAGGCAGTTTGGAACAAATGTGGAATGACAATTTCCACCATCACTGATCTAGAAATTGACTTCACTGTTAGAGTTATCTCACATAAGTTTTACCAATCCAGTCAGTTGGATAGCATCCCCTATATGGCAGTGGACCAAGCTTGGAAGATAATTAAGAAAGGGCACACATATGATCTTGCTGAGAACTTGAACTCCATCAGGATGGTGAAGAACTCTATGTGTAAGTTTGGTTCATTGTTGATCTGTATATTCTTTTATGTCAAGAAGTATTTTCCTACACATGGTGATGTGAAATGGGATAAGAAGAAACCCATTATTGTTCAGATAAATGATTTCATAAATGAGATTGGTGATGATTTTGAAGGAATCATGGATAATTATTTCATTGAGTTTAAGAAGAAGATGAGGAATAGGACTGGAGTCCTTGTGTCTCTGATTGAGAAATATAGTAAGGAGATATGTTTTCTAGCAGACACAGACTTTACCTATACATAGGCAATCCTACCTAGGGTTTCATGGTTGATGCCACTACCCTATGAACTCAATATTGATGAAGCTACTGCTGCAATCACAACCCTCCTAGCTGAGGAAGTTGATACTAAGGCACCTTACTTTGGTACATTTGAAGAGGCCAAATCCAATATCTCTTTAGGATTATTAGCTACCACCACTGAGAGAAGAAGAAAGAAAATAGTAAAGAATCTGGAAGAATATGTTAAAGAATCTGACAAAGATGCACCACTAGAGTTAACCCAAGGGTTAGGAGAAGATGAGAAGAGTGCAACTAGTGGAAGTGAGATAGAAGAAGAAGAAGAGAAGAAACCAATAATTGCTAAGTCCCCACCTAGAAGAAGAGTGTTAAAACATAAAGTGTTTGAGACACCATCACTTAGACCTCAGCCAAAAAGGACTACTACCAAGACCCCTAAGATGCCTCCTGCATCTGCAAAGTGAAAACTCACTCAACTGAAGGCAGTGCTGACCAAGGTCATGAAGAAGCTGAGAAGGAAACTTGTTCTACCAAAAGATGATGAAGAAACTGAAAGTGATGAAGCAATAAAGGGGAAGGCAACACAACATGGTTCACATCAACTCACTGTTGATGAATTGTGTCATAAGCTTACTAGCACAGCTGCAGTTGATGAAGTGAAGAAATTAAAGTTTGGACCACTGAGTATTGGAGATAAAGAAAAATTTGAGGATGCTATTCTTGAAATGTTATACACTTTCAAGATGCTGCTGATTGAAATTGAAATTAGGATTCCAAAGGAATTGTGCAATAGAGTCACACAAAAGTGGGAGTATGATTTACAAATAGAGTAGGAAATAAGAGCAAGTACATCAACAAAAGTTGAATCCACTCTCACTCCTGCAAATATCAAACAGATAGTCAACCAATACAGAAGAAAGTTTGATCCTAAAATTAGAGCCTATCTTATCCTTCAACACAAGATTGAAGATGTTGTTCAAGAGAGTTTGAAGATTTGGAAGGTAGTGTTTGGTTTGATATTGGCCCCGGTAGAAGACAAGGATGAAGGAAAGAATGACAGTTTAGTTGCAACCACTTCAATAGTTGTTGAACCTAAAAAAAAGAAAATTACAATGGAGACTGATACTCCTAAGGAAGTGCAATTAAAGGATACTTTTGAGGTTCATATTGTTGATATACCGGACGAGAACCTCATTGAGACCTCTTTCTTAACTGAGGATGATCTAAAGAAGACAACAACAATAGGAACACCCCTGCTAGGTAGTAACATTGTACTATTGCAAAGTCAAGGATTATCCCACCATCACAAGCACACAATCTGTCATTGATAATCCTCCTATACCTAAAGTTGCTACTATTGATAAGTTAGTTGGTACAAGTCTTACTGAGGAACCAATCAAGTCGGTACCACTAACACACTCTACTGAGAAAGAAGTTAAAGAAGAAGATAAAGTTCAAAGTCCTTCTAAGGAAGAACATAGTATAGAAGGACAAGGAATGAAGCTAGATGAACAAGTTGTTCAACCTCATGCCAAGGAAAAGGAGAAAGAAGAACGAAATAGTAGAGGAAAATTCATTGAAGAACAAGTGCCAAAGGAACAAGAGGCCATCAAAGCTCTTGTATAGCTGTCGAGTGGAAGCACCCCACCAAGAGCACCAAAGGAAATAGATGAGGTAACAATTGATGAAGAAATTGTTATTTCTAAATGGGATACTAATAACCTTACTTTCGAGAAGCTACAGATAATGAAAGATTTTCTAACTAGGAAAAGTAGACAAGCAGAACTTTGACGGGAACATCAACAAAAATAGGTTCTTCATGAAATTAAGGACATATTTAATGAAGTTTATGACTTATCTGATGTAAATAGTTTTGTTCCCATATTGGAAAAACTTGTACATATTGTTCAAAAAGTAAATAATGACACGAGTTGTGAAGGTGATAAGTTATTTGAATGGTCAGAATGCAGATTTGAGTCAAAGATGCTGGATAAGATATCCACCAAGATAGCAGTAAAACAAGTTGAGTTGTCAACTTTGGTGAAGGAGATTGAGAGATTAGTTGTGGACAGACAGTCTCTACTGGCAAAGATATGCAATGTTGAATTATTCATAGATGAGAATCAATGCTTTCTTGAAACTCTCAAGAAAGAGATCAGTTTCAAGTCAATCCCTGAGTTTGGATGCCAGCACAAGTGCTAGACATTATGTTAAGGTAATGTAGACATAGGGTAAGTTAGCCGAGCTGATGGAAAATGATGGAAAGATTTTCTCTCACCTACTTTCTATTCAAACTATTCTTACACCACATTTGGAGGCTATACAGAGAAAATTAGCCAAGGCTAACAAATTGATTTAGAGTGATTCACATTTTTCTACAACCAAAGGTCTCATTAGTCTAGCCGCTGATTTAGAAGTACAAACTGAAGTGTTAAATCTCACTTCAACTACATGGATAGATGCATTATACATGATCATCATGCTGCATAGACCTTTTTTGGAGAAAATTTGTAACTTACCTACTGATGAGGAAATTAGTCATGTCAAAAACAAGGGGGAATTATCATGACATGAGTGTAAATAGGGACAGGTAACACAATTTTGAATATGTATATATATCTCAGGGGGAGTTTTAGGCTATACAAACATATTTTTTTATTTATATATACGAATGTCATGACAAAGTGTTTTTGACACTAATGTCAAAGGGGGAGATTGTAGATCTCTATAATTTTGTTGACTATTAGTGACTTACACTTAGTCATATATCTAGGCAAGGATGGTCGGTCATAACTACAATCGAGTCATTCTGTAAAGGCCAAGTTTTGTATTGTATACTTACCGAGCAGTAGTAGTGCTAAGTAAAGTCATAGTCACAATATGTTTGTAATATGCTGAGTATAGTTATTGCCAAGCTACATATATCAATGATTATCGAGTGATAGAGAAACTCAACAGATACCAAGTACAGTAGATGCTGAGGACAGTTGATGCCAAGTGCTAGGGATAACTTTTTCCGAGTTAGCTAGAATTGACATACAAGTCTGAAATGGCACAATGATCGAGGTAAAGCATTTTTGAGGATAATTATATTTTGTATGTTGTCTATTGAGGTAATCACAGAGGTGGTTACGCATCCATATTGCTATCATTGATCCCTATGTATAACCTTTAGCCAATCAGAAAATTGTATAGTATAGGCGGCAATAGGAATATATCTAGACCATAGATCTTGTAATGGTAAAACATTTTTGTTACTATATAAAGGAAATATCTAGGATAGAGATATGTGTGGGAATTAGAGAGAGATATAGAGACATTGAGATCAGATGAATACTGTGAGTATGAGGAAATGATAAGGAGAAGTATTCAGATCAAGTTTAGTGACAGAGCAGAATACTGAAAGGACAGAATCAAGAACAATTAGATAGAAGAGATCACAATCATACAGTAAAGAGAAGATCTGTAATCATCATATCAGTGCAAACTGAAGGATCATATACTGAGACATTTTAACCAGTGTATTAGGGTAAATCTCTTAACCGAGTAGTCTTAGAAAAAAATTTTAAATCTCTTTACCGAGTGCTTACTTTATTGTAATTTTACAAATTGTCTAACAAGGTAGACTGGATAAGTCTCTTAGCTTTTAACAGAGAAGACCTTTCACACGGTAGATCATGATATGATGAAATTTTGTAAAGCCTTAATAGGAAAACTTTATTATCTACAGTAGTGAAGATTTATGGGTGTCATCTCCACCCCAGTTTTACCTTTCAAGGGTTTTTGGGTTACCAAATCTATTGTGTTGTGTGTGATTTCATGTATGCTGCTTGACATGATATATTATTTAGATTGTTCAAGTTTTGTTTACATGATGCATAAATTTCTAATAGGTTAAAAGGATAGAAGTTAGTAAGTTCTGATTCATCCCCCCCCCCTCTCAATACTACTTTCCCATTTGTATTTCCAACAATATCTCTTTTAGTAATCGTCATCTTATTTTCTTATCTTCATCTAATGCAATTTGTCTCCTTCCTCAAGTTCTACAAAGAGATCATTAGGAATCTCCCCTTCGATGTCAACAAGTGGTCTATTAAATATATTTAGGTATGTCCTTCCTCTAATCTCTTCTTCTAATTTTCATCATACTTGTGGTAATATTTATTCAATCAAATTAAAATGCCATGCTTAATTAATTTATTTAATACTTTATAAAATGTATTAAATGGAATCTAAATATTCGACCTTGGAATAAAATGTAGAATCAAGGATACCTTCAGAAATACACGGATCTATGATTTCCTCTCCTAGATCTTGAATGCCGATATTCTTGGGGTAAAAGTACAAAGTTGTGTCATGTTTTGGGCTACCTTATCAGCACAACTAAATTTGAGTACTTCTTACTAAAAATTATTTTTTGTGTCAAACATATGGTCTAGCTAGATTCATTCTTACTTAGTTAGATAAGTGCATCAAATTTTCCAATTGGAAATATTGATTAAATGCATGTTTTATACCAATTTGGGTCCAATTAATGAAGAAATAAAATTATTTCTGAAAAGTGATGTTTCAATTACTCCTACCCCTTGTAATGATGTTTTTAGAAAATATAAAAATACCCTTTTGTAGAGATAACATTCAAGATTATCATTATATAAGTTTTATAGTATTTTTATTACATATAATATATTAAAATTTAAAAATACTGCAAGTAGGTATTTTAACATTTGAGAAGACTGTGCTTCAAAAAAAGAAAAAAATAGAAAATCATATAAGAAAAAATTAATATTTATATTTAACACTAGAGGAGAAAGACCTCTTAAGGAATGTATAATTTCTTTTCTAAAAGGTGTATATTGGATAAGGGAAATTTTGTGGGAGATGAAAACTATTGATTTCAGATAAGTTCAACTATGATTAGTTATAAAGGAGAAAATATACATTAGAAACCAATCTTTCTTTTCTTTTGCACTATATATATATTTTATTTTATAAGATAATTTAAAATCAAAGGAAAAAAAAGATTATTTGTTTATACTTTTTTAGTGAGAACTAGACCCCATTTTTTTAACATTTTTCAACAATTAAAAAATGAACTTCAAAATTAAATACTATGTTAATTCTTGTTCAAAAAAACTAAAAAAAATTATAAGCATAAACTTCATCCACTTTTACACATTCCTTTAGTTTGCATCATCTTCAAAATCTAAACATAAATACCACTTAAATTATGTTGTTAAAGTTAAAGAGTTTGTGTGTTGTTTACCTTTTCCTTTATAAAAGTTTAACATAGCTTTTTACTTTTACTCATTGATAACCTCTTAAAAAAGGAGAGAGAAAGTAGAATGGATGTGTAGATCTTACTTATTGATTGAGAGTTTCTCTACTTGGCCATGATGGGAAATAAATTTGCATCAACTAGAGAAGATTTCCTTTACTTTAAGTGAGCTTGAAGAAATAGAGATCATGAATTTGATGCTTCCCTTCAAATCTTGAATCAAAATCCTCAATTACACAATTTTAATGCTTGATTTCTTCAATGCTTTATAGCAATATATTGCACTTAGATTTCATATATTGAATGCCTTAAATGTCAAATTAGAAGAGGAGATGTTCTTTTATACTCCATTTTTGCATTCAAATTAAATACATGCTTACTATAAATTGATAAATTGGAAGAAAACCTCAACATCATTCCCTAGACCAAATCTAGGCTCAAAAACCTAGGGAAAAGTCAGCTAGTCAACTAGTCCCTAGGGATAAGTCAACAATTCAACTTTTCCAAGGTAAAATCACCTCAAAATTTGTCAAGATCTCTAAATGTGATAATATGCAGGAGGAAAAAATGTAGAATATTTTGATCAAGCATAACAAACATTCAGATCTTGAAATTATGAAAATAGGGTTTAATAGGTCCTCAAACCTCCAATTATGAGTGCTAACTTCTTAGGAAAGTAAAAGTAGTATTCCAAAGGAGGCATGCACATGAAAAAAGGTAAATTGCATATTTAAAAAAAAATTTAGATGTAAAGCATTTTTTGATATTGATTTACAAAATTGATCAAAGCTTGAGGAAAAATCTAAGAAGCCTACTTTCATTGCATATCTAGTTAATGATTTTGGTTATTATTTACGAGAATTTGAGAATCTTAAAGAAATTAGGAGAAGATATGTCATATTCAAATATGAAAAGTTCATGTACAAGAATCAAGTTGAAGGCATGAAGCAAGAGGAGGAACTAAGAGAATGCATGGTTCTTTATGACGTACCAATAAATATAGTTCCAAGAGTGACAAAAAATATTAAACAACTAAAATCACAACATATTTATCAATCTCCAATAAGAAGATATTTCAAGATAAGTAGACCTCTTTAACAATATTCTCCTTTATTATATTATGTATTATTGACCGATTCTAGTGAGCTACAAAGTTATGAAAAACTAATGTAGGTTGAAACTAGGAAACATTCAAAGAAAGGAATAAAAGAGGACATGGATTCCTTGATAAACAATCAAAATTTGGAGTTAGTTGAATTTACTGAAGGTTAAAGGGAATTTCCTAAAAAATTGATTTACAAGTTCAAGGAAGAACATGGAGGAAAGAAAAGGTACAAGGGAACACTTGTGGTAAAAGGTTGTGCATAGAAGAAAGACCTATTGATTTTGATGAAATATTTTTTTATTGTTTTTTAAATTAATTTGATTCGACCTATAATAAGTCTTGTATCCATGTGAGATTTTAATGTAGAATAATTATATGTCAAGAAAACTTTTCTCCATGGAGATTTGGAGGAAGAGATATATATGGAACAACCACAAGGAAATGTGGTCAAAGATAAGAACTTAGTGTGCAAGTTGAGGAAGAGCTTTTACGGAGTAAAATAAGCACCCAAAAAATGGTATTTGATATTTTCTATGTTCATGGCTACCCAAGGTTTTAAAATTTTTCATTATGATCATGTTGTGATTAATTGTAGAGATCAGATAATGGTATCTATATTATTGATGCAAGGAAAGGGTCAAGAGGGGCCAAGGATGGCACACCCTGATAATCCAAGCTTGCTCAACACACACGAAAGCCAACAAAAACAATAGTGAAAGAGACAATGCAAAGAATTTCAATATCTTTCATAAAATAGAATCATACATGTTGGGCTGTAAGGCCATATCGATTATGACTTGATACTACAATGAAATAAATAAGTCCTCAAACATGTGAGGATATGTTACCAATCTCCAATCTAATGTCTACTACCTTATATCTTCTAAAACTCCTTCTAAACTATAACCAAACACCTACATTTATACAAGAGTCTACTGAACTGAATTGACCTTTAGATCCACAATCAATGAAAGGAATGGTCAGATTTAGGACCACATGGCTCCCAATGAAAGATTCCATCATTAAATTTGTCACCCATAATAAATGCACAAGTCAGATCAACAAGAACTCAAAATAAACTACTCAAAAAACAAGGATGACTGAGCCACAGACAAGCAACATCGAGTTCCAGAGAAACAACTAACCACCTAGGAGATGACCGACCACACTCGATAACTAAAGGAAACCAACCAACTATAGACCAACTCAGTCAAAGAATAAATCAAGCAACATAGAAAACTTCAAATATATTTTTGGTGACATAGGATTGCCAAGGACCCAAGATGCTCCTACATCAGACACCTAGGGTTATTTTGAAATGATTCTCTAAATCATTTAGCATGTGTGATCTAAGCTGCATCCAACTCAAACTATGAAATCCATGAACTATCTTCCATCGGTCTATTCTTCCATTTTACCAGATATTCCATATATTGTTTTCATCTTGTGCTCTTGCCAACTCTTTCTTTCAAGATCTGCTCCAGTTCTTCATTCTGCTTCTTAGGATACTCTATTGGTACTGACATTTCTTCATCATATTCATATAAATCAGCAATGTTGAAAATAGGTGATATGTCCATTTCATCAGGTAATTCAATCTCATATGCATTTCCATTGTCAAATTTCTTCAAAATTTTGCAAGGTCCAAATTTCTTCATCTTCATCTTTCCATAGCTGCCAACAGGAAATCAAACTTTCTTCAAATGAACCATCACTTCAT
Organism: Chamaecyparis obtusa; assembly: GCA_027943335.1. Lineage (NCBI taxonomy): Eukaryota > Viridiplantae > Streptophyta > Pinopsida > Cupressales > Cupressaceae > Chamaecyparis > Chamaecyparis obtusa. The sequence goes on along the minus strand of BSBK01003725.1, from coordinate 279,471 downwards.
CACTAGCATCAAAAGTCTTATACCTTCTATATTTTTCAGCTCTATCTTTGTGCTTCTAGTTACTTTCTTCCAGCTTCAACTTCACATCTTCATTCAATGTCTTCATGTATTCAACAAATTTCACTCCTTCAACACTTCTTTTATTTTCATCATCAATGTTTCTCAAATTAGATATTCCTCTTGGTTATGTGCCATTCACAATCTCAAATGGTGTTTTTCTAGTACTCCTATTCACTGAATTATTGTATACAAACTCTTCTTGTGCCAACACAAAATCCCAACTACTCGGTGTGTCTCCAACTAAGCATCTCAAATGATTACCCAAACTTCTATTCACAACCTCTATCTATCCATCAGTTTGTGGGTAAAATGTAGATCTGTATTTCAACTCAGTGCCAAATGTTTTTCCAAGGGATTTTCCAAAAGTATCCAGCAAATTTAATGTCTTGGTTAGAGATGATACTCCTCAGTAACCCATGCAATCTCACAATTTCCTTAAAGAAAAGATCTGCTACATGTATTGCATCTGATGTCTTTCTACATGGTATAAAATGTGTTATCTTAGAAAACCCATCCACAACAACAAATATAGAATCATTACCTCTTACTGTCTTCGGTAAGCCAAGAACAAAATCCATACTAATGTCAATCTAAGGTTTCTCAGGTACAACAATTAGTACATACAAACCAATATTCTGACTTACTACTTTTACAACTTGACAAATTCCACAACTTTTAAAAAATTTATGAACATCTTTATACAACTATGGCCAAAAGTACTTCTCCTTCAACAAATTCAATGTTTTATCAATGCCAAAATGTCCATCCAAACCACTACTATGCTTTTCTTTTATCAAATTAGTTTTGATTACTCCTCTCAGTATACACAACTGAATACCTTTAAATAACATACCTTCCTGAATAAAATATTCATCCCACTTAGTATCATGTTGGTCTTGTGTAGGTGTTCTACACTTTCTCCATGGCTCATAAAAATCAAGATCATCCTCATAAGAATATTTCATCTCATCAAAACCAAGAACCTAAATTTTCATCTCGGTCATCAAAGATCTTCTTCTACTCAATGCATCAGCAACTCAATTAGTGACTCCAGTCTTATGTTTTATCACAAATGTATAACTCTATAAATACTCAACCCATTTTATATGTCTCTGATTCAACTTATTTTGACTACCCAAATATTGTAAAGCCTTATGATCCATATACAACACAAACTCACTCGGTATCAAATAATGTCTCCATTTCTTCAGTGCTTGAACAATAGCATAGAACTCTTGATCATACACATAATATTTCCTTCTAGCATCAGTTAATGTTTCACTTAAGAAAGAAATAGGTCTACCTTCTTGACTCAACATAGCTCCAATTGCACTTCTACTTGCATCACATTCTACTTGAAATGCTTTACTAAATTTAGGTAATGCCAAAATAGGTAATGTTATACACTAAGTTTGCACCTTTTGTTTCAAGCTCTCTTGGTCTTGATAACTTAGTATAACATGGGAATCATCTCTAGGTTGTGGTACCTATGCTAACTGAGATGAGACCTCTAGGTTCTAGGCTAGTTCCTCTTGGATAATCACCTTAATTTGCTTCTAGACATGAAAAGTAAGACTTTTGAGGGAAAGGGATAGAAGGAATGCTTGAAAAGGGAAATGACTGAAAGAAAATTACCTACTAGGTGATGCACTGAAACTAGGGTTTGGATCTCAGTATGTAGAATTAAATCAATGAGACTTAGGTCTAGTAGGTCACAACTTACTAAATAGGCTTGCATAATTATTTCATAGGAGGGCCTGAAAATAAGACACGACTTATGACCTGCAAGCAGAGATTCACTTCTGCAACTTGGTGTAGGATTGAGACAAGACTGTTAGGGAGCTAAAGTATACTCAAAAAAACATCTAAATCAGATCAAACACAATAAAACACATAGTTACAGATAGTAAGAGGGATCAAGAACCTGAAATTGTCATTGAAAACATGCATATACTTTGATTCAATAAGAGAATACTCAAACAATAGGAAGCATAGGGACATGAATAATTGTCACAAAATACCTCTGCAATATTTGAATCATCAATGGGAGAAATACAACTATATAAGCCAAAGGGCAGAGAAAATACCATAGATAACTTTCAAGAAAGGTGAATTTCTCTTTACAATTGTCCAACTCTGAGCTTCTAAAAGCTCCAAAACAATATATACATACTCAACTACAGGCAGGCAGGAGTCAAAAGCCTAACTAGGGTTTCATGGATTTTACATTAGAATAATATTAAAACCCTAACTACCATCAAATCTGATCATAAATGTAACTTTGCAAATATTATGGCCGATCATATATTATGTGCCCATCCTTGTACTGCATCAACTCGCGGACAAGCAACCTGGATTCATTTGCTTCCTACATAGTCTCACCATGAATGCTCAAGCTGGTACTTTTTTGAGACAAGAATTGACCCATGATGGCCACCCAAACCTCCTTATCATCTTCCTTTAACTGCAAATGTCCTAGAGACATAAATATTTTGAATTACCTCACTGCTTGTGGTCTACAGATCAGATACTGGCAAAAATCTTCTTAGACACATTTGAATTTGAAAACTAATGGCTAGCTGGTTATTTTAAAATGTGACCGTCGATATCCTTTATCTCTTGGCAAAGGAACAGCTCAGATTAGCTTGACAACAATTGCATAGGAAGTTAGCGACCAATAGGATTTGAGCATGTCAGCACCTCTGTCATATTTTGACCCACCTTAAATTTTCTCTTTTAAGTCATTCAGCGACTGCGCGACTGAAAACTTCCTCTAATTTATGGAATCCTTTTCATAACCTTGATCTGGTTGAGCCATTCAGTGAAAAAGGCTTTCGCTGAATTGTTGGGTCTCTCTAATAACCCTGGTTACATTAAGTGAACATGAGAAAACCTCTTACTCCCTGATTCGTAGAATACCTTTAACCACTCATGAGAATCCGATCTACATTTTTGTGAACTGGTGACCAAAGACAATCACTAGGTCACTGAGAACTTTATGGCTTCACGAATTAATTTTGAGATTCTGTGAATACACACATTCATGTATTCACCAAATCGATTGGAGCACCACTATTTTATCACACAAATACATGACCAAAAGGAACCTATCAGAGCCGCTAAAACTTTGTTAACCATGGGCCCATCTCCACATGTCAATCTTCTATTTTCTCTAATCGCCTCATCAGTGACACCTCAGCTGACATCAAACCTACTTAAGATGAGGTTCTAATCTAATGGTGGGCGCAAGATCCCATACCCTTCAAATATTCTTTTTAGATCATATGCCCGCCGTAGATCTCTATTAAGCCGCGACTCCTTTTGACAAATCAGACCCACTGGAAGTCTTCATTAGCACTACACAGACCAATTACATTCAAGCAAGTCAGCACACCTGACAGACTCAGACCCACAATCTATAGAAAGAGCATCGAATGGTTGTCGCTAAACCACTAACTTAAATAGCATGTATCTTATCCTAGTGACATAGTGACAACCACAAGATCTTGCTATACATTAACCTTCTAAAAAGATCAAGACCCAGTGATATATGCCTATTCACCATTATGTGGACCAATCAAATTCAAGCATGTCATCATATAAGGACCCACCAAAGGAAGCTCTAACATAAAGCAAAATCAATGGTTGGTGCATAATCTCATGGCTCTAACACAATGCATGAGATCATGCGCCAGCCGTAGGATCATCTAGACATAGTCTATCAGGCCTGCTCTTACATTTCTTACAAATCATCACCTTTTGACGAATAGAAAGCCTCCAAGTAGGACACTATGGCAGTGGACCCACTAAACTTTGAAGTGCTGAGAAAAAGGGAAGATCGACAATTATCATAAGATCGCAAGCCTCTGACACATGCTATGAGATCTTATGACAACTGTTGATCTATTCAATTGGGATCCCACTTAATCTCTTAACCCCGGAAGCCTTAGCGAATGTGTGACCAAAGGAAGAATCGCTCAGTCACCAAATAGAAATCTTAACCTTGGTTAAGTCTCCATAATATGTGAACAAGGCATTTGCAAAATCACTGAGTGTTTAGCTAACCTAGGGTCTCAGTCAGCGAATGCTCAACTGAAGGCAATCTGTAGAGTTGCTGAATGTTCAGAAGCACTGCCAATTTATTTTGCGACTAAGAGAAACACTGCAGTCACCAGCTCACTGAATAAAAAGGGGAACCACTAGAGAACTTAGAGAACCTATGACTGAGAAAAGGAAAACTACTCACTAAGTCACTGACGGTAGAGACTTAACCACCAAACATTAAGCAACTGAGAGAGACAATGAAATCATTGAATTGCTGAATAAAAGGGGTAACCGCCGACTGATTTGGAGAGCTAGCGACCAACCAATGAATGAAAAGCACACATGGGTTTTTGAAGACTTAAGTGACCATGATAAAGTAACAACAAATTATAACAAGGCTTAGGGTTTGCAAGGTTAAATTAGTACAACGACTACATTTTAAAATTTTAAAGGGTTTTGCACCTAGCTAGGGACCTAGAAAAGGTTGCAGAGACCAGAGGGAAATAGATAAGGCCATGAAATTTTGTAGGGTGCTTGGGAGGATGGAAATAGAGACCTGGGGATTGATTTTAGCCAAATTTGCATGGACATGAAAATTAGGGTAACATTTTGGTGATTTCTACTGGATGTCAACCTACTAGACATGGGAAACTAGTGACCTTGAACATCCATTGGGCATGGGGTCATTACAGGAACACAAAACTTTGAGAGAGACAAAACTGGACCAAAGAGATAAACTTGTGCATAGGCACTTCTTGAAAAGTAGGAAACTAACCTAGAAAATAGGAAGAAAGTAGGGGAAAACACATATTTACAAAAATTACGGAGAGGGATTAACCTCAAAGCAGGGTTTCAAGTGAAAACCATTTACTGATATTGGCAAGGCATCTCCTTCAAGCATTGAAAGCTAAAAGGCATTAGATCCCTTTCACTTTGTGATTACAAATGTCCCACCCCAAAAGGAGTCAAATTATGTATGTCTACCAGGTCTAGATCTGAACTCATCCCATTTGAGGACTACATCCCCAACCTTGAAATTTCTGACTCTGGCTCTCTTATCAAAACTCTTCTTTGTTTGAATCTGATGGAATTCCATGTCCTGTATTGATTTATCTCTGATTGCTTCTAATTTCATCAACTGAGCATACCTGATCTGCAAGGGATCTCCTTCTTTGAATAGGGCATATTGAGTAGCTAAGTCCAGGGCTAGTAATTCAGTTGAAATGGACAACTTGGCCTCTTTACCATATACTAGCATGTAAGGAGAATTACCAATGATTTTTTTTGGGGTTATTTTGTCTAACCACAATGCAGACCTCAACTTAGTATGACAATCTCTCTGATTATCTTGTAGAGTCTTCTTGATTATCCTAATCAAGTTCTTATTGGTGGATTCAGCTAATCCATTGCCTTGAGGGTAGTAGTTGGAGCTGGTATTCAGATAGATGCCATTCTTGACTGCCCACTCTGAGAATTTAAGTCTTGTGAATGCTAAGGCATTGTTTGAGATTATGGAATCAGGAGTGCCAAACCTATGAATTAAGTCATCATAAAAGCTTAGGATAGCACTCTCATTAGCCTCTTTTAATGCAATTGCTTCTGTCCATCTAGTGAAATAATCAATTGTAGTAATTATCCACTTATGGGCTGCACTAGATGGAGTATTGATCATCCCAATGAAATCTATACCCCACTTCATGAAGGGTTGCTCTGTTCTGATTGGTTGTAGGGGCAAGGCTGCAAGCCTTTCTTTTCCTACAAACATAGCACACTTGATGCATTTTCTGACATAATCATGACTATCTTTAAAGATAGATGGCCAATAGTATCCAGCCCTCATGATTTTAAAAGTAGTAGTCCTAGGAGAAAAGTGACCTCCAAAAGGTCCATCATGAAACTCAAATAGGACATCAACTATCTTTTCTAAATCTATGCTTCTTAAAAGGACACCATTGTGATCCTTTCTAAAAAGAACTTCATTTATCAGCACAAAAGGAATAGATTGTAACCTATAATACCTTCTTTTTGCTGAATCCAAACCTGCAGGACATTGTCCTACCTTTAAGTAATTGATCATGTCAGGCAACCAACTTGTTGCCTTGGCTTGTTCTTCTGTAGAATGCACCACCAAAGATGCGTCCAATTGTTTTGATTTCTTTGAACTTTCATCCTCTGCCAAATGCTCACAAAGAGCTCTTCCTCTAACCACCTTAGTAGTCTGAATATCAATGTTGTATTCCATCACCTTGGTGATCCAACCAGCTCTTTTCTCATTTAGGTCCTTGGAAAGCAAAAATTCTTTGACACTTGGATGAGTAACTTTTAAATGTACCTTGCTATGAGTCAATAGATATCTAAACTTTTTAAGGCTCTTTACCACAACAAGTACATGTTTTTCTACAAAAGAGTATCTATGTTCATACTCTTCTAAACCTTGCTAAAGAAAGCAATAGGCCGCTCCAATCCATCTGAATTTTCTTGGGTCAACATTGCAGATATGACATCATGACCTCCATAAGCATAAAGGATGAAATCCTTATTGAAATTTGGGTTTAAGAGGGTGATAGATTCCATTAGGGCTTCTTTGATAGCTTGGAAATTGGCCTTCCCTTCCTTAGTCCAATTGAAAGTTGAACACTTCTTTAACATGGTTGTCAAAGGCTTGAGTAAATCTGCATTGTTAGGCAAGAACCTCCTAAAAAAGTTAATCTTTCCTATGAAAGATTGGAGACTTCTCTTGTGATGTGGTAGGGGTAGCTCCAAGATAGCTGTAATTCTTTTAGGATCCACTATAATTCCTTCTTTGGATACTACATATCCCAACAATTTTCCCTCATGAACTGCAAATGCATATTTCTTGGGATTAAGAGATATCCCAAATTCTCTACACCTTTCAAAAATCTTCCTCAAATGTTTGATATGGTCTATTGCATGTTTTGAATAGATAGTTATGTCATCCAAGTAGAGTAGTAAAAACTTGTACATGAGGCTTTTAAAGGCCATATCCATTGCCTTTTGAAATGTAGCTCCTACATTTCACAAACCAAAGGGCATCTTTTGATAAGCCATGGTTCCCCACTTTGTTGTAAATGCAATCTTATATTGATCCTTTTCATTTACTAAGATTTGATTGTATCCTGAATAGCCATCCAACAATGAAAATCTCTTAGATCCAGAGACACATTGTAAGATTTGTTCCATAGAGGGTAATGGATGACGGTCCTTTAGAGAGGCCCTGTTAAGATCCCTGAAGTTAACACATAACCTCAGCTCCCCATTCTTCTTCCTGATAGGAACAAGGTTGGAAACCCAACTAGTATGCTTGATGGGGTAGATAATACCACTTTCTATTAGTTTGAGTACTTCTTTATGCATGAGTGGCTCAAGCTTGGGATTAATAGGCCTTTGTTTTTGCCTCACTAGTTTGGCATTTGGTTCTATTACAATAGTGTGCTAAGAAAGGGAAAGATCAAAACCCTTGAGGTCTTCATATTGCCATACAAAAACATCACTGAATTCTTTGAATAACTGAGTGTAAGCTTGATTTTCCAATTCAGTGTTCACTTTTCCAAATTGTAGGCTCCTACCTAGTTCCAACTCTAATTCAACACAGTGTTCTTATTGGACTACTAGGCTAGCTATGCTCTTCTTAATTTCATCATCCTTGTTGAAGACAGTCTCTAAGGTGACAAGACCTCTAGGAATCTTATTGGACTTCAGTTGTATCACTTGATCACCATAGTTTTGTGATAGCCTATCTTGATTGTCTTCTAAAAAGACATCTTCTTCAAACAAGAACTACAGAATTTGTTCATCATTGTCAAACACCTGCCAATTGACATTATTATCAGGAATAGAGGGTCTGACAATCACTTTGATATGTTGTTGATCTACTTCTTTTGAGATGCTATTTGGAATGTCATATTGGGATCCAATAGCGGCCAACCTATCTAGATTTTGATTTAATTTCCTAGGGATAGCAAAAATATTGAAAGCAAAAAAATCTTCAATTACATCCCAAACTCTATGTTTGTATGCTTTCAAAGTGTCATTTTTTGTTACACTTATACCTCTCACTTGGCTGACAACTAGCTCACTATCACCATAAAATTTTAAGGCCTCGAGCCCTATTTTTCTAGCCCATTATCATCCATTGACTACACTTTCATACTCTGCAGTATTGCTAGTGCAGGAGAAACTAAATCTAAAGGTAGTATAATACCTTTCTCCTTTTGGGGACACTAGCATGGCACCACCACTAGAACCATGTCTACTTCTAGCTCCATCAAAAAATAGTTCCCAAACCTGATTGCTCTGATCCTCTGAATCAATATCCTCTTTGAGAAGGCTTGGTTCTATGACTTCACTTTCTTGTATTAAATAAATTCCCAAACCAAAATCTCAAATAAGATTTTCTTGGGCCTCTAAAGCTCTTTCATCTAGAAGAATATTAGGGATACTCTCTATCTTAGTTCCTACTTCACCAATGGTTTGGAAGTCACCATCATCAAATATAGGGCAGTTCACATTGATGGTATTGGACACATATGGTTCTATATGGTGTGCTACTAATGGTTCTAACTTAATGGTGACCTTGGTCCCATACCTTGTATGAAATAACATGTGAGACTAGTCAGAAGATAGGTAACCTACTATCTTGGTTGTAAACTCCCTTGAAAGACATATAGAAAATAATGTAGGGAGATCTATGATGTATATATCAAGGAGGATTGAAAAATTTGGACTAGCATGCAGGATTAGACTGGTATCCTTGGCCACACCTATAGTATTGACTGAGGATCCATCAAGTTGGGTAACCTTCTTTTGGAAGGGCTCATATTTTAGTCCTAATTGGTCAGCTACTTTTTTGGGCATTACAGTGCTAGTAGCCCCACTATCTACCATACAATTATGCACTAAAGATTTTCCAATAATTAAATATACATAAAAGGGAGGTGGCTTTGAGTTCCTACCTTGTGTGGTACTGGTCTTGGAGTTGCTACTTGGAGCCTCATTTTCTTGATCAGTGTTAACCAACACTGGCTTTGCAGCTTCTTTTGTGGGTTGAGGAGTTTCCACTTCTGACATAGCCTTCTTCAAAATTTTACGCTGTCTTGGAAGAGCCAAAGAGTCCCACATGGACATGGTGACATTCACCTTCTTCATGTTGTCTATGATATTCAAAGGTGTCACAATGTGTACTATTTTTTGTGCTTTCACTATGATGGGCTCCACTTCTTTGGAATATTAGCCTTCTTTGCTTGTGATGATAGGAACCCCCTTAGGTGTGATGGGGTCAGCTTGCTGCAGTGGCTCTACAGATGTAGTAGCTTTAGAGTTAGAATCTGCTCTCTCCATCTCTTGAGCTCTTATTTTTTATCTTGTATAGGCAACAAAAGAACTTCATCATTAACTCCATTGAAGTCAAGCTACTCCCAATTAAAGAGGGCAATCTCATTCTCTTGTGATTCTTGTTGAGGCACTGACCCAATGGATGAAACCTCTAATTGAGCATGGGAGGCATTCTAAACCATTAGAGCTTGGTTCATCCATCCATTTGAACATGTAGCCTAATTATGAGGCTGATTACAAGGGAAACACCATTCATTCTCCATAGACATATTATTTTGGCTAGGAACCATATCCCTTACTAGATTTGAAGAATTTAGAGGTGCAGGGTTATATGATTGGAATGGTCTCTGATTGAAACTTTATCTTTGTCCTTGATAGCCTCCTTGGTATGGTGGCCTAATTTTTTGATAAGGCTAACCTTGATTTTGATATTGTTGACTAGGACCTTGGCCTTGTGGCTGAAATGGTGGTCTGATTCCTTGACCTTGTTTCTTCAAATTTTTGACCTCCTTAGTCAAGTTCTGCAACAAATTTTTCATTTCTTGCTGACTGCTTTGCTGACTATTCTTTATTTCTTGTAACTCTTGAGAGAAACTAGCTGTTAGCTCTTGACCACTGGTGCTAGCTTGGGGGGGCAATATAGTGGGAATAGGGGTAAATGGGGGTACTTGTGCAGGTGCAATGGGTTGAAGGCTAGGAAAAATGGGCATTGGAGGCCTCCTAGAAATCATGCCTACTTGGATTAAATAATTTTCACCCCTGATAGCTATGTCAAAAGCTTGGGGTAGAGAAGTACCACCCATAGACTAGATCATGATAGAGATTTGACCATTCAAACTTTGAAAATAGTAAAGGAAAGCATGATCAACTGATGGTCTTACTGATATTGGACTTCTATTCCATGTTTTAAGGAATCTACTATTATAATTTGTCATCTTCTCTTGAGGGTATCTCTTAATAGTTGTTAACTGCTCAAATAGAGATAGTTCATCTGATTTATCCTCAAAATGCTTACTTAATGCATCCCCCAATTCATCCCGTGAAGTAATAGAACCAACAATTAGAGTCCTAAACCATTCTAGAGCCTTACCTTTTAAAGAGGCTGCTAATAGTTTTGTGGCCACATCTTCTTGAGTAATGTTGTGTATGCTGCAGATGGTGGTCACATCTCTTATGTGTTCAAAAGTAGTTGTCTTCCCTTCACCTATGAAGTCAGGTATACTCTTAAGTGCCACCAAAGGCACATCATGATGTTGAGAAAAGTTTAATGGACTACCCTGATTAAAGGGTGCAAATGCAAATGGTCTAGCCATTGTAAGAGTTGGAATCTGAAGATTAACAACTATGTGAGCTGTATTTAATGCTAGATTTGAATCTTCTTCTAGATCTCTAGTTAGAGATCTACCTCTTCTTCTGGAATGAAAGGGAAAAGGTCTCCTTTCTGAAGTATTAGGAGTTGTAGATTGAACTCTCCTTGTAGGAGATGTTCTTTGAGTTGACCTGCCTTTGTGACTTCTCTTTGAGGGAAACTTTGAAAATTTAGTGGGCTTTGAGTTGCTAGTCTCAATATTTCTCATAAACCTTGAACAAGGTTAGCCCTGATCTTTGAAATTAGTGGAGTTGCTAGATATACTTGATAGAATCACTTCTAAAATCCTATACTATGCAATCTATATATATGAGATAACATAATCTTCAAACAATGAACTTCTTGTGTAGTCCCATCGAGTGTGCCATAATTATTATACACTGGCACCTAGGTGGGGTGTACTTGAGCTTAAGTCCTATACTGATAGTCCTTGTGTATTGAAATTCCTTAATCCTTTTGTAGATGAACCAATAGGAACACCTTTGAACATTAATCTAATCTTTTATCATCCCATCGGGTGTGCCAGAATTGTTATACACTAAGTTTGCACCCTTTGTTTCAAGCTCTCTTGGTCTTGATAACTCAGTATAACATGGGAATCTTCTCCAAGTTGTGGGACCTATGCTAATTGAGATGAGACCTCTAGGTTCTAGGCTGGTTCCTCTTCGATAATAACCTTAATTTTCTTCTAGACATGAAAAGTAAAACTTTTGAGGGAAAGGGATAGAAGGAATGCTTGAAAAGGGAACTGACTGAAAGCAAACTACCTACTAGATGATGCACCAAAAATAGGGTTTGGAGCTTAGTATGTAGAATTAAATCAATGAGACTTAGGTCTAGTAGGTCACAACTTACTAAATAGGCTTGCATAAGGGTTTCATAGGAGGGCCTGAAAATAAGACACAACTTATGACCTACAAGCAGACATTCACTTCTGCAACTCAGTGTAGGATTGAGACAACACTATTAGGGGGCTGAAGTATACCCAAAAAAGCATCTAAATTAGATCAAACACAATAACACACATAGTTAAAGAAAGTAAGAGGGATCAAGAACCCTAAATTGTCATTGAAAACATGCATATACTTTGATTCAATAAGAGAAGACTCAAACAAGGAAGCATAGGGACATGAAGAATTGTCACAAAATACCTCTGCAATATTTGAATCATCAATGGGAGAAATACAACTGTATAAGCCAAAGGGCAGAGAAAATGCCATAGATAACTCTCAAGAAAGGTGAATTTCTCTTTACAATTGTCCAACTCTGAGCTTCTAAAAGCTCCAAAACAATATATACATACTCAACTGCACATAGGCAGGAGTCAAAAGCCTAACTAGGGTTTCATGGATTTTACATTAGAATAATATTAAAACCCTAACTACCATCAAATCTGATCATAAATGTAACTTTGCAAATATTATGGCCGATCAGATATTATGTGCCCATCCCTGTACTACATCAACTCGTGGATAACCAACCTGGATTCATTTTCTTCATACATAGAGTCTCACCATGAATGCTCAAGCCGGTACTTTTTTGAGACAAGAATTGACCCATGATGGCTGCCCAGACCTCCTCATCATCTTCCTTTAACTACAAATGTCTTGGAGACATAAATATTTTGAACTACCTCACCACTTGCAGTCTACAGATCAGATACTGGCAAAAACCTTCTTAGACACATTTGAATTTGAAAACTAACAGCTAGCTGGTTATTTTAAAATGCGACCGTTGATATCCTTTATCTCTCAGCAAATGAACAACTTAGATCAGCTTGACAAAAATCACAAAACCCTTTGAAAAGTCTGAGTCCACATCAGGAAGTCAGTGGCCAATAGGATTTGAGCATGTCAGCACCTCTGTTATATTTGGACCCACCTTGAGTTTTATCTTTTAAGTCATTCAGTGACTGTGTGACTGAAGACTTCCTCTAATTCATGGAATCCTTTTTGTAACCCTAATCTAGTTGAGCGATTTAGTGAACAAGGCTTTTCACTGAATCACTAGGTCTCTCTAATAACCCTGGTTACATTAAGAGAAAATGAGAAAACCTATTAATCACTGATTCACAAAATACCTTTTGTTAGCATGTGCAAAAAATTTCATGGCTCCTGGTCTTTTCCCCTGCTCTCTGCAATGTTTTTTCTACTCCCTAGTTAAACCTTAGGCAAAACATTCAGGATTTAGCCATTAGGTTTCAAAATTCAAATGTGCCCTAGCTTTATTCTTTTTGCATGTTACCTTTTTCATGGGTCACTTAAACGCCTCTTTTGCATGTGCCTTTTAAGTTTCCACGTCACCTCAGTTTGCAATTAGTCTTTCTCTCCGGTGGGTCTCTTTATTTTTCCTAAGTCACGAGCTTTAATTTTTCCTAAGGTTCTCAGCTTTATCTTCCTAGGCCTAGTGTCAAAGGGGTGACATATGTCATGTTCTTATTGGTTATCGTATGGCCGCATGTCAAACTTTTCTGACATGTGATCATGCGACCGCTTGCCATCTGTCCGTGTGGGTCCTAGTTCCTAGCAGTGGTGGTTGCTGTTTGATTGGTCTGAGGTGATGATGTGGTGGCTTTGGGTTGGCTATCACATGATCACATAGCCTAATTTTTGGCTATGTGATCATGCGACCAAGTGACACATGTCCGCGGTGCTGAGGTGGTTTTGCTTGGTGGGACCACAACTTAATGGCAGGTAGCGGTGGTAGTTTGCTGGCGGTTAGTCGCATGTTCACATAGCCTTTTGCAAGGCTATGTGATCATGCGACTAATGTTTTCTGTTAGCTCCATGCGGTGGTGGTTGTGGTGATGGTTGCACTGGCAGTTATGTTCATGGGTTGTCGCATGTTTGCATAGCCCATTTTCGGGCTATGCAATCATGCGACAGGGTGCCACGTGTGCTGGGGCCCATTTGTGGTTGTTTGGTGGTCCTGTTGGTAGATGGTATCATGGAAATCTCCAGTTGGTCCGTGCTGGTGGGATGTTAAGGTTTGAACATGGGCCATCGTTCTCTGCAGGCGCCAAGGATTTAGCTGTTGTGGTTCAAATTCAAAATTTTCTGAGAACTTCCAGTGACCAGAAAGTACCAAATTTATGGAATTCATTGCAGAAATGACCTTGTTCGGTGAGATCTAACTAGTTTTCCATTTGCAGTGTGGTCCAGGGTGTTGTTGGATTGTTTGCAGAGCTTGTACTATCTTGGTTGTGTGCTCAAGGCTTGTTGCAGGGTGTCCTTTTGAGCCCAATTTTGTGATCCCCTGTACTTGTAGAGAAGAATTTCATGATTGTGGATCAGTTCAAGAATTTCCTCTTTCCTAATTGACTATGTTTCCCACCCCTGTAATAACTTTTTAGACCATTTCCAGTAGGTTGGGTGGTTGAAACCCTAACCCTAGTCATCTGTGGCTTGTTGCAGATTTTCAAGATGACTAGGGGGCATAAGTTAGAGAATTTGGGATTTTGCAAGGGTTCCAAAAACATTGTTGCTTTTGGTCCCTAGTTTTTGACTATAATATACTGATAGAAGTTTGATTTTGTGACTTTTTTGATCTTGGTATCATTCTAATTGTATGTTGATCCTGATTGTGTTAATGAGAACATTTTGAATCCCAATCTTGTATCTTGTGTATGTCTTCTTGCTTGTCTTTGAGGTCATATATGTTAGTTTCACAAAGTGTGCTAACATATGGTAAACAAAGAGTATTTTGAATTTATCTTTGAGTTCCTAACAAAGTTAGGATTAAAGTATTCTAGGTGAATTCAGTGAGTTTGCAGTCAGGTGTAGAATTTGATGTCCTTATGCTTGAGGGAAAGGGGTAATAGGAAAAGAACTTACCTCGGATTCCATTGTGTTTGATTTGAGGTATTCAGTTGAGGTGTACAGTTAGGTGACTCTGAGCCCTGGGATAAGGCACTGGTCCTTCCTCTTGAGGTATGCATGGTTAACAACTACAAACACAAACATTATTTGATAAATCTTTAGCAATCTTATATGAGATATAGTGGAATATTGTTTTAGACTCCTTTAGAGAAGTGAGTCAAGGGTACACCCGCCTGAGCACTGAAGCTCAAAGTGTAGAAGGATATTTTGATCCTTGTTAGTTGGCCCTCTTCCTTGTGGACTTTGGAGTGGTGATAGAGTTAGGATTTTATTTACATTATCCATCAAAGTGTAAATCTTCAAGTTGAAGATCAAAGGGAATAATCCACAACCAACACCTTTAACCACTCATGAGAATCTGGTCTACATTTTTGCAAACTGGTGACCAAAGAAAATCACTAGGTCACTGAGAACTTTAGGGCTTCACTAATTAATTCTGAGATTCTCTGAATACACACATTTGTGTATCCACTAGATCGATTAGAGCACTGCTATTTTATCACATGAATACACAACCAAAAGAAACCTATCGAAGCTACTAAAACTTTGTTAACCCTGGGCCCATCTCCACATGTCAATCTTCTATTTGCTCTAACTACCTCATCAGTGACACCTCGGCAAGCCTTCTGACATTGGACCTACTTAGGATGAGGTTCTAATCTAATGGCAGGTGCAAGATCTCATACCCTTAGAATATTCTTTCAAATCATATGCCCGCCATAGATCTCTATTAAGCTATGACTCCTTCTGACAAACTGGACCCCCTGGAAGTCTTCGTCAGCACTACGTAGACCAATTACATTCGAGCAAGTTAGCACACCTGATAGACTCAGACCCATGATCTACAGAAAGAGCATCAAATGGTTGTCGCTAAACCACTGACTTAAATAGTATGCATCTTATCCCAGCAGCATAGCAACAACCACAAGATCTTGCTATACATTAACCTTTAGAAAAGATCAAGACCCACTAACATATGCCTAATCACCATTATGTGGACCAATCAAATTCAAGCATGTCAGCATATAGGGACCCACTGAAGGAAGCTTTGACACAAAGCAAGATCGATGGTTGGCACATAATCTCATGGCTCTAACACAATGCATGAGATCATGCGCCAGCCATAGGATTGTTTGGACATAGTCTTCCAGGCCCTGCTCTAACATTTGTTACAAATCATCACCTTTCAACCAATAGAAAGCCTCCAAGTAGGACACCATGGTAGTGGACCCACTAAACTCTGAAACACTGAGAAAAAGGGAAGATCGACAGTTGTCATAAGATCACTAGCCTCTAACACATGCTATGAGATCTTACGACAACTATTGATCTCATCAACTAGGACCCCACTTAATCTCTTAACCCCAAAAGCCTTAGTGAATGTGTGACCAAAGGAAGAATCACTTAGTCACTGAATAGAAATCTTAACCCTGGTTAAGTCTGCAAAATATGCGAACAAGGCATTCATAGAATTGTTGAGTGTTTAGCTAACCTGGGGTCTCATTCAGCGAATGCCCGACTAAAGGCAATCTGTGGAGTCGCTGAATGTTTAGAAGCACCACGAATTTATTTTGTGACTACGAGAAACACTGCAGTTGCCAGCTCACTAAATAAAAAGGGGAACCGCCAGAGAACTTAGAGAACCTGTGACTGAGAAAAGGCAAACCACTTGCTGAGTCACTAACCGTAGAGACTTAACCACCAAACATTAAGTGACTAAGAGAGACAATGAAATCGCTGAACCACTGAATAAAAGGGGTAATCGTCGACTGACTTGGAGAACTAGTGACCAGCCAATGAATGAAAAGCGTACATGGGTTTTTGAAGACTTAAGTGACCATGATAAAGTAACAACAAATTATAACAAGGCTTAGGGTTTACAGGGTTAAATTAGCACAACGGCTACATTTTCAAATTTTAAAGGGTTTTGCACCTAGCCAGGGACCTAGAAAAGGTGGCAGAGACCAGAGGGAAATAGATAAGGCCATGAGATTTTGTAGAGTGCTTGGGAGGATGGAAACAGAGACCTGGGGATTGGTTTTAGCCAAATTTGCATGGACATGAAAATTAGGGTAATAGGTAATTCAACAAGTTTCTGCTTCAGAGTCTCAAAACTTTTATTAGCTCCCTGTGTCCACTTGAATACTCTTTTATCTCCTCTCATAGTCTCAGTCATAGCATTACAAATTGCACTAAAATTCCTAATGAACTTCTTATAAAAACTTTCCAGTCCATGAAATGATCTTATTTCACTAGCATTTTCAAGTGTAGGCCAATTCAGAATAGCTTCAACCTTCTCAGGATCCATCTTTAAACCATCAACATAAATAACAAATCCAAAATACACAATCTCTTCTTTCATGAATGAACACTTTTTCAGATTTATCAACAAATTTTCTTCTTTCAATCTTTGTAAAACTTGTCTAACATGTAACAAATGTTCTTCTCTAGTCTTACTAAATATCAAAATGTCATCTAGTTATACAATCACAAACTTACCCAAGAATTTCTTTGAAACTTCATTCATCAGCCTCATAAAGTACTCGGTGCATTAGTTAAATCAAAAGGCATAGCCAACCATTCATACAAACCTTCTTTTGTCTTGAAAGTAGTCTTGCATTCATCACCTTCTTTGATTCTGATCTGATGATATCCACTTTTCAAATTAATTTTGGTGAAATATTTTTCTCCAGTCAAACTATCCATGATGTCATCCATTCTCGGTATAGGAAACCTATACTTCATTGTTATCTTGTTGATTGGTCTAGAATTAGTATGCATTCTCCATTCCCAATTCTTCTTTGGTGCTAATACCATAGGTACTACACAAGGACTCAAACTTTCTGCGATCAAACCCTTCTCCAACAATTCTTGAATCTGTTAATTCAATTGTTGATTCTTGGTAGGTGTTGAACGATGAGGTGCCTTATTCAGTAAACTAGCTCTAGGGATTAGATCCATAGAATGATCAATGCTTATTTTTAGTGGAAAACCATTAGGTACATTATTAGAAATGATTTCACTATACTCAGTGAGTAACTTATCAATCTCTTCAGGAAAACTATCCTTGATCTTCTTACTCAGCTTGTTAGGGATTACAACAAAACATGCATCATTCCTTTTCAAATCTTTGACAAAATTTCTTCCTTCCATCAAGAAAACTTTCACAGATGTGCAAACATTACTAATAGGTTCTTCCATCAAAGGTAACAAGATTTGTTTCTTTCCATCAACCACAATAGTATACTTATGCAATCTCCCATCATATATAGCATGTCTATCATATTTCCAAGGTCTACCCAACAAAATATGAAAACAATACATAGGCATGATATCACACAACACCTTATCATAGTATTTCCCAATCTTCAAATTCACATAACATTATTCACTTACCAGGAGTGTATGCTCATCTTTGATCCATGAAATCTGATAGGGCTTTGGATGTTCTAGTCTTTCCAACTGTAATTTAGTGACCATCTCTTTAGATGTCAGATTCTAAGAGCTACCACTGTCAATGATTACCTTCCAGAATTTATCAAAAACTCTACATCTGGTCTTGAACAAACTTTTCCTTACCGGATCTTCCTCTTTTCTTTCATTCTATAGTGCTCTCCTTACCATTAGGTTACTTTCCTTCTTAGGTTCATTTAGTGGCTCTTCTTGCACTACATCATTTCTACTGCTACATGCCTTCTTAGTTACTTGTGTACATTCAAATGATCTATGTCCTTCTTCTCCAAAGTTATAACAAGTTCCTTGAAAACTTCCTCTGCTATAACCACCTTGGTAGTTACTGCTTCTACCTCTAGATGAACTTTCACCTTTCCACTCGGTCTTGCCTTTGTCCAGACTTTTCTTTTTAGGTTAAGATCTACTAGTTTCTCCATTAGATCTACCCCTTACTCTAGGGAATCTACCACCTCAAAATCTCTATCTCTTCTCATGTATCTTGTTCAATTTCTCCTTGGCTTTCAAAGAAAATTGATAAGCCTCTTCAATGCTTTCCAACTTAACCAAGCCGATCTCCTCTTGGATGGAAACTCTCCAACCATTCAAGTATCTCCCAATTATTTCCACATCATCTTTATCATGTCTAGATCTGATATCTAGTCAATATAATTCCTTAGTATACTCTTTTACTAAGGTTTCTTTCTACTTCAAGCTTTGCATTCGTCGAACTAGGTTAATTTGATAATTAGAGGGTAAGAATTTTTCTTTCAATTTGTTTACCATTTTATTCCATACCTTAATTTTGTCTTTGGCTTTCCTCTTCTGATCTAATTGTAGATGTTCCCACCATAAGAATGCATGGCTCTTCAACTTAGTGCTTGCAATCTTCACCTTCTTGTCTTTAGATATGTTTTCATATTCAAAATACTTTTCCATCTCAATGCTCCAATCTACCAATTCATCAGAATCCAATTTTTCACCATACTTAGGAGGATTGAAATGTGGTGTAGATTTTAGATTTGTCAAGGCCTTCAAGAATCTTTTCTCACCTTGATCCATAATAGGTACAGGTTCTGCATTTGCCTATTCTTCTTCAACTTCATCATCACTAACATCTTCAAGATGTCTACCTCTTCTTTGGGTTGTTTCAACTACTTCCAACCTAGTAGAAATCTATCTTGGCATATTAGCCAATCCTGGATCTGCATCTCACCTCCCATGAACCATCCTGACAACCCTCTGCAATTGCAGGTCAGATCACAATATGCTACCCTACAACAAATCAACTAGGGTTTCAAGAGGAACCAAAAAACCTAGATCTATAGACCTAGATCAAGATCTAACCTTGCAAGGAAAGGGCCAATAGGGGCCAAGGATGGCACACCCTGATCATCCAAGATTGCTTGACACATGCGGAAGCCAACAAACACAACAATGAGAGAGAATATAGAGAATTTCAATATCTTTCATAAAATAGAATTATACATGTCATGTTGTAATGCATTCTTGGTTAGAGCCTGATAAGTTACATTCAAATATAGAAGTCCTCAAACATGCGAGAATCTGTTACAAATATTCAATTGAATGTCTACTACCATCTATCTTCTAAAACTCCCTCTTAACTATAACCAAACACCTACATTTATACAAGAGTTTACCGAACCGAGTCTTCCTTCAAATCCACAATCAATGGAAGGAACGGTCAAGTCTAGGACCACACACGTCCCAATAAAAGATTCTAGCATTAAATCCATGACCTACCAACTACTGACCAACTTGGTCAAAGAAGAAACTAAGCAACACAAAAAACTTCAAATATATTTTTGGTGACATGGGATTGCCAAGGACCCAAGATGATCCTACATCAATTGTCATATTATTATATTTTGTTTATATGTGTGTTTTCATGTATAATTTGTATCATACAAATTAAAATAAATAAAAATTACCATAGTTATTTTCTATGAAGAATTTGGGTGGAACAAAAAAGATCCAAAATATGAGAATAAATAGGGATAGTAAAAATAAGAAATTGACATTTTCTCAAAGTGATTACATAGAAAAGGTGTACAATAGATTCCTAATGCAATATGCAACACCAATTCATGCAACATTTCCTAGTCACTTTAAATTATCCAAGGAGATGATCAACAAGATGCAAGAGGAGATGGAGCACATGTAAAGGTTCCATAATCTTCAATAGTTGGTATCTTTATGCATTTGATGGTGTGTAGTAGGCCAAATATTACACATGTAGAGGGAGTTATGAGAAGGTATATGAAAAATCCTAGAAAAGAGCATTAGAATATAGTAAAGTTGATTAGAAGAAAGTTGAGAGGTACCACAACTTAGTGTGTATGAGTTGTGGAGCATCATATTCTACTTTACAATGCTATGTAAATTTAGGTTTAGCGAGAGATATTGATAGAAAGACAAGCATTGTATAGGGCATCTTTTTACTATAGGTGACATAGTTGTCAGCTAGATTTCTACATTAAAAAAGTTTGTAGCACATTCAACCATATAATTAGAATATATATTTCTTCTATAAAGGATAGGAAGCACATGATTTTCTTAAAAATATTAATGGAGGAATTGGGAAATTAAAAAGAGAATATAACATGGTATGGTGACAGATAAGGTGTGATTCACTTTGCAAAGAAATCAACCCTTCATTCTAAGACCAAACACATCTAGATTTGGTATCATTTCATATGCTTTGTTTTAGAAGATGGATAGTTGAAGATAGAGAAGATACAGAGATGATCGAGAATCCTATAGATATGTTGATGAAGGAAGTAACACGAGAGAAAAATTCCTATTTATTTTCTATCGGTCTTCAAGCTTGATTGTAGTGGAAATTCTAAATAGTCAAGTCCCAGTGTGGCAATCCAGTGAGAGATTTAGGGGTAGCGGTGTTACTACATGATCAATCTCTAAGTATGAAATTTTTTCATAGAGCTTTATCATTCTCAAAATGAGATATTTTTTAATTTCTAGTGACTAATCATGCAATTATTATACACTCATTGGGTAGAGGAGACATCTGAAAGGGCCATTGTAATGTGAGCACAAACCATCAACATAGAATACATTTCTCTTGTATTCATACACTAATATGAGTACAATAATATGATACAAGTACAAGAATATGAGTACTAGGATTATGATAATATTCTTTTATATTTATGGTTTTTTTTTTAGCCAACATTTCAAACAACCTAAAAGGCACATGATCAATAAGTGGCTCTATGATGAGAAATAGTATCAAAATATCATTTTTTGTTTTCTCGATACTAAAACTAGTGGATAGTTTTTTCTCTAGTAGATGTAGCCCATATTGGGAAAAGTAAAATAAATATTTTTATTAATTTTTTTCTATTTTCTTTATTTCTGCATTGTCTTAATATCAAACCCAAACCCTGACATACACCCTATAGAACATCAAACCTATTAAAAACCTTGTTAGAATTCCTCTCACTAAAATTTAACTTTTGATTTCTACCCTTATCATAGGTATGATGAACTACAACCGATTTGAATAAACTATATGACTTGAAGATCTATGATTTAAGATCACTGAGTTGCTGATTAGATATGTAAGATGATTAAATCAGTAATATGGTGTCATTGATTTCAACTAGTTTTGATAATACTTATCTTGTAAGTTACTATTATACACTAAATTTGCACCTCTGATATCAAGCTCTCGTAGTCTTGATAATCCAGTATAACATGGGAATCATCTCAAGGTTGTGGGACCTTTTGCTAATTGAGATGAGACCTCCAGATTCTAGGCTGGTTCCTCTTGGATAATCACCTTGATTTTCTCTCAACAGGAAAGTAAACTTTGAGGGGAAAGGGATAGAAGGAGTACATGAAAGGAAATGACTGAAAGCAAATCTACCTACTAAGTGATGCACCAAACTGGGGTTTGGATCTCAGTATAGAGGGATGAAACCAATGGAGGAATTAGGTCTAATAGGTCACCACTCACTAGATAGGCTTGCATAAGTTTTTCATAGGAAGGCCTGAACAGAAGACTCAACCTATGACCTGCAAGCAAACATCCTCCTCTGCAACTAGGTGTAGGAATGAGACCAGACTGCTAGGGGTTGTAGTATACCCACAAAACATCTGAATCAGATTAGACATAGTAACACATGAATCATAGAAAGAGAGAGGGACCAGGAACCCCAATTTTCATTAACAACATTCATAAACCTCAATCCAATAAGAGATAATGCAAACAAGGAGGCATGAGGACAAGAAAAATGTCACAGAATGCTTCTGCAATACTTGTAGTATCAATGGGAATTTACAGAATGTGGAAAACCAGAGGGCAAGAAGAAATGCCAAAGATAGTTCTCCGAGGAAAGACTTTCCCTTTTACAAAATGTGAATTCTGAGCACTATTGGCTCCAAAAAAACAATATATACACTCTCTGCATGTAGGCAAGAATCAAAAAACTTTTAGGGCTACATAGATTTACAATTTAATAATTCAACCCTAAAGCCAAGTCACAATCTGTTCATAAATGTGTTCTATTAATATCATGGCCGATCAGATATCTTTTCTCTTTGCATGCCCATCCATGAATTGATCAAGCCTTGCCAGCACAAAAACCTCATCCATCTACCTCTTTGCAAGCTGGATGCTGTCATAAATGTTCAAATCTGATCAAATCCTTGAAAGGACTCAAAACAACACCCAAAAGATCTCTGCAAACACTATCCAACCGCAACCACCCCTGAAATCATCAATTCTCAGCTACCCGTGCTTTGCAAACACCTTAGAAGAAAGCCAAAAAAGGGCCACACTGCCTTTGAAAATGGTCACTGGTCACATGATCGCATGTGGCTAGGAAGGCCCATGCAATCATCTAACAAGCTCTTTGAAACCAGCCGCTTGCCATAGCAATGGTCACATGATCGCATGAGGCTGAAAGGCTTTCATGTGATCATGTGACAAGTCTTTTGAAATCTACCACCACCTTGCCACAAAAATGACACTTCAGGCCTGCAAAAATCCACCACCTATCAAGCCTTTGCCACATAAGCCACCCACTATAGACTGGACACGTCACCAAATTGTAAGCCCACCGAAGCCTTGTTGACCACCAGGGGGTTGTTGCATGATCACCTATGGCTAAGAGGCTGCATGAGATCATTCGAAAAGCTTTAGATATTCATGCAATCCTAACCCCAGGTTTACCTCAGGTTCACATTTCCTCCTGTCACCAAGTCACCTATTTCTTTCTTAACCCTGGGCCACATCCAGTGACCATGCAAAGACCATTGATCTCTGCTTCATCTGACGGTAGTTGCTGAGTCACACAAAGCCTTTGGCATATTCCCCTTCGTCAGGAGATTACTCGACTAAAGAAAATCTTGCAATCATCAGATAGAAGGAATATTCCCCTTTTCATTGCAAGATTACCTGACTGAATCATTGAAATCGGGCCCACCTCCAACTTTGCAACCACACAAAGCCTACTAACCTCAAGCCCAGAACCACCATGTGGCACGCCCTCATTCGGTCTGACCGCCACATAAGTAAACACCTCGGCACCCTAGGCAGAGGACCCACTGCAACTGCAAGATCCTATCTAATGGTTGTCGCATGATCGCATGGGATCGGAAGATCCCATGAGATCATATGACCACCATCAAATCTCGTCACACTTGCACCAATGCTTAGAAACCTCAGGCCCCACCTCCAACTGCACAACCGTGAACCACCGCTACAGAAACCGGTAACGGTTTGCTGCATGGTCGCATGGGCTTGGGAGAGCCCATGTGATTATGTGACAAACCACATGATGCTAACCATCGAACCACTGGTGGTACCATCCACCGAACTACTACAGACCACCTGTCGCATGGTCACATGCGATCATGCGACCAATCGCGTGATTCTTTCTCCACTGGACCGCAAACCGTCACCATCCAAACCATAGGTGGTTAGTTGCATGGGTGCATGGGCTCAGAAGAGCCCATGTGATCATGTGACAACCACAAGATTTTTGAGGAAAGCAAGCCACCAGGCCCACAAGATTGGAGTTGCGCACTTAGGAAAAAAAAATGCAAAAGGTGTGTCAAAAACACAGAGGGTTTTCGAGCCAGGGTCAAAAACACACTGAATTTTCAAAGCGGAGAGGTTGAAAACACATTGAGCCTGTAGGAGAAGGTCAAAAACACACTGGGTTTTTGAGACTTTGAGCATAAAACACACTGGACTCTCAACATAAAAGGTAGAAAACATAGAGATCTTTCGACACTTGAGCATTACTTTTGGAAAATAGGAACCGTGGCCAAAAAAGAATGACAAGGAATTTTTGGACAACATTTTGGCGACCTCGGCGGGATGTCAGCCTACTAGACATTAGACCAGTTGCCTGAAATATCCATTGGGTATAGGAGTCACTTCTTTTGAACACAAAAACCTCTGATAGGGAGAGGGACAAAAATAACTGTGCTCAAGCACTTCTTGGAAAATAGGAAAAGACTATACTAGAAAGCTGGAAGAAAGCAGGAAAAAACTAACCCATCCTAAACTAACTAGTGCAAAGACCTAGTTAAACAAAACCATTCACTGGTAGGTTAAAGTAGCTACCCTTCCTCAATAAGACATTTTGCATCGGGTACATGAGGATAGCTATGAAGATAAGAGGCATACAAAGATTTGGCAAATGAGGATGCACTGCCTCTGCAAAAACAAGATCAAAATCACACACCTCAAGTATATCATATGGAGGTGTCTCAGTGAACTCCCTCTGAGCCAAGTATCTGATGGGGTAGCCTCTTGAAAGTCTGAAGGCAAGACTTTCATTGTTGGTTTCTTCTTTAGCTTTGTGGTTTCCCTCCATCATGGACAACCAAGTCAACTCCTCATCCACAACCAGGTGACTATCATCTTCCTCTTTTAAACCAGCCAAGAGCTCATCAAAGCTGTCAATGTCTTGAAGATTTGGAATTAATTCCAAATCCTACTCATGTAGTAGCTCCTTGTGAAAAGGGCAATCCAAGACCAGGCCCTCTTTAACAGGCACATGACCTTGAACCTCCACTCCAAGGAATAGGGGTTCAACATCCAATTTGTCACAAAAGACCTCTATGATATTGGAAAAATCATACTCTTCTTCAAGGCTTTTGTCTGTGTCCTTTTCTTGGAAAGCCTCTACTATGGCTTCATCATCCTGCTCCATAAAACAAGGCAACTTACTCAATAAGGGCATAACATCCATCATTGAATCAACCTCCTGTTGATGGTGGACCTGCTGTTCTAATTGACCTTCAACCATAGGTAATGGCATGGTCTCTTCTTTATCATCAACAAAAAGAGGGAGCTCATCATAAAAAATCACCCAAGAGATTAGGCTGAGCATCAACCTCCACCTCTCCATCCTGCTGCTTCATTTCACCACAGTCACCACTCTACACTGACACCTTAGGCTCCCTCTCCTCCTCATCACATGAAAGCTCATCTACCACAGGCCCTTGCTCAGACACCAAACTAGTGTCCTTACAAAGGCTTGGCATCTGACAGCCAGGAAGTAGAGTCCATTGGGGAATCCAGATTACTTCATCATCCTGAGAAACCAGAGGGGCCTCTTGGGATTAAAATCTTTCTTGAATGGGCTGCTCTTGCAAAGTGGACTGAATCTCAAGTGAAGGCTCTTTAATAGAATTTTTTTCCTTAAAACTTGGGATGTGAAACTGAGGGGGAGAGGGGGAAGACAAAGAAGGCATAGCAGCCTTAAAGCTTGGAAATGAATGCTTAGTAGGCTCCTCATGTGTAGGCTCTTGAGACAAATGGGCCCTCCAGCTTGGAATCTTAGGCCTAGGAGCCTCCTATTGAGCAATCAGTGATCTCAACCTTGTTGTCTCAATTTTAGCTCAGTGTCTAATCTCTTCTTGAAATTCTCTCACTTGCTGCTGATCAATGAGAGTCTCTGCCGCTTGGTAAGGAATGAACCCCTGCTCATAACTTTGGGCTTCCATCTCCTAGTAGGGAGCTAACCCCTCTTCATAATAACTTCAAGCCTCCTGATCTCTCTGCTCCTTGACCTCAGACACTTGCTTAACTAAGTTAAGCAATAGACTCTTTGCCTCTTGTATCTTCTTGAAGTCTGAGCTTAGAGTCTGCATCTGCTGCTGAATAGGCTGAGAAGCATGATGGGAAAGCTAGCCTTGCATTTTCTATTGTGCCTCTTGTGCCCATGATCCACCTTGCTCGAGAGCCTGCTCATAACTTTGCACAAGGGAAAACTTATTTCGGGCATACTGGATATACTGATACCCTTGAGAAGTATAATAGCTTGGGGTAAAAGGAGGCTTTGGGTGGCTTTGGTAATATTTTGAAATCTACCACCGCCTTGCCACGAAAATGACACCTTGAGCCCACAAAAATCTGCCACCCATCAAGCCTTTGCCACATAAGCCACCCATTGCAAACTGGACACATCACCAAACCGCAAGCCCATTGAAGCCTTGTTGACCACCAGGGGGTTGTCGCATGATCACATGCAGCTAAGAGGCTGCATGAGATCATGCGACAAGATTTAGATATTCATGCAATCCTAACCCTAGGTTTACCTTAGGTTCACATTTCCTCCTGTCGCCAAGTTTCCTATTTCTTTCTTAACCCTAGGCCACATCTAGCAACCACGTGAAGACCGTTGATCTCTACTTCATTTGACAGCAGTCACCGAGTCATGCAAAGCCTTTGGCATATTCCCCTTCATCAGGAGATTACCTGACTAAAAGAAATCTCGCAATCACCAGATAGAAGGAATATTCCCCTTTTCATTGCAAGATTATCTGACCGAATCATAAAAACTGGGCCCACCTCCAACTACGCAACCACGCAAAGCCTGCTAACCTTGAGCCTAGAACCACCACATGGCACGCCCTCATTCAGTCTGACTGCCACACAAGCAAACACCTCGCACCCCAGGCACAGGACCCACCACAACCGCAAGATCCTATCTAATGGTTATCGCATGATCGCATGGGATCAGAAGATCCCATGATATCATACAACCACCATCAAATCTCCTCGCACTTGTGCCAATGCTTAGAAACCTCGGGCCCCACCTCCAACTGCACAACTATGAACCACCGCTACAAAAACCGCTAACGGTTTATCGCATGGTCACATGGGCTCGGGAGAGCCCATGTGATCATGCAACAAACTGCATGATGCTAACCACTGAACCGCTGGTAGTACCATCCACTAAACTACTACAGACCACCTGTCACATGGTCGCATGCAGCCAAGGGGCCGCATGCGATCATGCGACCGACCGCATGATTCTTTCTCCGCTGGACTACAAACTGTCACCACCAAAACCATAGGCGGTTAGTCACATGGATGCATGGGCTCGGAAGAGCCCATGTGATCATGCGACAACCACAATATTTTTGAGGAAAGCCAGCCACCAGGCCCATAGGATCAGAGTTGCGCACTTAGGAAAAAAAATGCGAAAGGTGTGTCGAAAACACAAAGGGTTTTCAAGCTAGGGTTGAAAACACACCGAATTTTTAGAGTGGAGAGGTTGAAAACACACCGAGCCTGCAAGAGGAGGTAAAAAACACATTGGGTTTTTGACACTTTGAGCATAAAACACACTGGACTCTTGACATAAAAGGCACAAAACACAGAGATCTTTTGACACTTGAGCATTACTTTTGGAAAATAGGAACCGTGGCCAAAAAAGAATGACAGGGAATTTTTGGGCAACAGTTACTATACCCAAACATTTGTAGAAAGAAGAAGAAAAAGAGATGAAGAACATATATATATATACATGAGAAAGATGGAGATGACAGATAAGGATAAGGAATACATTGGGTAACTTATGGATGATTCTATGACCTTATGTTATTGACTTGATTATGCTACATTCATCTATGATGAGGAAAAGAGTCAAAATACACAAAGTAGTGTGGTCAGTTAGAAAGCATTATAGTATACACCAATGAAGTATAGTGTATACCAAGAATAGTATAAACTGAGCTTTTGTTCACTGATGGATTTCTTTGTTAACCGATGATGAAGAAAAGGAACTAATGATTAGTTTAGTCGACAAAAGTTGATGAGCTAGAAAGTGTATGACATCAAGGAAAGAGATAATGTTTGTTATGAAGATTGATGACTAACATAATTCAAAGTAGATCTAAAGGATTGAAATAAAATGTGTTACTGACACATTAGCTGAGCAAGGTTAAAGTGGCAAAATCAATGAAGGTGATTAAGCAGAAAAATCTGATGGATGGAATTAAAATAGTTTACTTGTCTATTTAAGAGACTAGGGTTTCATGTATGAAATAGATGCTAGAAGAAGAAGGAGACTATAGAGATATCATGTGAACAAGCTTCATGCATGCCTGATCAGACTAGTTAAGAAGAACCAAACTATAGAGATTACCAAGCATTCGAGAGACAGTAAGCTACTAAATATTGATTGAAACAAAAGTGATATATTGATTGGAGGATTTGAATGAGCTTAACATAGATCTGATAATCTGTAGTTGAATTTGTATTGGAATTAGATCAACTGTTGTTATATTTTAACCATTGTAAATAGATATATCTCTTAACAGAGTGGACTAGAAAGTCTTGTAATGTCATTCATAGACTATACATTTTTTATCCTGTCAACCCCATAGTGAATGTTGGTTGGATGATCATTGTTGGTCTAAAATCCTCTAACAAGGTCACACCTCACAGTGTGTTTGTAAACTTTAATAGGGTTGGGTCTTCATTGACCTCACTTAAGAATAGTGAACAATTTTTTGGTTGTCGGTCCCAGGTGGTTTTTCCCTTTATAGAGTTTCCACGTTAAATATTTTGTGTTATGTGTTGATTGTGATGGTTGTTTCTTATCATACTTTACATGTTGCATATCTGATGTGGTTAGTGATTGTTCTAAGTTGTTAACTAGTAATCGGTAAAAGAACAGACATAATACTATTTCATTCTACCGAGCTACAGAAGTTTAAGATATTTGTTTTTGGATATACATTTTTTATTGGGACTATGGATATCTGATTCACCCCCCCTCATAGTTATTCTAACAATTAATATTAGAGCATTGGCTACTTGATACAAGCTATTTGGTTTCTTGGAATAGATTTATAAGGACTTCAACACAAAGGTCACAAAATGTATAAGAGGGAAGTGCCTATTGGGACCAAAAACACAGCATGGGTTTTTGAGTACCATGTTAAAATTTCACAGTTTGAAGCCCTTCAATGCTTTTCATGCATATGTACCCAGCTGTCATTTTGAAGCCTTTGAGGTATTCCAAGTGTTTAACACACTCCATTCATTATGTGCATGTATTCCATGATGCTATTTTTCATCCGAAGTCATTCGGTGAAGTCCCATTTTGAGCAAGTGTCAATTTGCACAATTTTGCCTAAGCGTCAAACAGAGTACAGTAGCCCTGTTTGCCTTTGAATATCTTGTACCTTGTTAGGTTTCATAGCCTGCCACTTTGGGAAGTTTTAAATGTGTATTAGAGAGCTTATGTTTCAGATTTCAAGCCATGACGAATCCATTTGCCCAGTTTGTCAATCTGTTTCCGTTTGCAGTTTCTAGCTTTTTGATGAAGGACAGTTACTGTAAGAATTTGCAAATAGAAAATATTGAACCAAGATCAAGAGGTTGAAGAAAAGCACAAGAGAGAAAATATGAATACAAGGATGGATTGAATCAATCCAATGAATTAATGATATTCACCAAATGAATGAAATGATTACATAATAGGCCTCCTTATATAGGAAA
Source organism: Chamaecyparis obtusa (assembly GCA_027943335.1). Lineage (NCBI taxonomy): Eukaryota > Viridiplantae > Streptophyta > Pinopsida > Cupressales > Cupressaceae > Chamaecyparis > Chamaecyparis obtusa. The sequence goes on along the minus strand of BSBK01003725.1, from coordinate 249,521 downwards.
GGCGATATGAGAGAATGATAAGGAGCTGATAAGCTATCACCTATGCTAGGTCTAATCACATGTCCACCAAATGTGGATCATCCTCCAATATGCAATAAATTATGTGCATTGGATTAGGATAATAATGTGATAAGAGCACGAAAGGTGGATCTCACACACAACGAGGTATGTGATGACAACTATCACACCAAAAGTGGAATTTATACTACACCATGTGCTTAATAGATGTGCACACTCCTAGGTGTCTCAATCACAAAATACTATGCAATGCATTATCCTAAGTAAGATTAAGTAAAGTGTAATTAGGAATAATTAATTACACCAACAGTTACATACTTTAGCCGGAGGCCCTATTCGGATGATTATATCTTTTTCCAAGAGATTGGTCATGACATGTCAGTTGTGGCATCGTATTGTAGGCATGGGAGTGAGTCATCCTACCAATTTTTTAGCCCTCCATGTACCCATTTGAACTATTTTCCAGTGGCATTCCATTTTTAATTTGTTAAAATTCTCTAAGTGAGCACTGTTCAGAATTATAAGTGGCCTACTTTGTGTTATCCCAATTTGTGTCCTATGCAAGGTCCGACATAATTGAGTGTGATTCTGAATTGTAGACTTGGAATACTAAGTGTTTGATGATTTTTAAGTCCCTACCAATCCATCTAATCACTTTCCCAGCTTGATTCCAAATCAGATTTCTATGATTTTCAATGTTTTAAATTTCGATCATGTCTGACAGGCTGACTTTGGCATTTTTTTTGTGATTGGCATTTCAACTTCCAGAGAAATTTAATGATGGATCTATACTTCTTGAGTGAGGGTGAATCAATGCCCTGGCTGCTGATCCTTAGAAGTTTCAATCAGTCAGTTTTCTAGGCCGGTTCCAGAGCCAACTTATGCAGTTTTACCAAATGCAGACAAAATTATGTTCCAAGCAGCCATGTTTGTTTAGTCATAACTTTGGCTCAATTTTTTGTGGGTGACCTCCTTTGACATATATGCTAGCATGTTGGAAGCCAGTGTGTGTTTCTGATGGCAAGCTCTGATGAGGTCTTTTGATCAGTTTTTGAAAATAGTTATGGAAGACCATTGGTATCATTTATTAATCTCGCAAAGGTGTTAAGGATTTGAGTTGTGCGCTTAAAATTTTGGTGAACCTTGATTCTGAATCCATTCTGAGATTACTTTGCTAGTCCAACAGAAAGAAAATATTTCTAGTAAATTGCATGGAATGGATAATGTAAACAAAGAGCTAAAAAAAAAAAAGGGCTTTAAGCTAGAAAAATTTAAAGTGGCTAGAATTAACAATTCAGATAGGTCATTTAGATGATAATTTGAAGCTATTAATCAACAATAGCTATGATTGTGATCTTGTAGTTGTAAATCTTGAGGCTAGGCTTTACAATATCCCCGAAAAGTTTCTCTTTTCCATGTCAACTAGGATTGCACATGAAGAGTAGCTCATTCACATAAAAAAGGGGACATTATTAAATGTACATGTGTTCTTAATGAAGTTACATGTGTTTCTGGATCAAAGGGAATTGCTGGAGATAGAATTTGAAAAGACTTTGTTATCAAAATGCTTCACTAAACATAGAATTGAAATATAAGAAACCGATGGATGCATGAGCCTTGGGAAATTTGAATGAAGGTTATGCATTTGGAGGAGACTATCAGTCAACATGGAATGGTATGCAAGTATTAGCTAACTGCCATAGCTACAATATGCGATCACCTCCCAAATCCAGCCATTGAAAGCCACGCCAGGCAGCAAGTATCCCATGTAATGAGCGTAAAAGCTCTTGAACACATCCAAAACATTGAAGATGCATACCATGTAGGAGGTGGTGCTATAAATAAAGGTCAAAAGAAAGGCATGGGAGAAATGCATAAGCCTAAGGCAATGCACAAGACCCATGCACCGATATGAAATAGAGGGAAAATGAGCCAGTTTGGGGGTGGTTTCCATCAGTGCCATCAAAATCAAAGAGCCAAATAGAATGTATTGAATGGATTCACACATCAGTTTGATGTCAGCCCGATGTGCATGCATAAGGATTGAAGGGGAAATCATACCTAAACCTCCAACTCGAGCATTAAACAGAGAGCAGTCACCAGTGATAGTAAAATCTTGTCCAGCACAATTTCATTGGAGGGTTGTGTATTGAGGGGAGGCTTCACAATAAGTGCGGCAAGCAATCCACGCATATCCTAGGGACTGTCAGCGCACGGTGAATGGCCTTGTGCGCATGGTGCAAAGTCTATACCTAACAAATGATAAAAGGGAGGCTCTACTATTTGAATGAGAGTTATGTGTATGTTTGGAAGGTAGCTCACATGGAGGAAGGCCTTAAGCAAGCTTTGGTGTGTGCCAGACAATGCAAAAAGAAACAAGCATCAAGAACAGGCCTATGACATGTATCGGGAGGATGTAATTGTTTGTTCAGACAAATGTACTGCCTGTGATTCCAATGGCAACACCCATGCAAGTTAATATTGATGTTTTGCGCAAGCCAATGGAGATGCCTAGCACAGGGAATTGCTAGCGCAATGAATAAAAGTGTAGGAGCCTGGCATTTGTAATAAAGACCCTACGCATTATGTGGAGTTAGCAGCTAGTGCTAATAATTTGAAGGATGCTATTTTGTAAACTGATTCATGTAAGTGCAATATGGAGGTTTCATGCATAGGATGTGTAGGATAAAGGTGTGTGACACATAAGGGGGTCAGTGCATCAAACCAAAAGTAAGAACATGGCTTGCATAAGATGTAGAAGAGAGGTGGTTTGCAAAAGTCAATAAAGGAGGCTTACTCATTAGGTTGCATGAGTAGCTATTAGTGCTAAGAGGTTATTAGGCATGTGTTTCAATGTCAAATAAAATGAAGACCACTAAGCACATGAAGCATGCTTATCATCCAATGCAGAGAGTGGTATAAAATAATGGAGGAAACTACTTGCAAAATCACGCCAAGATGCTAGGCAGTGAATGGAATTCATGCAAGAAACCTCACGTAATACAGTGAGGTAAGGCACCAAACATTTGTAGGCACCAATCCAAGAAGCCCCATCACCAAGGGCAGGAAGCATGCATATGCTCAAAAGGCCTAAAATTAGTTATCCCACATGCGGCAAGAAACAAGACTTTTGAATGTTTTTATATCCCGACACCCAATATACATTGTAAATACAAGAGCGGAAGCTCTTGGTGGGTCCGCCTGGTTGGAGCTCTCTGTGTACAGTGGTGGGCCCCATGTTTTGACCGAAGATGCACAGGAGGTTTTAAAACATTCAAAACTAATATTCCCACATTGATCTTGAGAATGAGATTTGAAGTGCTTATATATATCAAGACAAACACATAAGGTAGATCGAAATAGTGGAAGCTATGAACGTGACCCTCTGTGTTAGTGCCTTAGTTTCCGTGCCAGCCGGCCTGAACAAAAGTAAATTTTGCAAAACACTTGTGATGATGAATTGGACACATGGAAGATGCATGTGAGTTCACTGAATGATGAGCAGTTAGAGGATAGCATCTGGTGACTTAGAGATGACAGTGGTTACATTTTTACGTAATGGTGGTAGTCAGATTACTAACATTCCATGATCATGAGATTAGAACAGTCACCAGTTCGCTAAGTTGTGATAGTCAAGGAAGATTCATTCCGTGATTCAGAGAGTAGCTAGTTGTGAGGTCATGGAGTAGAATTGGCAGTTAGGAGATGATCGTGCGACCTAGCACCCGGTTAGTTAACCACTAGTCGTTGGTTCTCCTAATGGCTCACGGTTTGGCCAAATGATTCAACGAATTGGAGATGGAGCTATTCACCAGGTTGCCGAATCTAACCCGTGGTTGACACTTCATTTTTCAATTTAGAGACTGTGGTCGCCAGTTCGTTAAGTTGTGGGGTTTTGTCCGAGCATGCAATGAGAGCTTGAAACATGGTGCTCCCTAGTGCATTCTGTGGCAACAAATCAGAAAATATTATAAAATGCCAGACTTAAAAAGAATTTAAATAACTAATATAGTTGCACTATAGGCTAAAAGTTTCAAAAATTTAAATGCCATGACATGTTCATAGAAAAGTAGCCCGGGGATTCATTTTTTTGTCAAACATATAAGTGTTATATGTTTTCAGAAAGGTCTCAGAATGAGGAATCCATTGGTAGTGACATTTTTCAGTTTCAGTCAAGTATGAAAAAGTAGTGTGAGCTGGCAAATTTGAGGATCAAAATCACATATCAAATTAGTTTGGGAATCAGTTGTAGGGTAGATGAGGAATGTTGAAGATATTTTGTTCTAAGATGCACAACTGTTAGTGGGTTTTTCAACTGACCACATTTGCTATATCTTAATTTTTCTCTCATTTGTAAGAGGAGGTTGAAAATTCGACTATAAAGAGAGGCTTGGCTCCATTGTTGCAATTCTTGGAATGTTTGTCAGATTTTGAATGTGTTGATACATTGATTTCTACTAAATACAATGAAATTCCCTTGCATGATTTTGATTGTCTTCCTGTTTTAATTCTGATGCTTTTGTGTCTTGAATCTATAAGGCAATTTTAGGACACCATTTATAAGGTATTTGTGGATTCAGTCTTTAGTTCCTTTCAAGGAAAGGGTTAAATTTTTAGATGAATTTCTGAGAGCTTGGGGTTGATACAAGAATTTGATGATTAAATATGTTTAAGAAAGGGTGACTTGTTAGGCAATTCATCTAGATTCTGTTTGTGTCTCATTTAGAATGTCTCTATGGATATATGTTTCACTTTCTGACTCTCTGCCCTAGGATAAGGCACTGGTCTATCCTCAATTTGTAGGGACTTCATCATCAATCAAACTTAAAAGATAATTTACTTTTCATGTATGTTTGAAAGGAATGAGAAAATAAAGTCTATATCAAGATATAAACTGATGTTATGATCCTTTGAAGAAGTGAATGAAATAGGTACACCCACCTGTAGCCTAGGGCTCAAAGTGAAGAAGGACTTGGTCCTTGTTAATTAGTCTTTTTCTTGTGAGTCGGGAGTCTAGGAATGAGAGAGTTCTATCTAAGCACTCAGGGCTGTGCATTAAGATTCATGTAAGAAAATGCACTAACAAATTGGCAACTCTACTGGGGACTGAAATAAGTTTACCATCATGAGTATCCTAGAGTCTTGCTATATTTAACTTGGGGAAGAGTGTCATAAATGTCATAATCTAAAAGTTGTTTTCAGATCTGCAAGTGTATTTCCTGGATTTGTTGTTGAAAAAACTTGAAAATATATGACTTTGCTGTGAGGAATGCCCAGAATCTATTGGTGTTTCAAGAAGATCAGTGAAAATTTTGTGTCCTCTGAAGAGAGGTGGCAGCTCTGTGTTAGAATGAACCTGAGATGTGAAGCTTTGTTCCATATTTCAATTAGATGTGAAGAGAACAACAACAATCAGCAAAGATTTTTTAGGTATTCTCCATTCAGTTTTTAAACGTGTTTACATAATCCTTATCAAATGATTTACTCATTAAAAGAAAGGACAGATAAGTGGAAATACATACTTCGGGATTTAATTTTGAGTTAAGATGTGTGTGAAGTATGTCAGATTAGTGAGCCTGATAAGAGAATGTTAAACTACAAGTATATAATTCTTGTTGCTGGTTTTCAAGAATTTCAAGTGTAAATCAAAGTTGCAGCAAGTAATGGATATTCATAGGAATTCTTTTGTCAAAGGATATGTGCCATTTTTCTATCATGGCATACCTAGTTTTCCTAATAAGATCCCTGATGGAATCAGAGGATATTTGTCAAAGTTTGATAGGAACCAGTCTCAATCAGCAAGGAAGCACGTTCAAGTTTTTGCTGATGTGATGTGTGATTTTGATGTATGCCATGAGGATCTTTGGATGAGGTTATTTGTGTAGACTCTGAAAGGAGATGAAAGAGAATGGTTCTCATTCTTGCTGGCAACTTCGATTTCTTCATGGGAAGAGTTGAGTTGATCCTTCATTGAACAATTTGATGGATGGGTTAATGTCAAATTGTTGCTAGATAGATTTATGGCTATTTAGATTCAACAAGATGAGTTGATCCCTAAGTTTAATAGCAGATTTGCTAAAACTTTAAGGGATATCCCTGATTTGTAGGCCCCATGATCAAATGTGTTTAGTTGTGTACTTGGGTGCTTTGGGCCAAATGATGGGTTTCCTATTGAGGGATAAACAACCACAAAGTCTATACCAATCTTTTGAATTAGCTATGGATATTGAATGCAATTTGAAGTATGGAGTTATAAGAAGGCGTACCACTTCTGGTTTATGTTTTTAGAAAGAGATGAATAATTAGGAAAAGGATGATCAACATCAATGCCTTCATTCCCGTATTAATCCCATTGGTCAAAATGATGTATGTGAAAGTGGACTGAATGTCACTGCTAGAGATGTTGCTGATGAAGAGTCAGAAACTTTTTCAGCCAATGAAGACAATGAACATTTCCAAATTGTTAATCATACATATTTCCCTTTGCCCAAGTACAACGAGGTTAATAAAGAAAATAACTTCTCGATTACTAATTTTAATGAAGGTTCTGAGAGAAATAGTGATTATTGTGAATCCCTGGATGAAGAACATTTGTCACTATTGCTGCAATTGAAACAACAGGATTGTGGAATCATGGATCATGCTGAGAATGAGTTGGTTTTCAATAACCAATCATAGTGTTCCTCTCATACTGCAAATTTTTTTTATTTTCAGTCTTCTATATGTTTAAATGATAATGAAGTTGAATGTGAAGTGTTGAAGACTGAAGGCAAAGAGGGAAGCTCATTGTCCAGAGCTTGTGGAGATGATTTGATTGATTATGCTGCTGATTTCTCATGTAATGACAATAGTATTTGTGAATCTTGTTCGGATTTAGATTCTAAATTTTCTTTCTCTGCTGATAATGTATATGAAGATGGATATAATGACATGTCTTATGATGTTAGTAATGTTATTTGATGAAGACATCCATGTAAATCAGCCAGCACTTTGTTCTAATGTTTATGAGAAACAATTTCATGTAGTTTCTAATCCCTTATTCGAAGAGTGTGCCCAGGAAAGTGAATGTGCTAAAGGTAATTCATTTTAAGATTGTGATATCAGTGGTATGGTTGAGTCTAAACTTCTAGCTCCAATGAAGTTAGTCAGAGGAGATGTAATGCAAGGTGAGAGTTTTTCATTTGATGAAGATGCATTACATATTGATAGTTTGGTCATTCTACCTCCGAGCATTGATGATAATGAAGGTGACCCGATTTATGGTTTTGATTGTATGAATCATCCTTATGTGGATAAAGTTGTGATTCATCAAGAGAAATCAGATTTGTTTAGTCTGATTGGTTTGACATATGAGGATGGTTCAGATTTCTTGGTTGATGTGAATGAGTGTGAGTATGCTTGCTTCTCTTTTGATATGCAAGTTCACACTAAAAATGAGCTAGATGTTTGCAGCCAAGGAGAGAAGGTATCAGTTGTTTGTCCCCTTTCATATATTTCAATGTATGATGATTCCGATGATGTTTTCTTTCTAGATAATGAGTTTGTGGGGGGACATAATAGAGAGGGCATAGGTGATTTTAAATTTGAAGTTATATTGCAGCCTATGTTCCGTAATATTTTTTGTTATCATGAGTTTAGTGGAAGTATCACATTGCCAGTTGATTTCCAAAGAAGAGACCGAGTTTTTGATAGAGGAAAATGTTCACTCATGCTGATAGAATTTTGAGGTCCTTTGTAAATACTTGTAAATTTTGTAGAGTCGCTTTACTTTTAGTTGTGTGTTTACTTTCAATAAAGGGATTCCCAGTTTGAGAAGAGAATAAGAAAAGAGAGAGAAATAAAAGTGGAAAGTATGATTCCTATTTTTGGGGTGGTCTGCTTCTACCATGAGATTATGAGGTTCTCTACATGCCCGCATGGGGCACGTGTCCACAGTCAGAGCCACTGTTGGGACCAAAAACATAGCATGGGTTTTTGAGTACCATGTTAAAATTTCACAGTTTGAAGCCCTTCAATGCTTTTCATGCATATGTACCCGGCTATCATTTTGAAGCCTTTGAGGTATTCCAAGTGTTTAACACACTCCATTCAGTATGTGCATGTCTTCCATGATGCTATTTTTTCATCTGGAGTCATTCAGTGAACTCCCATTTTGAGCAAGTGTCAATTTGCACAATTCTGCCTAAGCGTCAAACAGAGTACAGTAGCCCTGTTTGCTTTTGAATATCTTGTACCTTCTTAGGTTTCATGGCCCGCCACTTTGGGGATGTTTTAAATGTATATCAGTGAGCTTATGTTTTAGATTTCAGGCCATGATGAATCCATTTGCCCAGTTTGTCAATCTGTTTCCATTTCCAGTTTCTAGCTTTTTGATGGATAGTTACATACTTTAGCCAGAGGCCCTGTTCGGATGATTATATCTTTTTCCCAGAGATTGGTCATGACATGTCGATTGTGGCATCATATTTTAGGCATGGGAGTGAGTCATCCTACCAATTTTTTGGCCCCCCATGTGCCCATTTGAACTGTTTGCTAGTGCCATTCCATTTGTAATTTGTTAAAATTCTCTTAGTGTGCACTATTTAGAATTATAAGTGGCCTACTTTGTGTTATCCCAGTTTGTGCCCTATGCAAGGTTTGGCATAATTGAGTGTGATGAAGGGTGCTCCGCTTAATACCACAAACACATAACAGAAAAAGAGAAGCAACAACAATAGTATGCAAGGACAGAAAATTGGCTTCTTATTATCTCCACAAATGTGGAATTACAAACTTTCAGAATTACAATATGCAAGCCACATGGGCATTCCCTTACAATATTCTTTAGGACAAAGCCTCGAATCAATACCCAGATCTACTACCCAGAACTATTCTGAACTGCCTAAGACAATAATACAGCCTTCCTTATATAGGCAATTTTCCACCGCCTGGGAAGGTCCCAGAATTTTAGCCAATAAGGCCGACCAAACTTAGAATTATTTTTATTTTACATTTCATTACATCATAGTCAGCTCAAAATAAATTTTGAAACCCGAACAGAAATTTTGAAGAAAAATCATTTTCCGCCATTTCAGGTGACCCAACTTCCGAAGACCATAAGTCATCACCAGTTGACCCGATTGACTATTGTAACCCCATTTCGGAAAGGGCGCGAGGAGCTCTACAACATCTAAATTAAGCAAGCTTCATTCAGCCCAAAATTCGACCTCATCCGGGGCCTCTAAAGCCTTCAAAACTGAGTTCGAAGTTTCTGTACCCTGCTGCCAATACCGAAAATCTTCAATATCTTCCAATATACACTTGATCTGGCAATGAAACTTTACTGGCAGACTTATATGACCAAAATGAACCTCCAAGAAAGAAATCAGATCATTCTGAGCACATACAAAAATTACCAAAAATAGTAACTTTCCATAAATAGCAGCTCTGCACAAAATAACCCTTATTGAATATAAAAACATAAATATTTTTTTGGGTGATGCAAGATTGCTCTTACACCCAGGATGCTCCTGCATCAGAGTGTGATTCCAAATTTTAGACCTAGAAGACTAAGTGTCTGATGATTTTCAAGTCCCTACCAATCCATCTAATCACTTTCCCAGCTCGATTCCAAATCAGATTTCTATGATTTTCACTATTTTAAATTCTGATCATGTCTGATATGCTGACTTTGGCATTTTTTTTGTGATTGGCATTTCAACTTTCAGAGGAATTTAATGATGGATCTATACTTCTTGAGTGAGGGTGAATCAATGCCCCAGTTTTCGATCCCTGGAAGTTTCAATCAGTCAATTTTCTAGGCTGGTTCCAGAGCCAACTTATGCAGTTTCACCAAATACAGACATAATTATGTTCCAAGCAGCTATGTTTGTTTAGTCATAACTTTGGCTCAAATTTTTATGGGTGACCTCCTTTGACGTATATGCTAGCATGTTGGAAGCCAATGTGTTTTTCTAATGGCAAGCTCCGACAAGGCCTTTTGATCAGTTTTTGAAAATAGTTCTAGAAGACCATTGGTATCATTTGTTAATCTCGCAAAGGTGTTAAGGATTTGAGTTGTGTGCTTAAAATTTTGGTTAACCTTGATTTTGAATCCATTCCGAGATTACTTTTCTAGTCCAACAGAAAGAAAATATTTCTAGTAAATTGCATGGAATGGATAATGTAAACAAAGAGCTAAAAAAAAAAGGGCTTTAAGCTGGCAAAATTTAAAGTGGCTAGAATTAACAATTCAGATAGGTCATGTAGATGATAATTTGAAGCTATTAATTAGAAATAGCTATGATTGTGTTCTTGAAGTTGTAAATCTTGAAGCCAGGCTTTACAATATCGCGAAAAAGTTTATGTTTGCCATGTCAACTAGGATTGCACCCGAAGAGCAGCTCATTCACATAAAAAAGGGGACATTATTAAATGCAAATGTGTTATTAATGAAGTTAAATGTGTTTCTAGATCAAAGGGAATTGCTGGAGATAGAATTTGAAAAGACTTTGGTATCAAAATGCTTCACTAAACATAGAATTGAAATATAAGAAACCGATAGATGCATGAGCCTTGGGAAATTTAAATGAAGGTTATGCATTTGGAGGAGACTATCAGTCAACATGGAATGGTGTGCAACTATTAGCTAACTGCCATAGCTGCAATATGTGATCACCTCCCAAATCCGGCCATTGAAAGCCATCCCAGGTAGCATGTATCCCACGCAATGAGCGTAAAAGTTCTTGAACACATCCAAAACATTGAAGATGCACACCATGTAGGAGGTGGTGCTGTAAATAAAGGTCAAAAGAAAGGCATGGGAGAAATGAGCTACGCACCGATATGAAACAAAGGGAAAATGAGCCAATTTGGGGGTGGTTTCCATCAGTGCCATTGCAATCAAAGAGCCAAATAGAATGTACTGAATGGATTCACACATTAATTTGATGCCAGCCCTGCGTTAATGCGTAAGGATTGAAGGGGAAAGCGTGCCGAAACCTCCAACTCGAGCATTGAACAAAGAGCAGTTGCTAGTGATAGTAAAATCTTGGCTAGCGCAATTTCATTGGAAGGTTATGTATTGAGGGGAGGCTTCACAATAAGTGCGGCTAGCAATCCACACATATCCTAGGGACTGTCAACGCATGGTGAATGGCCTTGTGCGCATGGTGCAAAGTCTATACCTAACAAATGATCAAAGGGAGGCTCTGCTATTTGAATGAGAGTTATGCGTATGTTTGGAAGGCTGGCTCACATGGAGGAAGGCCTCAAGCAAGCTTTGGTGTGTGCTAGAGAATGCACAAAGAAATGAGCATCAAGAATAGGCCTATGACATGTATCGGGAGGATGTAATTGTTTGTTCAAACAAATGTACTACCTGCGATTCCAATGGCAGCACCCATGAAGTTAATATTGATGTTTTGTGCAAGCCAATGGAGATGCCCATCGCAGGGAATTGCTAGTGCAAAGAATAAACATGGACGAGCTTGGCATTTGTAATAAAGACCCTATGCATTATGTGGAGTTAGCAGCCAGTGCTAATAATTTCAAGGATGCCCTTTTGTAAACTAATTCACATAAGTGTAATGTGGAGGTTCCATGTGTAGGATGTGCAGGATAAAGGTGCATGACACATAATGGGGTCAGCGCATCAAACCAAAAGTAAGAAAAAGCCTTGTGTAAGACATAGAAGAGAGGCGGTTTGCGAAAGTCAATAAAGGAGAATTACTCATTAGGTTGCATGAGTAGCTATCAATGCTAAGAAGTTATTAGGCATGTGTTTCAATGTCAAATAAAATGAAGACTAGGAAGTGCATGAAGCATGCTTATCATCCAATGTAGAGAGTGGTATAAAATAGTGGAGGAGACTGCTTGCAAAATCATGCCAAGATGTCAGGCAGTGAATGACATTCATGCAAGAAACCTCACACAATACAATGAGGTAAGGCACCAAACATTTGCAGGCACCAATCCAAGAAGCCCCATCACCAAGGGCAGGAAGCATGCATATGCTCAAAAGGCCTAAAATCAGTTATCCCACATGCGGCAGGAAACAAGACTTTTGAATGTTTTTATATCCTGACACCCAATATACATTGTAAATAGAAGAGCATAGGCTCTTGGTGGGTCCGCTTGGTTGGAGCTCTCTGTGTGTAGTGGTGGGCCCCATGTTTTGACCGAAAATGCATAGGAGGTTTTAAAACATTCAAAACTAATAGTCCCACATTGATCTGAGAACAAGATTTGAAGTGCTTATATACAACAAGACAAACACATAAGGTAGATTGAAATAGTGGAAGCTATGCACATGACCCTCTATGTTAGCACCTTAGTTTCTATGGCGGTGGGCCCAAACAAAAGTAAATTTTGCAGAATGTTGGTGATGAGGAATTGGACATGTGGCGGATGCATGTGAGTTTGCTGAATGATGAGCAGTTAGAGGATAGCATCTAGCGACTTGGAGATGATAGTGGTCGCGTGTTCACGTAATGGTGGCGGTCAGATCACTAACATTCTGAAATCATGAGGTTAGCATAGTTGCCAGTTCGCTAAGTTGTGATAGTCAACGCAAATTCATTTCACGATTTAGAGAGTAGCTGGTGGCGAGGTCGCAGAGTAGAATTTGCAGTTAGGAGATGACTGCGTGACCTAGTGCTCGATTAGTTAACCGCCAATTGCTGGTTCTCCCAATGGCTGGCAGTTTGGGCAAATGATTCTGCGAATTGGAGATGGAGCTATTCTCCAGGTCAGTAAATGTAACCCATGGTTGAGACTTCATTCTATGATTCAGAGACTGTGGTTGTGGGGTTTGGTCCAAGCATGCAATGAGAGCTTGACACATGGTGCTCCCTAGTGCATTTTGTGGCAAGAAATCAAAAAATATTATAAAATGCTAGACTTAAGAAGAATTTAAATAGCTGATATAGTTGCACTATAGGCTAAAAGTTTCAAAAATTTAAATGCCATGACATGTTCACAGAAAAGTAACCCAGGGTTTCATTAATTGGTCAAACATATAAGTGTTATCTGTTTTCGGAAAGGTCTCAGAACGAGGAATCCATTGGCAGCAACATTTTTCAGTTTCAGTCAAGTATGAAAGAGCAGTGTGAGTTGGAAAATCCAAGGATCAGAATCACATATTAGATCAGTTTGGGAATCAGTTGCAGGGGAGATGAGGAATGTTTAAGATATTTTTTTATTAAGATGGACAACTGTCAGTGGGTTTTTCAACTGACCACATTTGCTATATCTTAATTTTTCTCTCATTTGTAAGAGGAGATTGAAAATTGGACTATACAGAGGGGCTTGGCTCCATTGTTGCAATTCTTGGAATGTTTGTCAGATTTTGAATGTGTTCATACATTGATTTCTACTGAATACAATAGAATTCCCTTGCATAATTTTGATTGTCTTCCCATTTTAATTCTGATGCTTTTGTGTCTTGAATCTATAAGGTAGTTTTAGGACACCATTTATAAGGTATTTGTGGATTTAGTCTTTAGTTCCTTTCAAGGAAAGGGTTAAATCTTTAGATGAATTTCTGAGAGCTCGGGGTTGATACAAGAATTTGATGATTAAATATGTTTAAGAAAGGGTGACTTGTTAGGCAATTCATCTAGATTTTGTTTGTGTCTCATTTAGAATGTCTCTGTGGATATATGTTTCTCTTTCTGACTCTCTACCCTAGGATAAGGCACTGGTCTATCCTCAATTTGCAGGGACTTCATCATCAATCAAACTTAAAAGACAATTTACTTTTCATGTATGTTTGAAAGGACTGAGAAAATAAAGTTTATATCAAGATATAAACTAATGTTATGATCCTTTGAAGAAGTGAATGAAATAGGTACACCCGCCTATAGCCTAGGGCTGAAAGTGAAGAAGGACTTGGTCCTTGTTAATTAGTCTTTTTCTTGTGTGAGTCAGGAGTCTAGGAATGAGAGAGTTCTATCTAAGCACTCAGGGTTGTGCATTAAGATTCATGTAAGAAAATGCACTAACAGTGCCAAAGCTAAACAAGGATAACTTCACAATATGGCAAAGACAAATGAAGTTTCATGTATTTGGGATTGTGAATCCTTCCCTTACACTAATGGAGAATGGCTACCTTGCACCACCCACTAGTCCCTTGAACCTTGATCAACTAAGAGATAGGCATGAGAATAATGTTACTATGATGGATATTGTTGCTTCCCTAACAGATGTCGAATTTGAAGATATCAAGGGCTGTACTACTGTTAAGAAGATGTGGGATAGACTTGATCAAATCTATAGTGGTGATGTTAATGTTAAAAGAGCCAGAGATGAAGGCCTAAGGGGAAATTTGATGACATGAATATGAAGGAAGGTGAAAACATAGTGCAGTATACAAATAGAATAAAAGAGGTTGTTAATGCTATAAGAGGATATGATGGTGTTACTGATGAAGAAATAGTGATAAGAAAAATGCTTAGAACCTTACTACCAATTTATGCAATCAGGATATCTGCAATTCATGAAATGAGATCTGCACCTGGTAACAATCTCACACTTGACAATCTGATTGGTAAGCTAACTATATTTGAGCTAAGTAACTATGATAATAGTGTTATACCAACTGTTGAGTCTACTTTCATGAGTTCACTGGAGATTGGTAAGTCTAACAGTAGACATGATGATAATGATAGCAATACTAATAATGAGATTGATGAACAGGAACCTCTTATGGCCAGAAGATTACCTAAAGGTAAAGGAAGATAAAGAGGTAAACTACCTTTAGCATGTTTTAACTATAAAGAAGATGGTCATATTGCTGCTAGATGTCCAAATAGGAAGAAAGATGAAAGAAACAAAGACTGATCTGGTGAAGGAAGCTATGGGAGAAGAGGTAACAGAAGTTACCAACATCACAACAAAGACAACCAAGACAATAATGACAAAGGTAAAAAGAATTGTTACATTGTTGATGAAATTGATACTGACATTGACTCAGATGATGATATAGAAGTTGTATTTGTTTCTATGAAGGATGATTCAAAGGAAGAAGATAGGTATGTAGAAACAACACTGATTTCTAAAGTAAATAAAAATGATACATGAATCATAGATAGTGGCTGTACACATCACATGGCTGGTGATAATGAGAAATTTGATCATCTTGAGAAATACAATGGAGGATCTGTAAAGATGGGTAATGATAATCCCTGTATGGTTAGAGGAAAAGGATCCCTGATGATAAATGATAGAATAAAATGTGATAATGCTTATTGGGTAAAAGGACTAAACTATAATTTGCTAAGTGTGGCACAGCTAAACAATTCTGGTGATCGAGTTGCTTTTGAGAGCAAGAAAGTAAAAATTTATGATGATGGAGGAAGACTTGTTGGAACAGGAGCACAATTGAAAGGTTATTTGTTTTATCTTAATAATGATGAGTCTACTTTTTTAATGATGAAGAATGAGGATGCTTGGTTGTGGCATAAAAGGTTATGTCATGTGAATTTTGATCTAACATGATTAAGATAAGTAAAAAGAAAAGGGCTAGAGGTCTGCCTAACTTATCTAAGCCTGATCATGTTATGTGTCATGAATGTCAGAATGGTAAAATGACAAAATCTAGTTTTAAAAGAAAAGATTATTCAACAAAGAATATACTTGAGTTGGTTCATATCGACCTATGTGGTCCTATGAGAACACAGAGTTATGAGGGAGATAGGTACTTTATTCTTTTTGTTGATGATTACACTAGATTAATGACAGTCATGTTCTTCAAGGAAAAATCAAAGGCATTTAAGATGTTCAAGTGGTATAAAGAAAAAGTTGAGAAAGAGACTTGTAAAGTGTTAAAATGTTTGAGATTTGATAGAGGTGGTGAATTTATTTCTGATGAATTTACTAACTTTTGTAATGAGCATGATATTAAAAGACAAGTCTTTACACCAAGGACACCTCAACAAAATGAAATTGCTGAAAGGAGGAATAGGTCAATTGTTGACTACACAAGGACACTAATGCTAAAAAATAATGTTTCTTAGACATACTAGAGAGAAGTAGTTAGCATAGTTGTTTATGTTCTAAACCAAGTACAACTGAAGGACACTAATAAGACACCCTATGAGTTATGGTTTGGCCACAAACCCACTGTAAGTTATTTTAGAATTTTTGGAAGTAATTGCTTTATTTTGAAAGATGAAAGAAATGGGAAGTTTGACTCAAAAGGTGATGAAGGGATATTTATGGGATATTCCACTAAAAGTAAAGCATATAAGTGTCTTGACAAAGTAACAAATAAAATCATTGAAAGTGCTGATGTTCAAGTTGATGAGTTTGATGACAAGAATCTAGAGGAAAGCACAAAGGAACCAGAAGACTATGGAAGATTCACTTACATTGAACAACCTGAGTATCTACCAAAGTCATAGATAGTGACAACCGGTCAGCAGGAAAACAATACCGATGGATAGGAAAGAGAAACTGATAAGAAGGAAGGACCTACCGAGCAAAAAAATGAACCTGCACAGGATGAATAGCAGAGAAGAGATCAGTTACTGGAAAGATTTGTTAGAAGACATCATCCTGAGACACAAATCATTGGAGACAGACAAGATAGCATGCAAACAAGAAGTAAAGAAAGACAAGGTACATGTCTAGTTTGTGAATATGAACCAAAGAATGTAAAAGTTGCATTAGAAAATGATGAATGGGTTAATGCAATGAAAGAGGAAATAGAACAAATAGAAAAGAAAAAAACCTGGAGTTTAGTACCCAAACCTAAGGAAAAGAATGTTATCGGTACTAAGTGGATATTCAAAAACAAACTTAATGAGAATAGAGAGGTAACAAGGAACAAAGCTTGGTTAGTATGCAAGGGATATGCACAGGAGGAAGGAATAGATTATGGTGAGACCTTTGCACCAGTTGCTAGATTGGAAGGAGTTAGAATGTTACTTGCATATGATGCACACAAAAAGTTCAAAGTTTACCAAATGGATGTTAAATCAACTTTTCTGAATGGAATACTTCAAGAGGAAGTCTACATAGAATAACTTGAAGGGTTCTTGGATCCGGACAACAAAGATATGGTATGCAAATTACATAAATCTTTATATGGTTTGAAGCAAGCACTAAAAGCCTGGTATGAGAGGCTGCATAACTATTTACTGAGTATTGGTTTTATTAGAACAAGTAAGAATAGAAATCTGTACATGAAAGGAAATTCTGATGATACTATCTTGATTGCTGAGATATTTGTGGGTGACATAATATTTGGAGGATAAGATCAAATCTATAAGTCATTTGCTAATGAAATGAGAAGTGAATTTGAAATGTCTATGTTTGGAGAGATTAAGTTCTTTCTGGGCTTACAAGTGATTCAACAAAATGATGGTATATTCATCACACAATCTAAATACGTAAAGGAAGTATTGAAGATATTTGGCATGGAAGATGCTAAACTTGTAGGAACACTGATGGCTGCTAGATGTAAACTGACCGAAGAGCATGGAACTACCGAGGTAAATCAGACACTGTATAGATCCATGATTGGTAAAAAGATGTGTGTAGTTCATAGTAGGCCTGATATAGCACACATTGTTGGGATAGTTGCTAGATTTTTTGCAAATCCTAGGGAGTGACACATGGTTACTATAAAGAGAATCTTAAGATACCTGAAGAAAAATGAAGATTATGGATTATGGTATCCTAAGGATGGAAAGTTTGAACTTAAAGTCTACATCGATGTTGATTGGGCTGGAAATGTTGATGATAGAAAGAGTACCACCAAAGGAGCATTTTTCTTTGGTGAAAGACTTGTTACATGGACAAGTAAGAAAAAGTCTTGCATTTCTCAGTTTATAGTTGAAGCAGAGTATGTTGTTGCTACTACAAACTGTTCAAATATTACATATATCAAGCAAGTATTGGAAGGTATGAATGAGATAATCACTGAGTTGGTGATTATATATTGTGACAACACTAGTTCAATTAATATTTCAAAGAATCTGGTGATGCACTCTAAAACAAAGAATATATCTATTAAGTATCACTACTTAAGAGAACAAGTGTAGGAGAAGCAAGTTAAGATAGAATTTGTTACATCAAAAGAACAACTTGCTGACATATTTACTAAGCCTCTACCAAAGGAAACATATGAATACTTGAGGACTAGACTTGGGGTTTGTCCCCTATCTACTAGTCACTAAGGTGATCTAGAGGTTTCATCAACCTAATATTATCAAAAGATCATATATGCTGATGCAGCAGAGTTCACACTTTAGATTTCTATCTAAGGTTGTGAAAGGTTGAAGTACTGAAAAGGAATTGCACATCAGTAGTGAGAGATACAGTGAGTACACCAAACAATAGTGAGTCATTTAGCTACTTACAAAGCTATATTTTTCTATTTCTCTTTGGCATTGTTGTCAAACGGAGATAGATCTCAATATGAAATAGTGAAAAAAAGTCACAAGGAGAGAGATTAGAATGAAAAGGAGAGAGATCAAAATGAAAGGGAGAGAGATCTGAAAGGAGGAGAATTGAAGATCAGTTACTTAGAACAACATAAGACCCAAGAATTGAAAAGATTATATCTACAAAAGATAGTTTGCATTTGCAAATACTGTTGAGTAACATAGTGATTAAACATATTAAGCTAGGGAGAGCATTTGTGTATAGAGTTGTAGAATACATTTTTGGTATGTGTTTGGCATATTTCATATTGTTGTGTTGCCATGAATGCCAAGGGGAGAGATTGATGAACTAAAACTGATTTGAATAAACTGTATGACTTTAAGATCTATGATTTAAGATCACTAAGTTGTTGATTAGATATGTAAGATGATTAAATTAGTAATATGTTGTCATTGATGTCAACTAGTTTTGGCCATACTTATCTTGTAAGTTACTATACACAAACATTTACAGAAAGAAGAAGAAAAAGAGATGAAGAACATATATATCTACATGAGAAAGATGGAGATGACAAATAAGGATAAGGAATACATTAGGTAACTTATGGATGAGTCTACAACCTTATGTTATTGACTTGATTATGTTGCATTCATCTATGATGCGGAAAAGAGTCAAAATGCACAAAGCAGTGTGGTCAGTTAAAGAAGCATTCTAGTATACACTAACGAAGAATAGTGTATATCAAGCACATTATAAATTGAGCTTGTGTTCACTGACACATTTCATTGTTAATTGAGGATGAAGGAAAGGAACTAATGTCTAATTTTTCTAACATAAGTTGATGAGCTGGAAAGTGTATGACATCGAGGCAAGAGATAATGTTTGTTACTGTATCATCTTAAAATGGAAGAACTTCCATGTTAGGAGCATTTATCCCTCCAAGTGAGTGATCTGGGATTATGTCAAGCACTTTGATTAGGTATTTTCTTGAATCTATCTTTATCCCCCCTATTCTTCTTCTCTCTCCACCTGATTCCACTTCATTTCTACATTTTCTAGCATTCTTGGTCATGATCTTGAGGTTTTTGGCCAAAAGGTCAAAGTCAACCTTTATGGGTCAAATTCAACCTCGACCTTGACCTAGGTTAGAGTTGACCTCATCCTTGAACCCCTGTCAAAATTTCAAATTTCCTTGATTTCTGCATGTTAGGTTTCAGGGATATTTGTTTTTCCACCTCTGGGTCAGCCATTCCATGTTTTAGAATGGTAAATCCTTAAATTGCATTTAATCTAGGTATATTTTCTAGAGGTTAGGACCTAATTAGGATTTAATTCAACAAGATGGCCCCTCTAGAGGATTGTGCCCTAGTTCACTATAAAAGGAGGCCTTCCTCTCTCATTTTCACATCACATCACATCACATCTCATCTCAAGAAATTGCAATCAATTATTGACCAAGAAAAAGCTCATGATCAAGAGCTCTCAAGGAGGTATTCACATTCATGCAGGAATTCATTCAAGCATTTAATTTCTCATCTCCATCCAATTTCTCCATTGAAAATTAAGGATTCAAGCATTCAAGCCTTTGAAGAGATTTGGTTCCAGCATACAAGATTCATCATTCAAACCCTAGATCTAGCCATCATGGTGGTGTGATCTTCCTTCAAGATCCTTTGTCCATCTTCAAGATCTATTCCTTCTTCCCTCAAGGTGGATTCCAAGCATACTACCATGGAGGATTGATTTACATGTTCAAGCTTTCATATCAACATGCTTGATTACATTTCAAATACAATTGCATATCTATTGAATGTCATAGCTTCATTGTTAGATCTATTTCTACTACTTGCTAGCATTCTCCATTTCAATTTCAATATTAAGGTTGATTCCAAACTAGGGTTTGACCAAGGCAAACCCCCCATGCAAACAAAAACTCCATTTTCTTGCAAGTACAGGTGCAAAATTTTGGATCTAAGAGCATATTTGGATACCATTTTCGGTGAACTTACTGGATCTATGAACAAAGTTAGAATTGACCTTCAAATAAAGAATGTAGCCTTTGACCTTTTATGAGGGTCAAAGACTACCTGTCATCGGAAAGACAAAATATTTTTGGGTTTTCTTTGTCGAAACATTTCCTGTCTAAAATAGGTTGTAGAATTGCTTGAAAGTACACACAGACATCATAAATTTGCATTTTCTAGATTTTCCCTAATTTAAGGTTAGTACTTGTATTCCAACTATTTCAGATTTAAAAAAAAAATCCTTTATAGAGAAATATAGGGTTTTTCTCTATCCTTCATATTCTCCATAGATTGATTTCATTGTGTATTGGCCTTTTGGTTGATCAAATTGGATCTCTCTTTTGGAAATTTGGATTGAAGAGTAGATCTAATATTTCCCCCATACATCTACCCTATATAGAGGTGATTCCATAATACCTCTATTCATTTTGGTGAACCCAACCTACCTACTCTCCTTAATTTTGTGGAATTAGATGCTCTATTGTGTTAGATTCTAGATCCTTTCTTACATTTAGATTAGATGTAGTTTATGTTCTTTCATTTTAAATTCAAAAATACAAAAAAAATCTATATATTCAATAAAATACAAAAACATTTCTTGCATTGTATTCTACTATGGAGATTGTTAAGATGCTTTGGTGTGTATTCATGTTCTTTACTCCTCTTATTTTAGCATCCCTTTATAATACCTATGATGTTTATGAGAGTATCATTTAGTTCATTATGTTGATGACCCTTCACTTTGCTCTTGCTTATGCTTTTGTGAAGTTGACCAACACTAGTCTCCCTACATTTAAAACTTTTCTTAGGGATTTATGTGGTAGCCTTATTCATCTTTGGGATTATGTGAATAATTTGTTAGATGATATACTATCTCCTAATCTTCATAATCCTATCAATTCTAATCCTAATCCTATCAATCATAATCCTAATCTGATACCTAATTCTTGATCTATTCATCCTCTCTCTTCCCATACTTATGATGGGATTCAAGCTATAGCTCAGGATGTAGATGTGCAAGATTTCTTTGATTTACCTTCTCCTCCAATTCATGATGATATTAAAGGAAAGGGTAAAGAAAATTCTTCAAAACCTATTATCCCACCTTATACAACCTTTACTCATGAACATGATAAACAATCACCTCCTGTAGAAGCTTTACATAATATGTACACTACCAGATATAAAATCGTGACTAAACAAGGTTATAAAGGTTTAGGGCTTGGAGTTAATGTGCATGGTATTAGGTTTCTAGTTCATATACCCCCTAAACCAGATATGTATGGTGTTGGTTGTTCAAGATCTTAATTCAAGGTAGGTGGTGTTGATCATCATCCTCCTCTTCACATTCTTCTCCTCACACCTATCTTAGATAACTATAATACTTGTCAAGAAGTGGCTAAAAAGGTATATGTTGAACTAATGAATTCTAAGAAAGAAATATTTAGACCTATGCCAATAGATGCTTTATACAAATATAAATGTCCTTTTCATTATAGTAACAAACATTTACTTTCTGATTGTAAACATTTCAAGTTATATGTTAGAAAAAGAGCTACTTTAGGAATTATATCTCATTCTTGTGCAGGTTTACAATTCCTTCATAATTTTGATATAGGGGATTCCCCTCCTTTAGATATAATGTAGATGTTCTTCCCCTCTTGTCTCATGACTGGGGGGCAAGAGGTGTATCTTCATCTAGTCTCCTAGGATCCATTAGGCATTTTAGAATATATTATATCTTAAGCTTAATTGGTATTATTTCCTATTTTTCTAATGTTTTGCATTATGTTTATAATCATTCATAGATATTTTTCAAGATATCTTTTCTAGACATTTTTTTTGCTAAGGTATCCCTTGTCTCTACTCCTAGGGGGCAAGGTGCCTCTTTCTTTCTCTTTGTCTAGAGAACTGCTTTCCTTAGCTTAGTGGTATTTGTTTATATTGCAATATTATTTCAACATATTAATAGATGTTTTGACTATGGATAACATTCTTATATAGGAGAAGTTGTTGTCCTAAGTCATCATTTCTTCTCTATTTCTCAAATTATGTTCTTTAAAAAATCTCACCCTTGTTATGGTGTTAGAGTTGTTTCCCTCATTCCAAAGATTCATCTTCCTCTTCTTTGTCAGGGGCCTGATGATTGATTCTTTGTTCCCACTATTGAAATATGATATTTTATCTAAAGCACTCCTCTTTGGTAGGGGTCTTGCTGATAAGATCTCTTTCTTTGAGGAACCTTTTTCCATGAGTGACATATCCTTTTCACAATTATCTCTACTCTTGATGTAGGGGTCAATATCCCTTGCTAAGAATAGGGTATACATTTTTGTAAACATGATATCTCCTTGCATTATGAAGTAGGTATCCTCTTCCATCTTTGTTGCTACACTTGGGGGGCAAGGATGCCATCTCCTTCTATCTTTCCAGGATTCACCTCTTTCCTTGGTTAAGAAGTATTTATCTATTATGTGATATCCAATCATACATGAATATTTTGGTTTGCATTGAGGATCTATGTCCTTGATAACAACCTCTTTTGTTGTTTTACATTGTGTTTCTATGGTTGATAAATCTCTCACCTTGGGAATTGAATAGTGTGTTATCCCTCATAAGGGTTACTTTCTTTTCACTTCTTTCATGATATCTCTTTTCATTCATCCCTTCCATGGCCTCATAGGAGCTATGACCTTCTTGGCTCAGACTAGGTGTTGATTGTGGATATTTTCTTGATGTTGAAGAAGGCTTTATCCTTATTCTTTTCTTTCCTTAACATGTCAAAATAGTATGTTTTTTCCATATTAAGGAGGGGGGCATATATAGGGTCTCCCTTTTACTATAGTTTTTTATTTTTACATGCTAAATATGGGAAGGTAACGTACATAAGTTGCTAAATCCTGAAAAGACACACATCTATATGCTAAATCTTCCAATGGTAACACACATAAGTTGCTAAATCCTGAGGAGACATGCATTTTTCAAAACTTTTCCATATGCTAAATCTTCGAAGGTAACACACATAAGTTCCTAAATCCTGAAGGGACATGCATTTCCAATTTCAAATATGCTAAATCCTCTGAAGGTAATGCACATAAGATGCTAAATCCTTAAGGGACACACATTTATATGCTAAATCTTCCAAAGGTAATGCACATAAGGTGCTAAATCCTAAGGAGACGTGCATTTCATATTCATAGTGATACACAAAGGTGGATCTATGGGTATTCCAGAAGCTGTCTAAAGATGCATTATAATTTCAAGCACAGTTTATGGGTGAACTTGTTAGGGTTCTCCCTCGAGGGTGATTCATGGTAAGGTGGGCATCTTACTAGGTGAGATAATCACTCTTTTCCCCTTCTCTCTTTTCTGCTTTCATGCTAGTAGGATAGGATCATGAAGTTATGCCATCTATAGTGTTGTTCTTGTCTTTCTTATGTAATCATTTATGCTCTTATGATAGCTTTCCAAATATGATATTAGTATGAGAAATTTTTCTTAACAAGGTTTCTTATGCTAGTTGATTTGGGTTAGTTTTAGTACTAACCCCTCTTTTTGTGTCTTTTTATTTTCGCACCCTCATGCATGTATGTCAAGTTAGAATCCTTAGTCTCAGGGCTTGTGTCCTTAACTAAGTGTTATTTTATCTCATTGTGAATCTACTTGGATCTTCTCTTTCTTCTCCTTTACCAAGAGTTTGCATCGAGTCCATACTCTTGCTAAAGTGGGGGCTTAATGTATCATCTTAAAATGGAAGCACTTCCATGTTAAGAGTGTTTAGCCTTCTAACTGAGTGGTTTGGGGCTATGTGAAATACCTTGATCAGGTCTTTGCTCAAATATAGCTTTATCCCCCCCATTTTGCTTCTCTCTCCACCTGATTCCACTTCATTTCTACATTTCCTAGCATTCTGCCTTAGGATCTTGAGGTTTTTGGCCAAAAGGTCAAATGCAACATTTATGGGTCAAAGTTAACCTTGACCCTGACCTAGGTTAGAGATGACCTCATCCTTGACCACCTATCCAAATTTCAAATTTCCTTGATTTCTGCATGTCGGGTTTCGGGGATATTTGTTTTCCCGCCTCTGGGATGGCCATTTCAGGTTTCAAAATGGTAAATCTTTAAATTGTATTTAATCTAGGTATATTTTCTAAAGGTTAGGACCTAATTTGGATTTAATTCTCCAAGATGGCCCCTCTAGAGGATTGTGCCCTAGTTGACTATAAAAGGAGGCCTTCCTCTTTCATTTTCACATCTCATCACATCACATCTCATCTGAAGCAATTGCAATCCATTATTCACCAAGAAAAATTTCATGATCAAGAGATCTCAAGGAGGTATTCACATTCAAGTAAGCATCCATTAAAGCATTCAAGTCCTCTTCTCCATCCAAGTTTTCCATTGAAGATCAAGGATTCAAGCATTCAAGCCTTTGAAGGGATTTGGTTAAAGCATACAAGATTCATCATTCAAACTCTAGATCTAGCAATCATGGTGGTGTGATCCTCCTTCAAGATCCTTTGTCCATCTTAAAGATCTATTCCTTCTTCCCTCAAGGTGGATTCCATGCAATACTATCATGGAGGTTTGATTTTCATGTTCAAACTTTCATATCAACATACTTGATTACATTTCAAATAAAATTGCATATCTATTGAATGTCATAGCCTCAT
This sequence comes from Chamaecyparis obtusa, assembly GCA_027943335.1. NCBI lineage: Eukaryota > Viridiplantae > Streptophyta > Pinopsida > Cupressales > Cupressaceae > Chamaecyparis > Chamaecyparis obtusa. The sequence continues at coordinate 224,437 of BSBK01003725.1, read as the reverse complement.
TGTTAAATCGATTTCTACTACTTGCTAGCATTATCCATTTCAATTTCAATATTAAGCTTGATTCTAAACTGGGGTTTGACCAAGGTAAACCCCCATACAAACAAAAACCCCATTTTCTTGCACATACAAGTGTGAAATTTTGGATCTGAGAGCATATTTGGATACCCTTTTTGGTGAACTTTTGAGATCTTCGAACAAAGTCAGAATCAACCTTCAAATAAAGAATGTAGCCTTTGAATTTTTATGAGGGTCAAACACTACCGGCCGTTGGAAAGACAAAATATTTCTTAGTTTTCTTCATCTCAGTTTTCCAGTCTGAAACAGATTGTAGAATTGCCCGAAAGTACACACAGACATAAAAAATTGGCATTTTCTAGATTTGCCCTAATTTTAGGTTAGTACTTGTATTTCAATTATTTTAGATTCTAAGATCAACTCCTTTATAGGGAAATATAGGGTTTTTCTCTCTCTTTTGTATTCTCCATAGATTTCTTTGATTGTGTATTGGCCTTTTGGTTGATCAAATTGGATCTCTCTTTTCAGAATTTGGATTTAAGAGTAGATCTAATATCTCCCCCATACATCTACCCCCATATAGAGGTAATTTTATAATACCTCTATTCATTTTGGTGAACCCGACCTACTTACTCTCCTTAATTTTGTGGAATTAGATGCCCTATTGTGTTAGATTCTAGATCCTTTCTTGCATTTAGATTAGATCTAGTTTATGCTCTTGCATTTTAAATTCAAAAATACAAAAAAAAAATCTATATATTCAATAAAATAAAATAAAAATTCTTGCATTACATTCTACTATGGAGATTGTTAAGATGCTTTGGTGTGTAGTCATGTTCTTTACTACTCTTCTTTTTGCATCATTTTATAATACCTATGATGTTTATGAGAGTATCATTCACTTCATTATGTTGATGACCCTTGACTTTTATCTTGCCTATGCTTTTGTGAAGTTGACTGACACTAGTCTGCCTACATTTAAAATGTTTCTTAGGGATTTATGTGGTAGCCTTATTCATCTTTTGGATTATGTGAAGAATTTGGTAGATGATATACCATCTCCTAATCTTCCTAATCCTATCAATTCTAATCCCAATCCTATCAATCCTAATCCTAATCCTATCTATCCTAATCTAATACCTAATTATCCATTTGTTCATCCTTGCTCTTCCCATACTTATGATGGGATTGAAGCTATAGCTCAGTATGTAGATGTGCAATATTTCATTGATTTACCTTCTTCTTCGATTCATGATGATATTAAAGGAAATGGTAAAGAAACTTCTTCAAAACCTATTATCCCACCTTATACAACCTTTACTCATGAACATGATAAAAAATCACCTCCTGTAGAAGCTTTACATAATATGTACACTACCAGATATAATATGGTGAATAAACAAGGTTATAAAGGTTTAGGGCTTGGAGTTAATGAGCATGGTATTAGGTTTCCAGTTCATATACCCACTAAACTGGATATGTATGGTGTTCATTGCTCATGATCTCAGGTCAAGGTAGGTGGTGTTGATCATCAACAACTAACATAATTCAAAGAAGATCTAAAGGATTGAAATAAAATTTGTTACTGACACATCAACCAAGGAAGGTTAAAGCGGAAAAATAAAAGAAGGTGATTAAGCAGAAAAATATGATGGAATGAATTAAAATGGTTTACTTGTCTATTTAAGAGACTAGGTTTTCATTTATGAAAAGAATGCTAGAAGAAGAAGGAGACTGCAGAGATATCACATGAACAAGCTTCATTCATGCTTGATTAGACTAGTTAAGAAGAACTAAACTGTAGAGATTACGGAGCGTCTGAGACCTATTACTGAGAGATAGTAAGTTATTGAATATTGATTTAAACATAAGTGATATTGATCAGAGGATTTGAATGAGCTTAACATAGATTTAATAATCTGCAATTGTGTTGTATTGGAATCAAATTTAACTACTGTTACATTTTAACCATTGTAAATAGATAAATCTCTTAATAGAGTGGACTAGAAAGTCTTGTAATGTCATGCATAGAGTGTACATTTGTTATCCTATCAATCCCATAGTGAATGCTAGTAGGACAATTGTTATCCTAATTTTCATGTCCATGCAAATTTGGCTAAAACCTATTCCCAGGTCCCTATTTTGACCCTGCCAAGCACTCTACAAAATTTCACGGCCTCATGTTATGTTTCGTGGCCTCCGCAAATTATTTAAGTTCCTGGTCTGCAGGTCAAAAAATTCATAAAACTAGCCGTTGTACCAAAAAAACCATGCAAACCCTAAGCCTTTGTTCTAATTTGCAGTTACTTTATCTTGGCCACTTAAGTCCTCTTTTTAGCATGTGCACTTTAATCTTTTGGCCTAGTCACCAGTTCTCCTTTTCTTTCTGGCAGTTGTCTTTTCTTCCTGCAACTTAGCGAATACAATGATTCTCATAATTGCTGATTGTTTCTCGGTCACCACAAAATATCCTGCGACTTGGCGAATGTTAATATCTCTTTAGTCATGTGACCACTAAGTTCTCTAGTGGTGTTATCTAATAGTCAGTGATTCAGCGGGTGGTTAGCTTCCCTTTAGTCATGTAGTCGCTTAATATTTTTGGCGGTCTCAGATAATCGAGGGTCCCGATTTATAAGGATCTACGGTTGGCATATCTTCGCAAAGGTTTTTGTCAAAGTATGAGATCTTGCACTAGCCGTTAGATTTGCTAAAGTGTTCAGACTTATCAGTGGGGTCCATGTTAGAGGGACTTGCCAAGGTGTGTGCCTACAAAGCGGCCAGAGTGAATGAAAGATTTCCAAGTGGCAAGTCTAGGCCCAGGTTTCATAGAGTATTTGGCGGTCCCAATGAGTTTCACATGTTCACTCATTTGCAAAATAATTTGGTGGTACTCCAAACAACTTAGTGATTTAGTGAATGCTTTGTTCACTAAATCTCTAAATAAATTGGCAAAGGTAGAAAGGATTTTGTGACTTAGAGGAGGTCTTCAGTCGCATAGTTGCTGAATGACTTAAAGGAAGAAGGGCTCAAGGTGGGTCCAAATTTGTTGACATGCTTGGATTGGTCCACGTGGTGATGACTAGATTTGTCATGGGTCCATTTGTTAGAGGGGTCCCAGTCTATAAGGATCTAATGGATGGCGTAAAAGTGTAAGGAATATTATGGGGCTATAAGATCATGCGCCTGCCATTAGATTAGTATTTCAAGCAGTGGGTCTGATGTCAGAAAGTTGCAACATGTATCTGAAATGGTGCAGCTTGATTGGTTGTTTGGTATGATATGTGGTGGTTGTCAGTGGACCCATGGGGTCAAGACTTTCTAAAGAGGATAAAGTGTGATCAGATCTTGCAGTTGTCATTATACCGGAGGCTCAAGATGCTTGATCATTATCGCAGTGGTATAGCGATAGCCATCTGATGGTGCTTTTTTAGGATCGTGGGTCTGGTTTGTTAGGGACGCTGATCTGCTCACTTCTCATTGGCCGCTGACTTCCACGGTGGCTTTTGACTTGTCAGGTGGGGATTTTAAGTAATTTTCTCAGTGCATCTCAACTATTCATCCACCAGGAAATGTTAGACATCAACAGACATGTTTTAAAATGACCGGCTAGCCGTTGGTTTTCAAAATTTAAATATGTCTAAGAGGTTTTTTTCCAGAATCTGATTTGCAGACCACGGGCGGTGAGGTAGCTCAAAGAATTTATGTCTCCAGGACATTTGCAGTTAAGGGGAGATGATGAGAGAGGTCTAGGCGGCCATCTTGGGTCAATTCTTGTCCCAAAAAAGTACCAACCAGTGCATTCATGGTAGGACTTTTGTGCAAGAAAGCAGATAAGTCTAGGTTGCTTGTTCGCGAGTTGATGCAGTACAGGAATGGATAGTCAATGATGAGTATCTGATCGGTTGAGATATTTTTAGGAGATACATTTATGATCAGAAATGATAGACTTAGGGTTTGAATATTTTATTTAAAATCTTGTAACCCTAGTTAGGTTTTTGACTTTTGCCTGCATGCAAGAGTATGTATATATTGTATTTTGGAGCTTTTGAGCTCAAGAATTGACTTTTTCTATAAAAAGAGAGGTTCACAATTGTAGAAGAAAATCATCTTTTCTTAAGGGTCATCTGTGGTATCAACTCTACCCTTTGGCTTATACAATTGTAAAATTCCCATTGATAATACAAATATTGCAGAGGTATTTTGTGACAATCCTTCATGTCCCTATGCTTCCTTGTTTGGGTTATCTCTTATTGGATCAAAGTATGTGCATGTTTTCAATGTTATTTTAGGGAACTTGATCCCTCTTGCTTTCTGCAATTTTGTGTGTTACTGTGTTTGATCTGATTTAGATGTTCTGATGAAGGGTTCTCCCTTTAATACCACAAACACATAACAAAAATAGAGAAACAACAACAACAATATGCAAGAATAGAAAATTGGCTTCTTATTATCTCCACAAATTTGGAATTAAAAACTTTTAGAATTAAAATATGCAAAGCCACATGGGCATTCCCTTACAACATTCTATAGGACAAAGCCTTGAATCAATACCCAGATCTAATACCATGAACTATCCCAAACTCCCCCAAGACAACACTACAGGCCTTCTTTATATAGGCAATTTCCACCGCCTGAGAAGGTTCCAAAAATTTAGCCCATAGGGCTGACCAAACTTAGAGTTATTTTATTTTTCAATTTATTACATCAAAGTCAGGTCAAAATAACTTTTGAAACCCGAACAAAAATTTTGAAGGAAAATTATTTTCCACCATTTCAGGTAGCCTGACTTCTGGAGACCATAAGTCATCACCAGTTGACCCGATTGACTATTATAACCCCATTTCAGAAAGGATGCAACGAGCTCTACAACACCTAAATCAAGCAAGCTTCATTCAGCCAAAAATTTGACCTTATCTGGGACCTCTAAAGCCTTCAAAACTAAGTTCAAAGTTTTTGTACCCTATTTCAAAAATTAAATTTTTTTAATATCTTCAAAACTAGATCTGATCTAGCCATGAAATTTTACTGACATGCTGATATGACTGAGATGAACCTCCACATGTGAAATCAGAACATTCTGAGATTGTAAGACCAACTTACTAAAAATAGCAAGTTTTCATAAATAGCAGCTTTACACAAGATAGATCTTAATGAAAAGAAACCAAAAATATTTTTGGGTGATGCAAGATCACTCATACACCCAGGATGCTCCTGCATCATGTTCTTGTGGGTATACCTCAACCCCCTTAACAATCCTGTCTCAATCCTACACCGAGTTGTAGAAGTGAATGTCTATTTGCAGGTCATAAGTTGTGCCTTATTGTCAGGCCCTCCTATGAAGTATTTATGCAAGCCTATTCAGTAAGTTGTGACCTGCTAGACCTAAGCTTTTCATTGGTTTCATTCCTACATACTGAGATCCAAACACTAGTTTCGGTGCATCACCTAGTAGGTAGTTTTCTTTCAATTCATTTCCCTTACAAGCATTCCTTCTATCCCTTTCCCTTAAAAAAATTAACTTTCATGTCTAAAAGCAAATTAGGGTGATTATCCAAGAGGAACTAGCCTAGAACCTAGAGGTTTCATCTTAGTTAGCAAAGGTCCCACAACCTAGAGATGATTCCCATGTGATACTAAGTTATCAAGATTAAGAGAGCTTGAGACAAAGGTGCAAACTTAGTGTATAACAATTTCTGGCACACCCGATGGGATAGTAAAAGATTAGATTCATGTTAAAGATATGCTATCTCTGATATGTAGATTGCATAAAATAGACCTTTAGAGGTTTTTCTATCAACTATATCTGGTGACTCCACTGATTTCAAAGATCTAGGCTACCTTGTTTAAAGTTTTATGAGTAAGATTGAGACTAGAAGCTCAAAGCCTACCCAATTTTCAGAGTTTCCCTCAAAGAGAAGTCATAAAGGTAGGTCAACTCAAAGGACATCCCCTACAAGGAGAGTTCAATCTACACCTCTTGATACTTTAGAAAGGAGACCTTTTCCCTTTCATTCCAGAAGAAGAGGTAGATCTCTAACTAGAGATCTAGAAGAAGATTCCAATCAAGCATCAGATATAGCTCATATAGTTGTCAATCTTCAAATTCCAACTCCTACAATGGCAAGACCACTTGCTTTTTCACCATTCAACCAAGGCAACCCATTAGCCTTTGCTCAACATCATGATGTGCCCTTGGTAGCACTTAAGAGTATACCTAATTTCATAGGTGAAGTGCAGACAACTGCTTTTGAGCACATAAGAGATGTGACTACCATCTGCAGCATACACAATATTACTCAAGAAGATGTGGCCACAAAGTTATTAGCAGCCTCTCTAAAAGGTAAGGCTCTAGAATGGTTTATAACTTTAACTGTTGGTTCTATTACATCATGGGATGAATTAGGGGATGCATTAAGTAAGCATTTTAAGGATAAATCAGATAATTTGTCTCTAGTTGAACAGTTAACAACTATTAAGAGAGACCCTCAAGAACAAATGACTGATTACAATAGTAGATTCCTTAAGACATGGAATAGAATCCTAGTCTCTGTGAGACCATCAGTAGACCATGCTTTCCTTTATTATTTACAAAGTCTAAATGGTCAAATTTCTGTCATGATCCAATCTATGGGTGGTACTTCTCTCCTGCAAGCTTTTGACATAGCAGTTAGGGCTGAAAATTGTTTAATCTGAGTAGGCATGATTGCTAGAAGGCCTCCAATGCCCATTTTTCCTAGCCTTCAACCCATTGCACTTGCCCAAGTACCCCCATTTACCCCTATTTCCACCATATTGGCACCTCAAGCTAGTACTAGTGGTCATGAGCTAACAACTAGTTTCTCCCAAGAGATGCAAGAAATAAAAAATAGCCAACAAAGCAGTCAGCAAGAAATGACCAACTTGTTGCAGACCTTGACTAAAGAGGTCACAAATTTAAAGAAGCAAGGTCAAGGAATCATACCACCATTTTAGTCACAAGGCCAAGGTGCTAATCAACAATATCAAAATCAAGGACAACCTTATCAACAAAGTAGGCCACCATACCAGGGAGGCTATCAAGGACAAAGACAAAGATTTAATAAGAGACCTTTCCAACCATATAACCCTGCACGTCTAAATTCTGCAAATCTAGTGAGGGATATGGTTCCTAGTCAAAATAATATGGCAATGGAGAATGAATGGTGTTTTCCTTGTAATCAGCCTCATAATCAGGCTACATGTTCAAATGGATGGATGAACCAAGCTCTAATGGTTCAAAATGCCTCACAAGCTCAATTAAAGGTTTCATCCAGTGGGTCAGTGCCTCAACAAGAATCACAAGAGAATGAGACTGCTCTCTTTAATTGGGAGCAACCAAACTTCAATGGAGTCAATGATGAGGTTGCTTTTGTTCCCTATACAAGAGAAAAAAGAAGAGCTCAAGACATGGAGAGGGTAGATTCCAATGCCAAGGCTACTACATGTGCAAAGCCATTACAGCAAGCTATTCCCATTACACCTAAGGAGACTCATGTCATTGCAAGCAAAGAAGGCCAACATTCCAAAGAGGTGGAGCCCATCATGCCAAAGATACAACAAAGAGTACACACTGTGACACCATTTAATATTGTAGACAAGATGAAGAAGGTGAATGTCACCATGTCCATGTGGGACTCTTTGGCTCTCCCAGGATAGCCTGAAATCTTGAAGAAGGCCATGACAGAGGTAGTGACTCCTCAACCTACAAAAGAAGTTGCAAAGCCAGTATTGGTTAACATTGATTAAGAAAAGGAGGCTCCAAGTAACAACTCCAAGGCTAATGCCACACAAGGTAGGAACTCAAAGCCACCTCCCTTTTATGTATCTTTAATCATTGGAAAATCTTTAGTACATAATTGTATGGTAGATAGTGGAGCTACTAGCACTGTAATGCCCAAGAAAGTAGCTGACCAATTAGGACTGAAATATGAACCCTTCCAAAAGAAGGTCACCCAACTTGATGGATCCTCAATCAATACTATAGGTGTGGCTAAGGATACCAGTCTAATCCTTCATTCTAGTCCTAATTTTCAATCCTCGTTCATATATATATATATATATATATATATATATATATATATATATATATATATATATATATATATATATATATATATATATATATATATATATATATATATATATATATATATCATAGATCTTCCTGCATTATTTTCTATATGTTTGTCAAGGGAGTTTACAGCCAAGATAGGAGGTTATCTATCTTCTGATTGGTCTCACATGTTATTTCATACAATGTATGGGACCAAGGTCACCATTAAGTCAGAACCATTAGCAGCACACCATATAGAACCATATGTATCCAACACCATCAATGTGAACTGCCCCATATTTGATAGCAGTGACTTCCAAACTATTAATGAAGCAAGGAAAAAGATAGAAAGTATCCTTGATATTTTTCTAGATGAAAGAGCTATAGAGGCCCAAGAAAATCTTGTTTGGGATTTTGGTTTGGGAAGTTATTTGATACAAGAAGGTGGAGTCATAGAGCCAATCCTTTTCAAAGAAAGTATTGATTCAATGGATCAGAATAATCAGGTTTGGGAACTATTTTTTGATGGAGCTAGAAGCAGGCATGGTTCTGGTGGTGGTGCTATGTTAGTGTCCCCAAAAGGAGAAAGGTATTATACTACCTTTAGATTTAGTTTCTCCTGCACTAGCAACACTCCAGAATATGAAAGTCTAGTCAATGGACTAGAATGGGCTAGAAAAAAAGGGCTTAAGGCCTTAAAATTTTATGGTGACAGTGAGTTAGTTGTCAGCCAAGTCAGAGAGATAAGTGCAACCAAGAATGACACCATGAAAGAATACAAGCATAGAGTTTGGGATGCAATTGAAGATTTTTGTGCTTTCAATATTTTTGCCATCCCTAGAAAGTTAAATCAAAATGCAGATAGATTAGCTGTTGTTGGATCCCAATATGACATCCCAAATAGCATTTCAAAAGAAGTGGATCAACAACATATCAAAGTGATTGTTAGACCCTCTATTCCTGATAATGATGTCAATTGGTAGGTGTTTGACAATGATGAACAAATTTTGCAGTTCTTGTTTGAAGAAGATGTTTTTTCAGAACACAATCAAGATAGGCTATCACAAAACTATGGTGATCAAGTGATACAACTCAAGTCCAATAATATGCCTAGAGGTCTTGTTACTTTGGAGACTGTCTTCAACAAGGATGATGAAGTTAAGAAAAGAAAAGATGGCTTGGTAGTCCAACAAGAACATTGTGTTGAACTAGAGTTGGAACCAGGTAAGAGCTTAGAATTTGGAAAGGTAAACACTGAATTGGAGAAACAAGCTTATACTCAGTTATTCAAAGAATTCAATGATGTTTTTGAATGGAAATATGAGGACCTCAAAGGTTTTGATCCAGCCCTTGCTTAGCACACTATCAAATTAGAACCAAATGCCAAACCAGTGAGGCAAAAGCAAAGGCCTGTTAATCCCAAGCTTGAGCCACTTATGCATAAAGAACATACATGATACTATTTTATTTTACTAAGCTACAGAAGTTTAAGATATTTTTTTTTTGATATACATTTTGTATTGGGACTTTGTATAACTAATTCAATCCCCCCTCTTAGTTATTCTAACAAGGTATTGACCAGAATGAAGCCCTTCTTATCCTCCATCAAAGGTGCCTTCCTTTTATTCTATCTAGGATGTGAACTAGCTAGTCCAATTTTATAAGATGATGTAGGATTTATTTTAGCACATGTCCATTTTAAATGCCTATTTTCATGATATATACAATAAAATAAATTCATAATAAAGTTTTTTTTGTTGGAAATTTAGCTGAGTTGATGACATAGATGTTGTCATTATGGAAACATATGTCTTACATGAAGATTGAACAAGTGATCAGAGAGAAAGTATGATAGAGCACATTACAAATTTGTCTAAGTGTGAGATAGTATTTTCACCAGTGAACCAGGAAACAATTTTTGTTTGTGACATTGATTGGAGAAAGCTTAGTTCTTGCACACTTGAACATAGACTCTATGGTGACTAATGATGACCCATCTTAGAGTGCAAGTTAGTATGAAATGTACAAAAAGAGTTATGATAGTTTTGTTGAAGACAGTGTTAAGCCAATGGGACAGATTTTGAAGACAGAATTGGTAAAGAGTTAAGGAATTTTTTTTTATTTATCAAAATAATGACTTAACAATATAAAGGGACAACATCCTATTTTTTAACCCTAGGATAAAGTTATTTTGTATTATGGGAGCTGACCAAGTAAATTTATTATCCTTAATAACTTGTATAAATGTAATTGTAAATTGTAAAGGAAAAAAACTATGATATAGATATGATGAAAAGCATGATATAGTGAAAAGAGCAGTGAAAAGATATTGATGCAAGTAGTATAAGGTTATGTACCTTAACCTCTTTTTGTAGTCAATGTATATTGTACATTACTTTTTTGGGCAGTGGGCTCATCTAGTAATCATATTTTGTACTACCAACTCCTAATAGGGTTGATGCTTCTAACAAGGCCTATAGTCCTTTAATCAGGACTGATGCACTATATGCTTGTAATAGACTCCTAATAGGGTCAACATCCTTAATAAGATACTTTTGATTAGTGGATCTTCGTGGGTACCATCCTCATCAGGGTTTTCCCTTGGCCAGGGTTTCCTCGAGAACAAATAATTTGTTATGAGTTCTTTATTATTATTGCTATGCACATTGTTTAGTTTTCTATGCATTAAGATTATTTGTTATATCCTTAATTGGGTTAAAGTAAAATTTTGTGGAATACTGATTCACCCCCCCCCCCTCTCAGTATTCCCTATTTATAACAATTGGTATCAGAGCATAGTTACTTAGAGAAGAATCATTCAAGGAAAGCCTAGTAGCTTGAGTAATATCTCTATGGACATGGATCAACTACAGAAGAATCTTGAAGGTCTTGAACAGATTGATATGCTTATTGATGAAAGAGACATTCTAAAGGGGAAATATGATGATGCAAAGAACCTCATTGAGAAATTGAAAAACAAGATGGAAGATCTGAAATCTGAAAGGGAATCCAAAGTTCTTATTGAAAACTGTGATGACATTTTAGAAAAAGAAAATGAGATCCTTAAGAATGAACTAAAAATAGCAAATTTGAAACTTAGTTTGAAAGATGGAAATGGAAAGAATGAAGAAAATCTGAGATCTGAAAATGAAAAGTTGAAGATTGAAAATGAAGGTCTAAAATCTAAACTTGGCAAAGCAACATCTGAAATTGAGAAAGTCAATTTGCAGTATGCTGAACTTGAGAAATACAATACAATTGTGAAAGGTGAATTGACTCAATCCAAACAACAACATGAAAGGCTATACTCAACTAGTGAGAAGATTGATGAACAAATATCCTACTAGAAACCATTCTATGATAAAACTAGTCTTGGATTCAACACTTTTAAAGCAAATAATGAAACCAAGGAAATAGATCTGAAAATATCTGAAAGTATAAATAAGAAGTCTGATGAGATCAACAAATCTGAAGATACACCTAAAGGAGAAGAATCACTGAAGCAAGAGGAATCACCTAAAGGTATGCAAAGAGAATTAAAAGGTAGATGTTTTACTTGTAACACTATTGGTCATATGAAGAGAGATTGTACAGGTAAGAAATTTAAACCTCTTAAAGGTTATTGTTATAATTGTCATGGATTTGGACATAAAGCTATTGATTGTAGAAAACCTAAATTTATTGAGAATAACAATAATAGTAGAATGTTTAGAAATACTAACTATGCAAATAAGAAACCTACTAAAGATATGAACAAAAGAAATGGAGTAATATGTTATAGATGCAACAAAATTGGACACACTGCTAGAAACTGTAGATCACAGATCAATCCACATGGACCAAGATATGGGAACAATGGAATTGTTTGTCAAATATGAAACAAAATTGGACATATAGAAAGGTTTTGCAGAATGAACAATGGACTCATTCATCCTAACTCTAACCTTAGAAGTCATGCAAGAAGAAATGAAGATGTAAGTAACAGACAGAAAGGATGCTATAGTAATTCAGATGAAGTGAAGTTTGTTAAAAGCACAAATCAAGGAGACATATTCAATATTGAAGGCAATTAGAAAGGTGAAGTATCAAGTGGTAAGAATGAATCCTTACTTGACCTATCTCAAAGTGCTTAATTTATGAAATTACAGTAGATTAGGAGCTTAGAAATAGTGTAGAAGTAGATTTAAGATGAGCTAAGTCTTGCACAGTTAATGCAAGGTATTATATGATGTAATAATGCTCTGGTTAAGATCGCAAAGAAAAATATTATGTTTTGCGAGATCACAAGAAGTTTTAAGTTTTGCAGGTTGATAGAAACAACTTTTTGGAAAGAAGCAACAAAAGAATTGAATGCAATGATAGATCTAAGTAAGATTGAAGTAATAAAAGGTTATAATCAATATCATTTGGTCATTAAAGAAAAATCAAGTGTTAAGGAGATCACGGAGCATAGATTAGAAGCATTTTGCAATGATTTGGTGAAGGATCTGAGCGCCGAATCTATGCAAGCCCTAAAATCATGAAATCAAGGTATTTTACTTGACAGATCTTTGAATCAGTATAAAGAATTAGAAGTAATCATGGATGTATCTTTAATTCACAATGTCAGAGACAAAAATAAAACTAGAATGAAGAGGGAACTGGTAGAACCCTTGGAAGATGATCCTAGGTTAGCTTTATCATTCATACCAGATGGAGTTTTGCATTTAGAAAATGTGAAAAGTTATCTTGGATGCAAGTTAGAAACCATCAGTGATAGTGATTTCACCAATGAGTATCAGAAGATTTATAACTAGGATATGTGATTGAAAGAAGGATATGATCATTTGAAAGAAAATGAAATTATTAAGTATGTATTGCAATAAGAATTTGATAATGAAGAATGCACTACGATTATCTTAAGTAGAATTCACAATGGAAAGTTTTGTCTAGAAGATAGAGTGATAGATATTACAACTGATCTGATTCATGAAGTCATTGGATTATCCAAAATTGGAGCTATGACCTTAAATGAAAAGAACATGAAGAAAATTGTTATTGACAACACAGATTCATCCTATAATGGTAGAGGAATTGTGATTAGTAAGATCAAACAAGATGATGTTAGGTACTTATGCAAGATCCTAACCACTAAGTTTTGTGCAAATTCAAGAGAGGATGACATGGCAGCTAGAATGGTACACATAGCTTATTTGATGTGTGTTGACAAGGTACCAGTTGATATGTGTGAAGTTCTAAGTATTCAATTGTTTGAAAATTTGGAAAAGATCAAGAAGATAAAGTATGCACAATTTAGATTTTCATCCTTAATTACCTACATGTTTTTCCACCTATTGAGAAGATTCCCTTACACCATTGGAAATGATTGGAATGATGGAAAAACTACTATGGAAAGAATCAATAAAGTATATAGGAGGCATGTTATTGACAAAGTAAATGAGAGTGCAATGTTGGCGATAAAGACATTTCAAAACTTGGTAACTAGCAAATCAAGGATCCCACAGTCTCTTGTGGAGAAATAAAAGAATGAAGTATGTTTTATGGTTGACACTGACTTTACCTATGTTGAAGCAGTGGAACCTAGAACAGAGTTCATAGACCTTCTTGGCTATGAGATATTTGAGGTAGAAATAGAAGAATATGTTAGCAGGTTACTTAAGTGTAAGATGAACACTCAATGTAATAGATTTGGAACTTTTGAAGAAAACTTCAACTTAGCAAAAGCTATAATTGAGAAGAAGCAGTCTAAGAAGAGAGTTGAGAGCACTATAAAGAAAATCTTAAAAGATACAGGAATGATAGAGTAGGAATTCCTAGTGGCAAAGTAGACAACAAAAATTAGAGATATTGGACATAAAGAGATTTTGTCTATACCTCCCTTGTCATCTAGTGGAGTACAACAAGAAGCTACACAAGTTAAGGTGAAAGTAGAGGAACTAGATAAGGGATAAGTAACAAGAAAAACTACTAGATCCACCTCTTTCACACCTAGCAAGAGAGTAAAGGAAATTGCTACTAGAATAGGAAAGAGACATAAAATTATAGTGCAACCAGTTCCAAGAAAAATTGTAGAAATAAGAGATGATGATACTACTGTTAAGAAGAAAGCTTTGAAACCCAAAGTTGAGAAGCTTAATGAACAAATCATTGAAAATGGAGACTTTACAAAAATGAACAAGTACTATAGTCTTTATGATTATATAGACAGACTTAATTTGGAGAATGCTGTTATAAAGCATATGATTTTGGCTAATAAGAAGTTTGATACTATTCAGGGTTAGATACCTGATGATTTGTACAATGAACTTGCAAATAGAAAGAAGAGAGCATAAAAAGAGGACACATCTATTAGAGAAAATCTTGTGAAGAAACTATGTGATGTAAGAGATGATGATCACCTCAAGAAAATCTTGAAAGCCCTAAGTACCCATCTGAGAACCAAAAGGAGAACCATTCTAATTATGGGAGGTAGATATGAAGAAGTTAACTTTCAGACAGAGTAGGCAATAATCAAGGTTATGGTAGAAATTGTTGAAGAACCATCAATTTCAGTAGAACAAGCACGTGAAGTAGAACAAGAGGATATTTCCTCTCCTCCAGCCATTAGCATTGAAGACCAATCAATGGATGTAGAAGGTACAAAGATCACTTTGGATATTGATGACAATGTATTCAAGAATTTGGAGAACATTGTTGACAATTCAGTTCTTGATGAACCAGATACATCTAAAGAATCAGAACAGACCCAATCCATCAGTGAAGAACCTAAAGTGAATAAGATCCAAGTACCCATTCCCACCAAAGAAGACATTAGTCTTACTCCTGAAACTGGAAAGAAGAAGCCAATTGGATCTTTGTTTGAGGACTTAGGAAAAGAGGTTGATGATGATGATCAGTTGGAATTCATCACATCTTTGAATAAAATCATTGGCAAGAACAAGAAAGTGAAAAATCTTGAAGGATGTTTGAAGGAGCTAACTGAGAAGTTACAAAGCATTGTAACTACACAACTTGTAGAGGCAGACCCTTTGGAAAGAGAAAAGTAGGTAATGAGCACTTTTGACAATTAATTCACTAACTTATCTAATATTGTGAAAGAGAGAGTACAAGAAGCCTATGAGGCTAGAAGGATTTTGAACATCAGTCAGATTATCAAGAATAATATCAACAATCTTGATATTTGTATCAAGAACTTAAGAAGTGTTTGGAAATAGGAAAATCTTTGTACATACAGTGTACAAAATCATAAATCTTGACAGCTAAAGAAGATCAGGAGATGAAGTTGAAGGAAGCAGAAATTCAACATGAATCTAACCTTCTGACTAGACCCAATGTGAAGGTATGTGATTTGGAGAAGAAAATTAGGAAGCTATATGATGAAATCAGAATTTTGCGAGATGAGAAAGACAAAAAAATGAAAAGATTCACTCTTTTGAGAGAGCATACTTCTATGAAGCTAAGCATTATTGAAAAAAAGTTGGAAGAATGTCTTTCAACTAAGACATATTTTTAGAAATTGTACTCTGAAAACCTCCAGGCATATCAAATAGCATCTTATGGACTAAGCACACTACTTAATGTGGTAGATTTCATCAAGAAATCATGGGAGAAGGAGATAGAAGCTATGAAGATTGATTTTTTAGATTGTGTTGCAAGCCTATCGGCTTTGCAATAATGAACTAAGTTATAATCTTTTTTGAGATACGATTTTGTAACCCTCCCTACCTTATTTTGTCATTGTTGTCAAAGGAGGAGAGATATAGCAGAAAATTGATAGTTTATGATAAGAACTGATACTGATGAAGGGTACTCCACTTAATACCACAAACACATAATAGAAATAGAGAAACAACAACAATATGCAAGAATAGAAAATGGGCTTCTTATTATCTCCACAAATGTGGAATTACAAATTTTTAGAATTACAATATGCAAAGCCACATGGGCATTCCCTTAAAATATTCTAGAGGACAAAGTCCTGAATCAATACCCAGATCTACTACCCAAAACTATATTCTAAACTGCCTAAGATAATACTACAACCTTCCTTATATAGGCAATTTCCACCATCCGAAAAGGTTCTAGAAATTTAGCCCATAGGGCCGACCAAACTTGGAATTATTTTATTTTCATTTTATTACATCAAAGTCGGCTCAAAATAACTTTTGAAACCTAAACAAAAATTTTGAAGGAAAATTATTTTTTGCTATTTTAGGTGACCCAACTTCCAGAGACCATAAGTCATCACCCATTGACCTAATTAACTATTATGACCCCATTTCAGAAAGGGCATGAAGCACTCTACAACATCTAAAACAAGCAAGCTTCATTTAGCCAAAGTTTTGACCTCATCGAGGGCCTCTAAAGCCTTCAAAATTGAGCTCGAAGTTTCTGTACCCTATTTTCAATAATGAAAATTTTCAATATCTTCAAGACTAAACTTGATTCGGCAATGAAACTTTACTGGCAGGCTAATATGACCAAAACAAACCTCCACCTGTGAAATCAGAATATTATGAGATCATACAGAAAACTTACTAAAAGTAGTAAATTTCCAAAAATAGCATCTCTACATAAGATAGCCCCTATTGAAAAGAAAATAAAAATATTTTTGGGTGATGCAAGATTGCTCTTACACCCAGGATGCTCCTGCATCAAACACTCGAGGTAATTTGAGAAGTGACCATGTCACGACTCAAGTGTGCAGAGGAAAACCAAGACGGTTAACCTCCTCCTTTGTGAGCCATGATGAATCTTCAACAAGTCATCTTTTCCATTTGACCAGATACTCTTCATATGTCCTGTTCCTTGTGCTTCTACCAACACGACTATCCAATATGTCTCCAATCTCCTTGATATCTGAACTGGTTGCTAGAATACTCCACTGTGCTATTGTAACCTCATCTTCAACACCTCCCTCATGATACTCTGTCAGATCTGAAATGTTAAATACTAGTGAAATATTCAGCTTAGTAGGCAACTTGACCTCATATGCATTTCCTAAATCATGCTTCTTTAGTATCTTACATGGCCCAAACTTCTTCATTTTCAACTTGTTATATGTGCCAACTGGAAATCACTCCTTCCACAAATGAACCATGACTTCATCTCCAACCTGAAATTCCTTATGCCTTCTTTTCTCATCTGCCATAGCCTTATACTGCACATTCATCTTGGTAATGTGCTTCCTCACCTCCTCATGGATGTTCTTCAAATGTTCTACAAAATCCTCAGCTTCAACACTACTTATTTCTCCTTTATCTATCTTTCTCAACTCAAATGCATTTCTAGGACTATTGCCATAGACAATCTGGAATGGTGATTTACCAGTGCTCCTATTGATAGAATTATTGTACACAAATTTTGTCTATGGTAAAATCAAATCCCATCTTATTGGCTTATCTCCAACCAAACATCTCAGCAAATTCCCCAAACTCCTGTTCACCACCTCTATCTGTCCATCAGTCTATGGATGGTGTGATGAACTGAACTTCAAATCTATCTTCAACTTCTTCCATAATGTACACCAGAAATATCTAATGAACTTAGTGTGCCAATCTGAAACTATACTCTTTGGTAGACCATGTAGTCTCACCACTTCTCTGAAAAACAATTCTGCTACATGAACATCATCATTAGTCTTCTTGCAAGGAATAAAATGTGTCATCTTCAAAAATTTTTCAACCACCACAAAAATTGAATCATGTCCCCGCTGAGTCCTCGGTAATCCAAGAACAAAGTCCATACTTATATCCTCCCATGGCTTCTCTAGTATAGGTAATGGCTGATATAACCCTATATTCTGCTTCACTCCTTTCATCATCTAACATACTCTGCAACTCTGTACAAACTTCTTGCCATCTTTCTGCAACTGTGGCCAATAATAATTCTCACTAACCAAAGCAAGGGTTTTGTCATGACCAAAATGTCCAACCAATCCTCAACTATTCTTCTCCTTGATGAGATTCTCCCTCATAGAACTTTGTGGAATGCATAACTAACTCCCTCTGAATAGCATATCATCCTGAATGATGAAATCCAACCACTTTGTTCTATTTAGAGTAATAGGCTCTTTACAAGCTTTCCAAGCTTCGCCAAAATTAGGATCCTCTAGATACAAACTCTTGAGCTCATTGAACCCAACCACCTCAATCTGCATCTCTGTTAGCAGTAGTTGCTTTCTGCTAAGCATGTTTGCAACTCTGTTAGACTTTCCACTTCTATGTTTCAAAACAAATGTATAACTCTGCAAAAACTCAACCCATTTCAAATCCCTTTGATTCAACTTTCCTTGACTATTCAAATATTGCAAAGCTTGATGATCAGTATACAAAAAATAGTCCTTAGGAAGTAGATAGTGTCTCCACTTCTTCAATGCCTGAACTATAGCATAAAATTATTGATCATAAATAGAATATTTCCTCTTGGCATCATTCAACTTTTCACTAAAATAAGCAATAGGTTTACTTTCTTGGCTCATAACAGCTCCTATTGCAATATCACTAGCATCACAGTCTACTTGAAACACCTTATTAAAATCTAGAAGTGCTAAAATAGGTTGTTCTGTAACTTTCTGTTTCAATAGTTTAAAACTTTTATCTTCCCCATGAGTCCACTTGAACTCTTTTCTACCCCCCATCATTGTTTTAGTCAAGGGTCCACAAATACTACCAAAATTTCTGATAAACTTTCTGTAAAAGCTAGCCAAACCATGAAAAGACCTTACCTCAGTAGCACTCCTTGGAGTAGGCCGTTCAAGAATAGCCTGCACCTTCTTCGGGTCCATTTTCAGACCTTTTTCTAAGACTACAAATCCCAAATACACTAACTCTTTCTTCATAAAACTGCACTTCTTCAAATTAATCAACAATTTCTCATCTCTTAACTTCTCAAACACCATACAAATATGTATCATATGTTCCACCAATGTCTTACTAAAGATCAAAATATCATCTAGGTAAACAATGACAAACTTACCTAGAAATTCCTTTAGAACCTCATTCACGAGTCGCATGAAAGTGCTTGGTGCATTGGTTAGCCCAAAAGGTATGACTAACCACTCATACAGTCCTTCCTTTGTCTTGAGGGTAGTCTTCCATTGATCTCCTTCTCTGATCTGAATCTAGTGATATCCACTCTTCAAATCTATCTTTGACAAATACATAGCTCCACTCAAAAAGCCCATAATATCATCCATTCGTGGCAATGGAAACTTACACTACTACATTTGGGGCCAAATTTTGACAACCATTTGTCAGATTTGCAATGCTCATTTGTTAGAATTTTGACACATGAGTCCATCGTCATTTTTGTGTAGAAGATTGTGACAAAAGACCTACCTATTGGTTTACCGACACCATGTCATGTCGAAAAGTTCCAAATGACAACAACTTGGAAATGACATTTCCTGCGGTTCATCCATCAGAATTTCGATAACAAGACCTATCAAAAATATACAATCTCTGTCAGAACTGACTGTCGAACCATATTATTTCTAATGGTATAACTGTTGGAATACCGATAGTTAGCATCAAATTCTGATAGATCTACCTATCGGTGATATGGCCTCACTGTCGAAAGTTCTGTCGAATATTTTCTATTTACGACACTTAAACTGTTGGAATAGCAATAGTTCTGCACTATTCTCCAATACGTTTCCATGTCGAATGTATAGCATTACTGTTGCATGAAATGTCATAAATTTTTTTTTTTTTACATTTTGTCTGTCGAATTCATAACACTCCTATTGGAATTAATTATGAATTGTCGAAAAACCAACAGATAGGCAGATTAAAGTTAACACAACTCAAGAGACCATCATAGGTTGTCTCTTTCTTCAGTCTATATTATTGACAAAATGTTTTACCTTTCATTAGCTCATCAAATCCAGGGATTTGAAATAATTTAATAGAATATTTTCATGACAATGTATATTATTTAAGTTAAAATTGCATGAATTTATCTACTTTGTGCACTTGTAGACTATGAGGATGGTGATAAAGAAGCATTGTCATGGGAGGAGATGATTCTTTATCGCCATCTTCATAGTATAAAAGTGCACGAAGTAGATAAATTTGTGCAATGTCAACTTAAATAATATACGTTGTCATGAAAATATTCTATTAAATTCTTTCAAATCCTTAGATTTGATGAGCTAATGAAAGGTAAAACATTCTGTCAATAATATAGACCGAAGAAAGAGACAACCTATGATGGTCTCTTGAGTTGTGTTATCTTTAGTCTTAGCTACCTGTCGATCATCGTGAATAATCACCACCTTGCATTTATGTACACTACAAAAATTGATCACAATCTTGCAAAAACATTTTATACTTTTACATCTCATCAATACTGGAGGCCTAAAGTAATTTTATACGATCACTAGCATATTTCGTGCATGGATGAGAAAACACTATCCAAAGTTTCTAGATAACCATTTTTGAGAAGAGGAATGAGTGGAGGCCAAAGAAGGGATAATTGTGAAGGTTTTATAGATGTAGGTTATTGAATCATCATCTTTGCACTGGTACTCAATCTGGCCTCCACTCCATATATGTCTTCTCAGAATCTAAAAACTCTCCATCATTGATTCTCATCATTTTTTCAGCATCTCTGTGGACTGAGACCTTAAATTATTGAGCTTCTCTTTGTTTTGAGAATAGTTTAACATTCTCTACTTAACAGGGCCAATCACATGAAGGTGAAAGCTCACCTAGCCCCTCCTAGGAGCCTCTTATGACCCTTTACGACATTTTAAGACCTCTAAGATGTATTCTTAGGGATCGTAAGTAGTCGTAAAGGGTCATAAGGGGTCCTAGGACACAACAGCTGAGAAACATAAATGTAGGCATCATGGTCACAATTTTTTGGAGACACAACATAATTGAATGGTTTTTCAAGAAGATGCAAAGTAGTGGTTGCTTTGCATCATCTGGGAATAACACTCAATTATGTTGTGTCTCCAAAAAATTGTGACCACGATGCCTACATTTATGTTTCTTAGCTGTTGTGATATGTACATAGCAGTCTGTCATTGTTGCAACAGCAAAGCCTATATTCCATAACAAAAAGGAAGACATATTTTTAGCCTAGGTCTCGATCCTACCCCAATTGTCGAAGGATCCAGGCCAGGCTCGAAAGATGTCTTCCCATTCTATCTGCAACATTGTGTCCACCCATGATCTCAGGAACATCATTGTCTTTCCACTCTTCATTTGCCAAAATATATCGCTTCTTCAAGCTTGCAGAGTAATCTTATTAATAAAAGAACTCTTACCAACATTAGGGTACCCATAGATCAAAATAGTTGATGTTATTGGTGCTTGTGCTCAAGGATATCAATTCACTATTTTGAAATAGCCAAATCATTTTTATTTCGATTGTAGAGAAAATGAGTGGGAGAAAACGAGCAGTTGAAAGCTGATGAAGAGTGAGAGAAGGCATTTCATTTTATTTGATCATAAATTATCTCTGAAATGACCAATCATGTTTTCTATTTGATTCCTTTTGGTGTTTTTTTTTCCCATATTCAGTACATAAAAATCATGGTGGTAGCCACTTAGCCATCTTTTTGATGTTCTAGGTATTTTACAAAGATACAGGTATGTGGATTATCATTCAATTGCTTGTAGTAATTGGTCAAATGCAAATATTTTGTCACGTTACAAGGGCAAGATATTAGTTTGGTGTTTTTGGTTTATGTTAAAAGTTGATTTGGTAAAATCCTCAAAAAATACACTACATGTTCTAAAATGTAAAGAAGTTGAATGTTAAATGTAAGATATATATCTCATCCATAGTAATCAAAAGAAAGGACATGAAACTTATAAGGAGATTTACCAAACCAAAAATATAAGTGAATAGGAAACATGGATTGGTACCTTATGAATTGGTTTTTGAGGTGAACAATCTTCATCAATCTCCTTAGAACAAGACCCCTCATCATGAAAAATGCATTTAACACAAAAAAAAATCTACAAAATTGAACCAATGGCATGTTTAGAACAAAGAAATAGATTGATAATAATATGCTAAAAATTCTGTTATGTTTAATACACGCAAAAGGACTAGTCCCAACAATTCTTAAACATACTTTATCTGATATGATAATAACATGCTAATTAAACTGATAAAGGTGTTATCTGCATTTAGTCTTTCGATTACTAATTACACAAAAAACAAATTTACAAAATTGAACCAATGACATGTTCTTCGTATGTGATTTCTTCATCTTTCGAGCCTATGGCATCATATTCGACCGCAAATTTCAAATGCATTGCATTTTATTTGATTATGAATGCTCTCTGAAATGACCGCATTCTACTAGTGTTGTGCCCTATCCCATGCTTTATCTCCATTATTTGATGTTATTGGTGCTTGTGCTCAAGGATATCGATTCACTATTTTCAAATGTTTGGATCATTTTGGTCGTGACTATTCCTCTAGTACATAGTTAGGAAATGCAACTGTCTAATGATTATATGTAATGTTGAATGGATTAAATGCTTTATTCTTGGTAGAAGTGAATGGAAGGAATAGTTTTGGTGTTAGGTTTCATTTATTATTGAATTCAATGGTTTCCAAGATGTGTTGAGGAGTTTTCTCCTTGTTTAATGTTAATTATTCCTTCACAATCCAATCATACAACAATGAAATGCTATGTGATTGACAATTTCATACAACTAGTCCTTTAGCATGTATTAAATACAATCCAGTCACTTATTTAATGCTTTGGAGACTACTGGTTTGACTGTCCATGCATTACCAGTGATTGAGATTCATTAAAAGATACAAAACCCTTCATTTTGGGGTTATTGTGTGTGGATTCAAATGTAGGTTTGATTTGGTTAATGTTTAGAAGAGATCAATAAAGTATTTAAAGACAATCTTACATGTTTGGAGAGGTTTGAGAGGCACTTATAATGACTATACCCTCACAAACAATAGCATAGACTGGTTTTACTAAGTTTCCTTTCTCTATTTTGAGGTTTCCTTTCTCTACTGCAAGGGTACAGTCAGAGGGTTCATTGACAAAATGATCCTTTGAATGGTTACTATGAATATGAATGATTTGATATAGCATATTGCTCATTTTACTTGAAGTTTGGAATAGCTTGTGCAAGGGTGAAAGTAGTTTTGGTTGTTTTGGTCGTGACTGTTCCTCTACATAGTCAGAAAATGTAACTATCTAATGATTATATGTAATGTTGAATGGATTAAATGCTTTATTCTTGGTAGAAGTGAATGGAGTTTCCAAGATGTGTTGAGGAGTTTGCTCCTTGTTTAATGTTAATTGTTCATGCACAATCCACTCATACAATAGTGAAGTTACAAAACTAAACCAATGGCATGTTTACAACAAAGAAATAGAATGATAATAATATGCTGAAAATTCTATATATTCTATTTAATACATGCCAAAGGACTAGTCCCAGCAATTCTTAAACATACTAGTTATCTGATATGATCAATTGTTAATAAAGGTCTAATTCTATAGACTGCTAGCATGAAGGAAGATTTGACCTAGCCAAATTTTCCTTTTACCACACAAAAAAAATGTGTGATAACTATGTCTACTCCAACCTTAATTGTTTAAGAATTCATCATATCAAATAGAGTATGTTTAAGAATTGTTGGGTGTTCTACTAGACCTTTGTTGTAAACATGTTATTGGTTTTCAAATGTTTGGATTCACGTTTGTTGATATTACTGGCATATATGTTTAATGATGCCATTGTATATTGATGTCACTAAAATGACCACATTCTAGTAGTGTCGTGCCCTAGCCCGTACTTTAACTCCATTATTTGATGTTATTGGTGCTTGTGCTCAAGGATATCCATTTTTTTGAAATGTTGGCTGTGGTTATCAAATGGACAACCCGTGAGCTTCTAGCTAGGTGTCATTTGTAGTGATAGCTTAGGGCATCAAATGTATTGTATCATTGATAGTTGAGACTTTGTTAAAAGGAAATAGGACAAAGAACAATTATGATTTAGTTTCTCTATTTTGATCTCTAAGTGGCTTACAACCCTAGAGAAGTATATGCAAATTTACAAATGCAGTTGCAGGATACATAGCAGCCGATAATTCACAAGAAATACATGCATCCAATTTGAATAGAAATTAATACAAAGAAATAGGGTCCTCCAATGGCCCAATCATCCAGACCTTGACTATCCCCTCAACCAGTGACCTTTCAAAATCGGGTTATCATGCAATCAATGAATGATCCTTCATTCTCTTGGTTTGCCCTACATCCAAACATATTGGAAATACACAATACAATGATAACAAGTCTTTCACAATCCCCCTTCCCTCAAGGGACACTATCAACCATCCCTTCCACATATCATTTCACTGTTGTATGAGTGGATTGTGCAGGAACAGTTAACATTAAACAAGGAGCAAACTCATCAACACATCTTTGTTATAAACATGCCATTGGTTCAGTTTTGTAAATTTGTTTTTTGTGTTAAATGCATTTAAATGGAACATTAAGCATAGTAATAATATGCTTAATCTATTAGTAATTGTAGATTAAATGCCCATAACACCTTTATCAGTTTAGCATGTTATTATAAGATACTAAAGAAGACCTACTATTTGTTAGAGAAATCTTCACTGTCCCCCACAATGAAGACAATGAAGATTGACCTCCTACCCCACAACAATGAAAATTGTAATAAGAATAAGATATAATATAGTGTTAGAATAAACTTTGAACAAAGACATGTAATGCTTAAGTTAATGATCTAAAAAGCTACAAATATAGGAATTGAAATAGAAGATAGTGCCAAGAAATATTTTCACAAATATGAAACATGAGGAAAAGTAATAACATAAATAATGCCAAGATTCACAACATTAAATTTCACCTGCGGATGAGTTTTTACAGTGGGTTGCCCAACATAAAAAATATGTTGAGTTGCATTTGAGCTGTAACTAAGAGTATCATGTGGAACAAACCCTAAACTTTGAAAGTGTTCTCCAACCTGGCAATTCAAAATTCAATCTAGGAAAGCATTAGTAATTGAAATAAATTATAGACATCAACATCAACATCATCATAATCATTAGAAATAAACTTTAAAGACATATTTTGGATAGTACTATGTTTCTTGAAAGTTTTTGTGATGCTTCTAAACTTTAAAGACATATTTTATGGCTTAATGATAACATAGATTAGTGTTTTGTTTTCTGATGGAATGTTGTTGATCATTCATGGTCTTGAAGAAAATTTTGATTGTTTTGATTCTCAATTCTTGACGTTGTTTCTCAATGTGATATAGATTGACCACAAGATGGTTCAGTTGGTCCTCTCTTTCTGTTTAATCATTTGTCTTCTTCATGGTGTAAGTGTTCATTAATATTCATTAATGGCAGGTGGTGATTCCTTGGTAATAAAGGCATTGACAACATTCATAATCGTATAGCTCTTTATCTAATCTAGTCACATCATCAACATTGAGGTTAGTTTGTCTAGCCTCGGCCTCAACCTCAACCTGCTCATTAACAATGGTCTCTACACTCTCTATAGCTGCAATACAAATTGTTACATTAATCCAAGCACCAATTGCAATTAAATTTGTATTACTACACCAATCAATTTAAGATGTTTACTTGTATTACTATGATGCACGTCCTCATTGTCATCAACACGTATAGGTTGTGTACGGCAAGAAATGGCAGGCTCCAAAGTTTCTAAATAACTATTTTTGAGAAGAAGAAAAAGTGGAGGCCAAAGAAGGGATAATTGTGAAGGTTTTCTAGATGTAGGTTACTGAATCATCATCTCTTGTTGATATATTTCAGATTCTACTCCAGAATGAAAAAACTATAGAGATCTAACATAGATAAACATAGAATAAAGTAAACAAGAAGGGATAGAAGATACTCGAATATCAACAAAGTATACTCTGGTCTATATGCCTTTAACTATACTAACAAAGGTGCTGAGGAGAGCCTGATTAGTACCTTAGTGTTAGTGTATTGAGGAAGAGTCCAGTCCTAACAAAGGCTTCCAGCCCTAATCAACTCATAGTTAACATTGCCAATAATTCCTCATTGTATGGATCAGATCATAATATGATCTTTATTCATGCTCAGACTTGTTCTTATCTATTAGCTGAAGATTCTTATCTTTCACACCAATATATGCTGATCCAAGTTTTCTTAAGGAAGAGAATCAAGGTTTTGGGGGAGGAAAGCATGTTATGTTTTCTATGCTTCTCTTCCTAGAATCCAACACCATATATATATGAATTGAATTATCTTCAAGAGGGCTGACCTGGTCTTATAAAATATATTTAATGTTAAAGCCAAGAGGCTGACCTTGGGCCCTTAACTAATTCAGCCAACACATATATATAAATGAAATAATAATCTCCTTATTATTATAAATCGCACAAAGGTATTTATTTGATCAGGTTGATCTTGGCCGAAAGGCTATAATTATTAACACTCTACACTGGTACTCAATCTGGCCTCCACTCCATATACGTCTTCTCAGAATCTAAAAACTCTCCATTTTTTATTCCTATCATTTTCTCAGCATCTTGATGGACTGAGACCTTAAATTATTGAGCTTCTCTTTGTTTCAAGAATAGTTAAACATTCTCTACTTAACAGGGCCAACCACGTGAAGGTGGATGCTCATCTGACCCCTCCAAGGAGCCTCTTATGGCCCTTTATGACATTTTAAGACCTCTAAGATGTATTCTTAGGGATCGTAAACAGTCGTAAAGGGTCATAAGGGGTCCTGGGACACAACAGCCGAGAAACCTAATTGTAGGCATCGTGGTCACAATTTTTTGGAGACAATGTAATTGAGTTGTATACCCAGATGGTGGAGAGCAACTCCTGCACCTTCGATTCCAAGTTGACTACATTTGTTGCTCATGAATACAAGGTCTTCCAACAGATGTATTCAACTTGGAATTGGGGGTGCAAAAGTTGCTCTACACCGCTTGGGTACACAACTCAATTATGTTGTCTCCAAAAGATTGTGACTATGATGCCTACAATTATGTTTCTCAGCTATTGTGAAATCTCCATTTATGTTTCTCAGTTGTTGTGTTTATGTGCATGTTTTTTATGTATTTTGGATAGTAAGTCTAATTTAATTTGTCCATGGAATAAGACCTTAAATCATGTAATGAGGATGCTTAGAACACTAGTATATGAAAATTTTATTATTTAATAATAAAAATCTATTAAAATGTTTATACCTTCTCCCATTTTCTAGTGTAATTCCTCTTTGAGTATCCCCTTTCTCCTTTGCATCCAAAATGAACTCATTCCAATCCCTCACTAGAATAAAGGGAGGATGCTCAAACTTCAACAAGATTTCATACATGCAACATTCATAGATTACGTTGAATGCTTTATTTACGTTTGTAAATTAGCGTTGCGTACAAATCTATGGGCGGTGCATGTTATGAAGTCACGCTTAAGCTTGAAAATGATAGTCAATCCATAGTCAAGGTCAAGGAACAAATGGAACAACCAAGAAAACACTATACGTTAAATCATGTGATTGATAGCAGATTGGGGCTCACCTGAGCCATAAACATGAAGAATTATTCTAAAAAAAGATGTAAACCATATATATGTGCACTTGAGGCAAAGAGAAGTTACGTCATATCCATATTAAAATATTAGTTACAATATGAAAATACTAAACTAACTAATTCTTGAGTTCATCTCTGCATATGGTCACAACAAAGATATGCAATTACAATATAGAGAAGGCATCGTAAAAATATAATTTTGGAATTTGCCCTAGCCTAACACGTTTTGCACTCAAATCCTTCATCACGGATAAGTGAAGATGGGCAGATAGATGTAGATGAGTTGTCATCAACCCAACTAAAGTATCTGCATCCATTATTTCCCTGTGATGCCCAGTCTACATTAGTTCTTATATTATAATGAATAGTATTTACATTAGAAACATTAAATATATACACATCAGCAACCCTTTTTCTATTTGGGCAACACCAAAATTGTCGTCCAGGGTTTTTTGGTGTCCGTGAAGTCTTCAACACACATTGCCCACCACCACATTGATAGTTTAGCACATTGACAAGAGTCATCGAGCCTATATATCAATAATACACAACACCATCGTTACTACATTTATTATTTTTATATGAAATACACCAAGGAGTACCATCAAAAATATTAACCATTTACAATAATGAAAAGTAAACCTAAATCAAATAGCTTATTTTTTTATCAGCATGTGTAGTCTCTGTGTATATGAAAAATGAAAGAAATATGAAGCTAAAATAAAATAGTGAACAAAATAGTATTCGATCCACATAGATTGAATGCAATATACCATCAAAAGAAGGTGACAAAATCCTATCATGAAGCATAGACATAGGAAATAAAAAAGGGACAAAAGACAAGAAATAATAAAAATCATTATGACTATAGAAAAATCATTTATACTACAATCAAAAAAAGAAACACTCTTTGTCAACAATTTTCAAAATCATTAGGACTATAGAAAAATAATTAAGACTATACAAAATCAAATTTTAGAAATGGAATGTTCTGATGCCTTGCCATTACAACAATTGAGCATTCATCATTTGGTATTGTGTATTCCATTTAAGTATGTCAACAATGTTCAAAATCCTGTCACCAAGCACAGACAAGAAATAAGAAAAATCATTAGGACTATAGAAAAATCAAGTTCTATAAATGGATGGTTTTGATATTGCTTTTCCATTACAACAATTGAGCATTCATCATTTGGTACTTCTTGGTGTATTCCATTTAAGTTTTTCAATTGTCATGTTTATGTGCATGTTCTTTATGTGTTTGGCTTCTCTCCCTCGTAAGGGATGCATCGATAGGTAATTGATTTGAAAGCATAATGATTTGACAATCTTTTTTTAGGATAGGCATAATCATCCCGCCAACCTTAATTAGCACCATTTGTGATATATGTCAAGCACTTATAATCAGTATGCCCAAAAAATAGAGACTTAGTAGTAAAAGCATGTCCTTTGGTTTACTAGTTTACTTATAATCAATATGTCCTTTGGTTTACTAGTTTAATCTGGTTTAAGAATGGTTTGTTTCATGTTTGAATGTACCATTGAATGAAGCTTGGCTATATTAAGTACAATATTAAGACTCTTGACTCTTCAAATTCTCTTGTTTCCTTCAGACCTCCAAACATGTGTTCTTTGAGTAACCCTCCAACAAATGGACTTGTCTTGATTTTCACAATAGTACATGTGTAGGAGGACTACTAAAAGTACTACTTAGGAAAATCTAAATGTTCATCACCTGTCCATATAAGAGTTGACCATAGAAGGTATATGCTATTGGGTAAGCTCCCAATAGTACTCAGGTAAATATGCATGTTCATCACCTATGCATATGAAGTGGCTCTAATGGAAGATACAATCACTAAATTCTGCATACTCCTTATTCTGTTCTGTGTTGATATTGTCAGACATGGTCTTTCTTGAATGGAATGACTCATTACTTGTACATTGACTAAAATGTTGGTGGAAGAAGGATGATTTTTTTGCAACCATTTTTTCAACTCTAATTTTCTCAACACAAAGGGACATTTATCATAGCCATAGAAACATGATTATTTTAAAATGAAATACACCAAGGAGTACCATCAGAAATATTGACTATTTACAATCATGAATAGTTAACCTTAATCAAATAGCTCATTTTTTTATCAGCATGTGTACTCTCTATGTATATGAAAAATTTATGAAATATCAAGCTGAAATAAAATAGTGAACAAAAATTCAAATTCAAGGCCTAATTTTTCAAGAGCAACAAACATTAGGATGAAAGAAAAATCATTAAGAGTATTAAAAAAATCATTAGGACTATAGAAAAATCATTAAGACTACAAAATCAAGTTCTAGAAAAATCATTACGACTATAGAAAAATCATTTAGACTATAAAATCAAGTTCTAGAAATGGACGGTTCTGATGCTTTGCCATTACAACAATTGAGCATTCATCATTTGGTACTTCTTGGTGTATTCCATTTAAGTTTTTCATCTGCCATGTTTATGTGCATGTTCTTTATGTGTTTGGCTTCTCTCCCTCGCAAGGGATATGTCGATAGGTAATTGATTTGAAAGCATAATGATTTGACTGTTCCAAGTAATGTTTTTAATCCTTTGAAGTTTCTCATGATCCTGATGTAAGTTGATTGGATTAAGAAATTTGGGGATCCAATAGGGCTTTAGGGGAGTTTAATAAATATTTTGGAAGACTTAGAGGAACTGTTAGCATGATTGTTCCTTCATCTACAATGAGTTAGACTGAATTTGCTAAGTTTTTCCTTTGTTTTGAAGTGTATTTTGTAATCTATTTCCTTTCCATGGACCCAAAGACCTAGGACCCATGGAAAAAGGATACTAATAATGTATTATACAACTCTAATGTTTTTGACTTGCAGAGATTTGAAAAAGTAAAGAGAAAACTGGCTATGTTTAATGTTAAATGTTCCTGCACAATCCACTCATACAACAGTGAAATGCTATGTGATTGACAATTTCATACAAATAGTCCTTTGGCATGTATTAAATAGAATAGAATTTTTAGCATATTATTATCATTCTATTTCTTTGTTGTAAACATGTCATTGGTTTGGTTTTAATCTACTAGTGTTGTGCCCTAGCCCATGCTTTATCTCCATTATTTGATGTTATTCACTATTTTGAAATGTTGACTGTGGTTATCAAATGGAAAAAAATAGAAAAAAAAAATTGTACACAAATTTTTTTTTGCAAAACTGAACCAATGGCATGTTTACAACAAAGAAATAGAATTATAATAATATGCTAAAAACTCTATTTTGTTTAATACACGCCAAAGGACTAGTTGTATGAAATTTTCAATCACATAGCATTTCACTGTTGTATGAGTGGATTGCACAAGAACAATTAACATTAAACAAGGAGAAAACTCCTCAACACATCTTGAAAACCATTGAATTCAATAATAAATGAAACCTAAAACCAACACTATTCCTTCCATTCACTTCTACCAAGAATTCCAGCACAAGCACAAGCTATTCCAAACTTCAAGTACAAGCTATTCTAAACTTCAAGTAAAATGAGAAATATGATATATCAAATCATTCATATTCATAGTAACCATTCAAAGGATCATTTTGTCAATGAACCCTCTGACTGTACCCCTGCGGCAGAGAAAGGAAACCTCAAAATAGAGAAAGGAAACTTAGTAAAACCAGTCTATGTTGTTGTTTGTGAGGGTAAAGTCATGATAAGTGCCTCTTAAAACTCTCCAAACATGTAAGAATGTCTTTAAATACTTCATTGATCTCTTCTAAACATTAACACATGGACAGTCAAACCAGTAGTCTCCAAAGCATTCAATAAGTGAATATGAATGTTTGAAAACTTTCCTCTCAACTTCCCCAACCACTCATAATCGGTTAGAGGGATTAGTTGAGTGTTTAGACACTAAAAATTCTTAAACATACTTTACCTGATATGATGAATTGTAATATCAACAAACATGAATCCAAACATTTGAAAATAGTGAATCGATATCCTTGAGCACAAGCACCAATAACATCAAATAATGGAGATAAAGCACAGGCTAGGGCACAACACTAGTAGAATGCGGTCATTTCAGTGAGCATTCATGATCAAATAAAATGCAATGCATTTGAAATTTGCGGTTGAATATGATGCCAGAGGCTCGAAAGACATTGCCCGTCAAAGATACCAATAAAAAATGAAGAAATCACATACCTTCTCATGCGCTGATCTTGCACGAAGGAAGATTTGATAGCCAAATCTTCCTTTTACCACACGAAGAACATGCCATTGGTTCAGTTTAGCATGTTATTATCATATTAGATAAAGTATGTTTAATAATTGTTGGTAAGGATAGGAATAGTGGAGATTCTAGAAATATCCCTCTAACTGATTAGGAGTGGTTGGGGAAGTTGAGAGGAAAATTTTCAAACATTCATATTCACTTATTGAATGCTTTGGAGACTACTAGTTTGACTTTCCATGTGTTACCAGTGACTGAGATTCATTAAAGGATACAAAACCCTTCATTTTGGGTTATTGTGTGTGGATTCATCTACTTTAGCCAGGAAGATCAAGAAGATGGGGCAGGAGGGCATTGTGGTAGAAGTATTTAAAGAAGCAACAAGAAGCAATAGAAAAATTTTTAGGAGTTTGGAACAACATTTCAGAATCCATGAATGGTATGGGTAAGGTGACCTTCATTCTTGGTTGTGACTTCAATGAAACATTGGATATGGTTGATAAGAAGAAGGGTCACTTGTTGATAGTGTTCCTTGAGGGAAGGGGGATTGTGAAAGACTTGTCATCATTGTATTATATATTTCCAATATGTTTGGATGCAGGGAAGACCAAGAGAATGAAGGATCACTCACTAATTGCATGATAACCTAGTTTTTAAGGGTCACTGGTTGAGGGGACAGTCCAGGTCCGGATGCTGATAGTAATTCGTTGAGGGAAGGGGGATTGTAAAAGACTTTTTATCATTGTATTGTGTATTTCCAATATGTTTGGATGCAGGGCAGACTAGGAGAATGAAGGATCACTCACTGATTGCATGATAACCTAGTTTTGAAGGGTCACTAGTTGAGGGGACAGTCAAGGTCTGGATGTTGATAGTGTTCCTTGAGGGAAGGGAGATTGTGAAAGGCTTGTTATCATTGTATTGTGTATTTCCAATATGTTTAGATGTAGGGTAGACCAGGAGAATGAATGATCACTGGAAGAGGGGGAAATGAAGGATCACTCACTGATTGCATGATAACCCCACCAAGCATTCTTTCCTTTAAGTTTCCACAATATCTCAAAATATGATCATTATTCTTTACTTTCTTCTATATGCTATTCTTTTTATGGTTTTTTTATCTCATAAATATATCAAAAACATTGTAGATGTGCATATAAAAGTAAAATATTGTCCTTCAATTGTTCCACATTGAAGCATTTCCTCTTGGGAGTATTCTCTTCGTTTGTACAATATCTGTCAAAAATGGTTCCCATATTTCTTCAAGATCTATTTTAATCTTTATAATGCAATTTTGATTAGATTTGACCAATAGTTGATTTCATTAGTATTTTATAGCATATACTCCTAATGTGAAATGTGGAGAGAAAGAAAGAGATGCACTAGGTATGAATTACATGATATACCCATCATCACTTAGCACTTAAATAATAAATTATGGACAGGGAACAACCCCCTAACTTCTGGATGTTTGTTTCATGTTGGCCTCTTATTATATGCAAATGTAGACCTGTCTTAGGCTAACAACCACAGTGTAGGGTCCATAAATTATGGATCCCAAAATAGTGCACACTTGTATTAAATTAGGTTCACTATACTACAAGGGAATGGAAACCATGCAATAGTGCCCCATGGGGATGGAAGCAACCCTTCACCAAGAAGATGATTGTGTCTACAATATTTACTAGAGGCAAAGAACATAATTTGGTTCCAGAAATTACTCCTAGAAGATAATGGCACCCACAAAACACTTGGAAAAGATAGCACTCACTATATCTTTTATCACTCTTTTAAAGCTGGGACAATAAATCTCAAAGATTGATCAACAAATTCTTGAACACAAAGAACCATTGATAGTTATGATTCATGTGTAAAATAGCCAACAACTAGTTGTTCCAATCATGGTGTCCAATAATTATGTTAGAAAAAGCATCTAAAAGTCCCTTACACAACCATAATAGATTCAAACCATGAACCGTAAGAACCTAACAATGGGACTAAGAAAGATACAGCCTAAACAAATCTTGATCATATTCCACCCTATTGTAAGGCCCAAGAAGTAACTCTATCTTAAAGCTACACATTCCTCTAGATGAAGCTCAAAGGTCAGGTAGCTGAAGCATAGCAATACTTGAATGAATATAGGAATAGTTTTATGTACAATCATTTGCTAGCTTGGTTTGTGGGTTTTCCACATAATATTTTCCCTTTAACAACATTTATAGTTTGAGAAAATTAGAAAAATTGCTTTGGATTTATATTATCCTTTTGAACTAGTACACTGCCATCAAAATGCATAATCATTGGTCATATCAAGAAAATTCCTATTGATTAGTAGGATATCCTTATAAAAATTTGATGCATGGATTTCTTGTGAATTATCGACTGCTATGTATCTTGCAACTATGAAAGGAATAGTGTTGGTGTTAGGTTTCATTTATTATTGAATTCAATGGTTTCCAAGATCTATTGAGGAGTTTGCTCCTTGTTTAATGTTAATTGTTCCTACACAATCCAATCATAAAACAGTGAAATGCTATGTGGAAGGGATGGTTGATAGTGTTCCTTGGGGGAAGGGGGATTGTGAAAGACTTTTTATCAATGTATTATGTATTTCCAATATGTTTGGATGCAGGGTAGACCAGGAGAATGAAGGATCACTCACTGATTGCATGATAACCCAGTTTTGAAGGGTCACTGGTTGAGGGGACAGTCAAGGTCCAGATGATTAGGGCATTGGAGGACCCTAGTTATTTTTATTAATTGCTATTCAAATTTGATGCATGGATTTCTTGTGAATTATTGACTACTATGTATCCTGCAACTGGATCCGTAAATCTGCATATACTTCTCTAGGGTTGTAAGCCACTTAGGGATCAAAATAGAGAAACTAAATAAAAATCATTCTTTGTCCTATTTCCTTTTAACAAAGTCTCAAGTATCAATGATACAATACATTTGATGCCCTAAGCTATCAATAAAAATGGCACCTAGCTAGAAGCTCACAAGCTATCCATTTGATAACCACAGTCAACATTTCAAAAAAATGGATATCCTTGAGCACAAGCACCAATAACATCAAATAATGGAGTTAAAGCATGGGCTAGGGCATGACACCAGTAGAATGTGGTCATTTCAGTGACAACAATATACAATGGTGTCATTAAACACATATGCCAGTAATATCAACAAACGTGAATCTAAACATTTGAATACAGTGAATCGATATCCTTGAGCACAAGCACCAATAACATCAAATAATAGAGATATAGCACTGGCTAGGGCATGACACCAGTAGAATGCGATCATTTCAAAGAGAAACTCCCTCAACAATAAAATGAAATGCATTTGAATATGATGCCAGAGGCTTGAAAGATGAAGAAATCACATACCTTCTCCCGCGCTTAGCTTTCACTCCTTTTCTCCTGCTCTCCAATCAAAATAAAAATGATGAGGCTGTTTCACTTTTTTTTTAAATGTATACCCCGAAGCTATCAGAGTTTCAATATTCAATTAAACAGCCATTGGAATACCAACATCATCAGGGCCTATTACAAAAAAAAAACACCAAATTCGTAACAAAAAGTTACCCATCGGAAACTTCTGTCAAAATTTGGCCCCAAATGTAGTACTGCTATACTTGATTGTGATCTTGTTTATTGCTTCAGAATCTATACACATCATCCATTCTTCATTCTTCTTTGGTGCTAATACTACTGGTACAACACATGGACTTAGGCTCTCCTGAACCAATCCCTTTTGTAACAACTCATTTACTTGTCTGTTCAACTCTTCACTTTCTGCTGGTGTCATTCTGTGTGCTGCCTTGTTTGGCAAACTGGCTCCTGGAGTCAAATCCATCTAATGATTGATCTTCCTTACTAGTGGTAATCCATCAGGTATATTATCAGATACAATATCCTGAAACTCATTCAATAAATCTGCAACCTCTACAAGTACATCCTCTACTTCCTCTTTACTAGCTTTTGGAATTAAAGAAAAATACACATGCTCATGCCTCATACCATCTAGGAATTATCTTCCATCAACAAAATTTATTCTCACATTACCACATACCTTTTCTTTGGTCTCCTTCAATGGCTTTAGCTTATGTTGCACTCCATCCTTTGTTAGGAAATATGTATTCACATGACCATCATGTACAACACGTGTCAAAATACCACGTCCTACCCAATAAACATGTGACATGCATCCATAGGTATGATATCACATAGTACCTCATCATGGTACCTGCCAATTTTGAACTTTACTAGGCACTGTTCACTGACCATGACCTTTTGGTCATCCCACACCCAGGCAATCCAATATGGATGTGGGTGTTTCTATCTCTTGAGGTTTAACTTTGTCACCATCTCTTCTGACACCAAATTGTCAGTTCTTCCACTATCAATAATCACATCACAACATTTACCCTCACACTTGCATCTAGTGTGAAATAGGCTCCTCCTTTGTTAAGGTTCATTCTCACCACTCCACAAGACTCTTCTGTTAATCAACATTTCTCCTCTTTCAATATCTTTAGAATTTGATGATCTAGCATCTTCATCTACATGTGCAACTCAGGCCTGGGCTTCATTCCTCCTATCTATCCTTCCTTGGTGTTGAGGACATTCAAATGCCCTATGACCTTCTTCTCCATAGTGAAAACATGTTCCACGGAAGCCTCCTCTTCCTGAACCTTATCCTCTTCCTCTTCCTGTATGATCTCTATTGTTCTGATCTTGGAAATGATTGGAATTGTTTCCTCTCTGATTTTGATTGCTACTAGCCTCATCCTTCTTTTTCGAATCTTCATTTTGGCCTCCATATGACTATCCACCAAATCGTCCATCATGACCTCTTCCATTTTGTTTGGTCTCAAACTTCTTGTTCAACTTTTCTTCTACTTTTAGGGAAAATTGGTATGCCTCTTCAATATTATTCATTCAAACCAGATTCAACTCTTCCTGAATACTCAACCTCAACCCATTAAGGTAATGAGCAACTTTCTCCTTATTAGCTTCTTCATGGCCTGTTCTAATGAGGATTCGATAGAACTCCTTTGTATACTCCTGAACAGATCTTCCTGCTTGCTTCAAACATTGCATCTTCTTTAGTAGGTCAAGCTCATAATCAACAAGAATGAACTATCGCTTCAATTTATCCAACATTCGATCCCATCTTGTGATTTTATCATTTCCTCTTTGATTTCACTCCAATTGAATCTCTTGCCACCAGATCTTTGCATGGCCCTTCAGTCTGGCCTTCACAAACTTGACCCGATTAGGATCCTTGATATCTTCATACTCAAAATATTCTTCACATTCATTGATCCAGTCGATCAATTCTTCTAGCTTAAGATTCCCTGAAAATGTAGGAACCTCAATCATAGGTCTTTTCCCAATCTTGGAAATGGCTCGAAAAAGTCTTTCTTCTTCTTGATTCAAAACTTTGACTTCCCCTTCCTGATCATAATTTCCTTCTCCTTCGGCTTAATCCTTACTTTCGTCTCTGACATTAAGATTCATTCCTCTGTGAATATCCTCTTGCAATGCTCACACTTGTCTCTGCAGTGCCCTAACCTCAGGTGTTACAACACCAGCTCTTCCACCACGTTCCCTTCATGGAGGCATGTTTGCATTGCACACTAAAACCCTAACCACGGTCCTGGTGGAAACTGCCTTCACAACCGGCGATTTGTTTACACAAAATCCTAACCCACAGTCCTAGTGCAAACTTCCTCACAATCAGAGATCTACTTACACACTCAGGAACTCCCGCTTTGATACCACTGATGAAGGCTACTTCACTTAATACCACAGACACATAACAGAAACAGAGAAACAACAAAAATATGCAAGAACAAAAAATGTGCTTCTTATTATCTCCACAAATGTGAAGTTACAAATTTTCAAAATTACAATATGCAAAGCCACATGGGCATTCCCTTACAATATTCTATAGGACAAAACTTCCAATCAATACCTAGATCTACTACCCAAAACTATATTTTGAACTGTCTAAGACAATACTACAGCATTCCTTATATGGGCAATTTCCACCATCCGAGAAGGTTCTAGAAATTTAGCCCATAGGGCCGACCAAAATTGGAATTATTTTATTTTCATTTTATTACGTCAAATTCAGCTCAAAATAACTTTTGAAACCCAAACAAAAATTTTGAAGGAAAATTATTCTCCACTATTTCAGGTGACCCAACTTCCGGAGACCATAAGTCATCACCTGTTGACCCGATTGACTATTATGACCCCATTTCGGAAAGGGCATGAAGTGCTCTACAACATTTAAATCAAGCAAGCTTAATGTGGTTGAAGTCTCGACCTCATCTGGGGCCTCTAAAGCCTTCAAAATTGAGCTCCAAGTTTTTGTACCCTATTTTCAATACCAAAAATTTTCAATATATTCAAGACTAGACTTGATCCGGCAATGAAAGTTTACTGGTAGGCTAATACGACCAAAAAAAACCTCCACCTATGAAATCAGAACATTCCGAGATCGTACAGAAAAAATACTAAAATTAGTAAATTTCCAAAAATAGCAGCTCTGCACAACATAACCCTTATTGAAAAGCAAACAGAAATATTTTTGGGTGATGCAAGACTGCTCTTACACCTAGGATGCTCTTGCATCAGATACTCTTAGGGGGAGTATTGTATTATAGATAAAAAAAATTTGAGGAGTTATAAGGATAGTACATATATCTTATACTATGGCCACAATTTTGAGATTTTTGAACTTGTACACTTAGCCAATTTTCTCATATGTTGCCACCAAAGAAAAAGGGGGAGATTGTTGGAAATTTGGCTGAGTTGATTACATAGATGTTGTCATTATGGCAACATATGTCTTACTTGAAGATCGCATAGGTCAGAGAGCAAGTATGATAGAGCGCATTACAAATTTGTCTAAGTGTGAGACAGTATTTTCACCAGTGAACCAGGAAATAGTTTTTGTTTGTGACATTTATTGGAGCAAGTTTAGTTCTTGTGCACTTGAACATAGACTCTATGGTGACTAATGATGACCCATATCAGAGCGCAAGTTAGTACGACATGTACGAAAAGAGTTATGACAGTTTTGTTGAAGACAGTGTTAAGCCGATAGGATAGATTTTGAAGACATAATTGGTAAAGAGTTAAGGAATTATTTTGTTTATCAAAATAATGACTTAACAATATAAAGGGATGACATCCTAGATCTTAACCCTAGGATAAATTTATTTTGTATTATGGAAGCTTACCAAGTAAAGTTATTATCCTTAATAACCTGTATAAATGTAATTGTAAATTGTAAAGGAAAAAAACTATGATATAGATATGATGAAAAGCATGATATAGTGAAAAGAGCAGCGAAAAGATATTGATGCAAGCAGTATAAGGTTATGTACCTTAACCTCTTTTTGTAATCAGTGTATATTGTACATTACTTGTTTGGGCAGTGGGCTCATCTAGTAATCATATTTTGTACTACCAACTCCTAACAGGGTTGAGGCTTCTAACAAGGCATATAGTCCTTTAATCAAGACTGATACACTATATGCTTGTAATAGACTCCTAACAGGGTGAACATCCTTAACATGATACTTTTGATTAGTGGATCTTTGTGGGTACCATCCCCACCAGGGTTTTCGCTTGGCCAGGGTTTCCTCAAGAACAAATAATGTGTTCTGAGTTCTTTATTATTATTGCTATGCACATTGTTTATTTTTCTATGCATTAAGATTATCTGTTATATCCATAATTAGGAAAAAAGTAAAAGTTTTTGGAATACTGATTCACCCACCCCTCTTAGTATTCCCTATTTCTAACATTTTTAATCCATAGGTTTATCCCCAACCAAATTTACATGAAATCAATAAAAGGATTACTTAAATAAATATTAGCATAGACATAGGTGAATGTCTTCTTATCCATATTTTGTCATGAATAACCCACTGGCTTGTTACAAGATTAAAAATATTTTTTGTATAGAAATTGAATAGATACTAAAAAATCCTCACCCGTACTATAATCCATGAAAAGTATGATTTATAGGGTTGAAACTAACATACCATGGATTGATAAAGAGGCCAACTTGATTGTAGTAGGGAACCCTTCAAACCCCTTGTGTTTATCTAACATGTATGAAAAAATGACCATGAAAAATATATTAGAAATCAGTAATAATTATGTTCTTCCCTCTAGATTTCATGTTCAATGAGCCAACAAACCCATCAAGAATAAGGACACCAAAAATCTCATACAATTATAAATTAAAACATGATTATATAGATAATTAATATCTGCATCAACTGG
Organism: Chamaecyparis obtusa; assembly: GCA_027943335.1. Taxonomy (NCBI): domain Eukaryota; kingdom Viridiplantae; phylum Streptophyta; class Pinopsida; order Cupressales; family Cupressaceae; genus Chamaecyparis; species Chamaecyparis obtusa. Next base: position 184,230 of record BSBK01003725.1, on the reverse strand, counting down.
ATTAGGTCAAATCATATGTATAGTTATTTTATCACTTCTTGTAAGATACAAGCATTTACCTTAGATCTCTTGAAACCACCATGTTAACCACAATATTCCCACATGCTGACACTAATAAAACAAATTATAGGGTTCTTGTGTATAAGCAGCAATGGCTTATTTCCAATTACAACACCTTTTAAATGTACACTCATTCCTCTAGAATAACCTTGTCTCATTGCAATGTAGGTTTAAAATAGGCAGAAAAAGTCTTGAGGAGGCCCCACTAAACCTAAGAAAATCACAAATTCAAGGAAATAAAAAGCACATAGAGGAAACACAATCTAGAAATAACAAAAATCATCATAGTACCTACCAAACCAAAACTCCACACACCCTTCACTGCAACCAATAATACACTAGTACACTCCCTTTGCACCTACAAAATCCTCCAACTGACACTCACAAATGTTTAAACGAACCCACAAAATATCAATTAAAAAAGCTCCAATTAGAAGATACCAAGGAAGAAGAAGGAATTATCACACAAAATATAATCCAATTCTCACCCTTTGAACTTCACATAATGGCCCCTACTATCAATGAAAAGATAACACAAGCCAATAATAAGAAAAACTAGGGAATGAGTGCCCTATCTAGAAAAGGGATAAGAGTTTCCATTCATCCTCCTCATAACAAATGAATAAATAATAGAAAGATGGAAATGAGAAATTTGTGTTAATGAAAGTGATATTGGAAAATAATACCATTTTCTATTAGTTATTGCATGTTTTAGTCATTGCAATTTTACTCTTGAACAAGCCATATCTTTTACCACTCAAGTAAAGTTTGGAACAAAAATACATTGGAAATGTATTGAAGCGTATCACAACTACAAGTTGACTTTTTCTATATTTTTTGTCAATTTAATTTTGTATAAATTTTTTTTAATTTTTCTATTTGAGGAATTGTAACATCATTAAAATCCTTCTATATGCAATCAACAAAGAGTAAAAACCTTATAATATTTTGGATGGGGGTGTTATTTTAGTCTAATGGAAAGCGATGGTGTCTCATGAATCTTATTTTTCATACATTTCTCTCTTCTTTCCAATAGTGTTTTTTTCTTTAAATTTATAATTTATCTCATGTATGCATCTATAGTTCATATTTTAACATCATATAAATGTATTACATGAAAATATAATATAATAACATATCTAGCTGATGTCATTGTGTTACAATCGGACTTGAAACTACACCTTAGAATGATGTAGAACATATAAAATAGTGGTATAAATATGATGAAGACTCTAGTAGTATATGCATGTTATAATCTATTGAGCCTCTTTTTCAATTAAACCTACCATTACATTAAATAAAGTGTTGAAAACCTTGGAAATCCTATTTGGTAAGAAGTTTGCATTATGAGGTCACTTGTAAAATGGACACATAGGGTTGAAGCTAACTAATTTTTATCCTATAAAACACTTTCTCACAAATCTCAAATTTCTAATATTTCAATTGAAGCAATGTTCAATCAATGGATGTGCTAAGAAAATGATCTTACCCATTCTCTCTAAGCTTTCTCAAAAATATTTAGATTTTGTTTATAAATTATATGCTAAAAAATGTGCCCTAGGTTCCACATATAAAATGTCTTCTCTAGATGAGATTGTTATAGAACTTACTATTCACCAATAAAAATTTATTTTAGGTTATACAATTAAAACATCTAAGATACATTTCTTAGTTGTAAATTAGAACATGAAATAATAGAAATCATCTAAAGAGCATGATAGGAAACAAAATAACCATGGTAAAAAGAAGAATAGTAAAGAAAATAACAACTTGAAAAGTATATTATTAGACCTCTTCATCAAAAGGTCAACAACCTAAGAAGGTGAAGGTAAAGTGATATTAATGTAAGAGGTTTGTACATGATGACTAAAGAAATCAAAGAAAAAAAAAGTTCACCTTTAACATATCCTGGAAAAAAACCTAATCAAAATGCCCAATTTAATCAAAATAAGTTCATCAGAAGGGTCTTCTAAGTCAATAGATAAAAGAAAGGGAAAAGGAAAGGGGATCAAAATAGTTTTTCATACTTCACAAAAAATGATGCAAGGGTATTCTTGGTCCTCGGTGAATTTGCATGGAGTGTGTTATTTTTGTCGGTGTTACTCGGTTGTAGCCTTAACCGACAGTCTCAGTTATTGAAGGAAGCTTGGTCGCTGAAGGAACTCACTAATCTCTAGTGCTTAGTGAAAGTGTTACTCGACAATGCCTATGGTGCTCAATCAACAGTGCTCAGTTATTTCACAGTTGCTCGGTAGTTCTAGTTTACCGATTGGAGTTCTATGTGATTTGTTGGGCCGACTTGGTGCATTTATTGTTGGTAGTTGTTGTTACAGGCCAACATGTTGTATTAAATGTTTGTAAGTCAATTTTGAGCTGACTTGTATTGCATTTAATAATTGTTAGGGGGAGTTAATGGTTTCATCCAGTCGACTTGTGGCTGATGACTAGTATTTGAGGGGTGTTTGGGTAGATGTTTTAGGCAGTGCTTTGGAGCAAATTGAAAGTGCTAAGTAGTAGATCTAGAGAAGCTGGAGTTTGTGATGTTGTGAAAAAAATCTTGCATGATCTTGTAGATCAAATTGTTATTTGATAGGTTTTTGTAAGAAGAGCTAGTGGTTTGCACACTTGGGAACAAGGAGATTGCTTGGAGGCTTGTGAGCTCAACTTCATATCTTCCTTAGGGTTTCCATCACTAGCTGATTTGTTTCAGAACTAAACTAGCTAGTGTTGTAATTGGATCCTATGATCTTGCAGAATTATTTCTGATTGTAATTGGCCCCAATCCAGAAGGCCTTATAGTCGAGCATGTTAATCAAAATTATTTTAAAACAATTATTTTGTAGTTGTGTTGTTGTGTATTTTTGTTGTGTAATTTTGAAGCTGCAAGGTTTGGACTATCCTTAATTGGATCCACCATCCCTTGAACTGCGTCAAAAAAATTCTCGGATCACTAAATTAGGTGATTCACTCTACAAGGCTTCTTGAAAAGATAATTTCACTTCCTTAGGGCCATGTTCTATGCATTCCTTACTAATAGGGTAGTACAATCCTATTGAAGTGTATGTGAGAAGGTATATTAATGTGGGTGAAGGAAAATTTAGAGTTATACTTATTGTTTCATATTTATAAAATAATCTTCCATTTATTTTTTAGATCACTTGTAATGGCTTTATAAAGTAAGATGAATTCACAATAGATAAAATGGTAATTAGTCAAACACAAAATGGGATTACAATATTCATGGAAAAACCAAATTATTAGTCTAGAATATATATATTTCTCACTTTTTCCATCTCTCCCCTTCCATAGTCTTGGTGAATAATGTGTTTGTGGTGAGTTCTTTGTAGTATCAATGGTTGCAAGAGGCTCATAAGAAAAGACATGGTTTAAATTTACATTGTAATTAATTGTCCATTAGATTTTTTAAGAGATACATCCTAGTAAGTATTATAAAGAGAAATATAATAAATAAAAACTATGAAGAGCTACACAATGGAATTGGCATGTAGAGACTTGGTAGTACCATTTTTATAACCATCTTTTTCTAGGGATAGATATTTCAGAACAATTATTGATGAAATTTATACCTATACATGATTTTAATTCTTGCAACAAAATTTTGAGGTGATTGATAAATTTGTAGAGAAATAATTTACTAATCTCATTGAAATTATTCATCTACATAATGAGTGTGAATATCTGAATATTTAGTTTGAATAATTTAATGCTTGATAAGGTATCAACACACAACTCATAGTTTCCATAGGTAGATAGCGGATCAAAGTATTCAAGCCCAGGGTTCAAAGTCAGACTCTGATATGAGGATTCAAGTACTCCAATGCAAAGTTCAACTTTAGATTCAGAGTTCAATTCAAAGACTTGACTATAGTTACAATTCAGTGTTTCACATGGTTTGGAGTTCGAAGTCTTCGCATCAACCAGTTTAAGGATGTCCGATGATTCAAAAGGATGGAACAAGTCCGAGTTCAAGTTCAAAACAACAGTTTGTGGGTTCAAAGGCACGAATCATTAGTTCAATGCTCAAATCTCAAATTCAAAGAAATCAAATCTGCAGCAATGACTTGGGGATACAGAGATATTTATAAAATTTACAATACTATTGAAGGAATACATACAAGAGCTTATTAATATATATATATGGTTCAATCATTCTGTAGCTAATTTGAATTGTCTCTTAATCAAGTAGCAGTGTAAAAAGGGTATGTTTGCACCCTTGAGGAATAAGTATGATGAGCTCTCTTCATACCCTGACACATATATAATTTTGATCAAAGACTCACGAATGTCTGAGATTGGGTTCTCTTCTTTTAGTTGATATAAGAACAGAATTATGGAGAGATCCAACCAACATTCATCAAACACGAGCATCCTCCAAAGAAGAAACATTTATGAGGTATGTTTAGTGAGATTCCCCAATATTTTCCAAATGTGAGATCACGGGGTCTGCACATATGTATAAAGAAGAAGTCTTTTAAATAAAGGTAACCCTGCACTAGTAATTATTTGGGATCATTGGCTTAATTGGTGGGAAGCTCAAAGCTCCAAGCCATGATCATTCAACTAAAAGACTCTAAGTCATACACACAAATGGATGCAAAGAGTATGAGAACGACATCAGATTGCTCGATAGCAAGAATGTCTCTTGCTCAATGCTCAATGATTCTTCATTCCCCAACCCATGGAGTCAAAGCCAGTGACATTCAGATAGAAGGCGGCTATAATTCTTGTTAGAGATCAAGCTTCAATGTATTTTGGGTGACCTCGATTGAAAGAGGAATCGTGCATAATAAGACAAATAGGAAATCAAGTTTGAGCTTGGACATTGGCAGCGACAGCGATGTTGGATCATACATGACCCCGATACCCAGCGACAAGTTTGACGAGAGTAGTTTGGTGTCAGTGTTATTCACATCGCTGCTGCATCATTGAGAGGAGTTAACTCTCATCTTGAAACATGACCACGATCTCCTTTTTCTTTTTCACTTGTTAACATTGACAGCGGTAGTGATTATGTACTCAACTATCAAAGTCTCAACTGGTCAAGCATGTTAGTCCCTGTTCTGAAGCAGTGTAGTCAAGTCATCGAAAACATATTGTCATAATTAGGAATTTCAACCATAGTAAAATAATTCGAGGCATATAAATACACAAAGGACACATGGTGTGAAGACGGGTATGCTTTTGTCTCTCTTCCGGTATTGCAGTGTTTCCTCAGTGGAGAACCCGTAGATAAAAGCCTTGAATGCTTTTGAATTAACATGATACTTTTCCAAATGCAATGAGATGGAGACGCCTGAGATTAGGAGTGCAGACAGTGCATGGAGAATGTTTGATAGAATGCGCCAATGCCGAATGGTAAGGAAGACCCGACATCTCCCCTGATGGCAAATGCAACCGACCTCCAAGCTCGGTGGGAGCTAGAAGATTTATTTCTCAGTTAGGGAATATCATTTGTGTATGAAAGTGGCATTATGTCATGTTAATAATGCCCGATGTATAACAAAGAACAGGAACCATGCTACACAATTCTGGAGGCTCCCCGCAGTCTTTATTTTAGTATATGCATTTTGAATGGTATAAGCATGGCAATGGACACACCCGCAATAAGTCTGAATTGCCAAATCATCTAAATGACAGAATGCCAACCAATCTAAAAGGAGGAATTTGATGGTGCCATGTGTGTGACATTATCCATTCGTAAATCAGAGGAACCCGCAACTCTCAAAGGCAGTGAAGTATCAATGAATCATGTCAGCACTCTATCACTATTTCAGTGGCATATCATGTGCAGGTGTGTCACTTGATTCCCAAACAAAATACGGAGGTCCAGGTGAAAAAAATCCGGATTGACAGCTCAATTCATGATTCTCGGTGTTGTTCAAATACCATTTGGCCACATACCAAACATATGTTTTATAGGTTTTGGAAAGATTTTGATTCTCAAGAATCGGTTGTAGTAACTGAACAACAGATTTGAAGATTTGACACATGGAAAAAAGGAGATGGAGGAGAAAGTGGGTGATGTATGGTAAAAGATTTCAGCATAAACAGGGATGCATATGAACTCCATAGGCTCAACAAGAAAACCCAAGTGGCATTGGGAAATTTGAATAGCAGCGGTGTTAAAAATAAAAAAAATAGGTTTGTTTTTATAATGTTGAATCAAATTATACAATCCTTATTCAAATCGATGACACTTGGCAAAAGGGAAAAGGATGAAAATGGTTTTATATTTGGGAATTAGATTTCAAGAACTAGTTATGGTAATTGAAAAGTAGCATCAAGAGATATATGATAGACAGAATTAAACTAAAGAAGGTCTCATATTACACTGTCAATGCCAAAATGTGCCACCTGTCCAAAAACATATATGTGCATGTTGACACAATAGATAGGCTTGGCTCATAACTTTAATCTTTGTAAAATATTGGAGATCAAGGAAAGGAAGAGGAGTAATGTTCAAAGGAATCAGTTATTAATAACTGAAAAGAATGAATGATAGGGGAGAAGATAAATAGGCCAGCGGAAGGTAGGAAATGGGTTCCGGATTCCACCTTACTCGAAAGACTTTGTGCCAAGGGAGGGATAGAAATTAGGATTTTTATTGTAATGCAAGAAAAGAGGGATTTTATTTTTAGATGCTGATTAGTGTATAGTTTAGATGTTAATTTTCTGGTTAATATTCATCTTTGAATGATATTGGTTTCCTTTGAATGCATATCTGTTACTTCTGATCATTAGCATGATCATCTGTGGACTTTGTGCTATGATTTTTCATATATTTGGAAAGAACCATTCATCTTTCTCTCTTAGTTTCTTTCTGTAATGCATTGTTTAGGCAAATAAAATTTGTAGCATTTACTGTTCTTTTCTTTTCAGTTAATTAGTCCCTTCACATATATATCATTTTTACGGATAGATGTTTCTAAACCTTTATTGCTTTCAAGTTAAAATTCTTACCGACTAAGTTTAGTTAATTCATTGTAAATTTTACATGGGGAGCTGTACCCGTATAATTCAGAGGGCGCTTACACTTTTCAATAGCAAAGTGACCCAACTATTAGTGCAGATCAAGTCTTGTTGTTTGGGCATTTAGGGTTAATTTATAATCATTTTCTTTGAGGACAAATCTATTCACCAATAGATTTTTGGCGACTCTACTGAGGAACTGGAATCGAAGATTCAATGCTACATTTATTTCCTCAGTTTGTATTATATATATATATATATATATATATATATATATATATATATATATATATATATATATATATATATGCAGACTTGGTGACTCTACTAATTCATCGTGGAGAGTAGAAAGATCATGATCAAGAAAAGGCCTGATCCTACTCTTATGGAAATCTATCCAATGCATGTCAAAGTGTTGAGCGAGTTCTTACATAGTTTCAAAGAAAGTATCTCTCGAGCTGTCAGAGAAAATATCAGTCTGGAAGATGATTATGCAAGCAATCTTTTTTGGAGAAGTCTATGTGCACGGTTCCACAAACTCAACGATCTGAAGGAGTATGAAGAAAAGGTGGCAAGGCTAAAAGAAGAGCTGACAATTGATGACAAGGGACCTCTGGTAATATCATCTTACTTCATCTCACGCAATTATGCAATCTTTGGTGATCATGATGGCACTCAAGAACTCATGGATAAAGATGGTAAAGGTGCATTTGAATCTTTATTTCCTTCTGAATTAGAAAGTTTTAGATTCGAAAGTGATGATAGTCATCTTGCTCTGAAAGTTCCTATTAATGAAAAGTTTAACAGTGTTATGTTACCCGAGTTTGAATGTTTTATCTTTAATGAGAAGGCTGAAAGTAACCTATTCCATTGTGAAGTCGGTGGTTAGCCCATTGAAGAATCTTGTCAATCTGAAAATGAAACTGGTGTGTTGAAGGATGCCCTTCTCAATGAAGAAGAAGACATTATGCCTAAATTTAGTATCATCGCTCAAACTAGATCATTCCTCTCGAACTAATTCAGGTATCCATCCAAATCAAGTTGAAAATGAAATGCTAGTAGATGAGTCTTCTTTTCAGCCTTCTATGTATGGTTTTCCTGATTTGGATTGTGGAAGTAATGCTGGAAAATGTGATGACACTTTTGGAAAGGGAAAAGACAGAATGCATTGCATGCTTGGTGATAATTTGTTTCTTAAAAGAAGTGGAGAAGACATCTATTCAGGAATTGATTCCATGTTAGATGAGGCATCATCTCTCTACCTGCAAACTGACCATGGTATTGAAAACCATATGAAAAAGGTGAGCCTTGATGAAAGTAATTCTAGATATTGTGCATCCTTTCTTGAAGAGGTTCCCGCACTTCATTTTTTTCAATATGAAATGAAATTTGGCATGATGAATGTTGAAGATCAATCCTTGGATGAAAAAGAATGCTATGATGAATTATGGTTGTTTGGGAAGGAATGCTTGGTCAACATATTTATATGTGCTTTCAGCTTACGGTTTGACATTGAAGAAGTCTCTTGTAGACAATGGTTTGGAGCTGCTCCATTGAGATATGATTTGTTGTTGCGGAAAGGCTCCTATTTCTCCTAGTCAGTAAATAGATTCACGTGACCTCTTCTTACTTCCGGTTCCTGTGGTAGGCTCTTTTCCTACCTTTGTATAAGTTGTTGATGAAGGGTGCTCCCCTTAATACCACACACACATAACAGAAATAGAGAAACAACAACAACATGCAAGAACAGAAAATTGGCTTCTTATTATCTCCACAAATGTGGAATTACAAACTTTCAGAATTACAATATGCAAAGCCACGTGGGCATTCCCTTACAATATTCTATAGGACAAAGCCTCAAACTATTACCCAGATCTACTACCCAGAACTATTCTGAACTGCCTGAGACAATAATACAGCCTTCCTTATATAGGCGATTTCCACCGCCCGAGAAGGTTCCAGAAATTTAGCCCTAAGGGCCGACCAAACTTAGAATTATTTTATTTTTCAATTTATTACATCAAAGTCGCCTCAAAATAACTTTTGAAACCCGAACAAAAATTTTGAAGGAAAATTATTTTCTGCCATTTCAGGTGACCCGACTTTCGAAGATCATAAGTCATCCCCAGTTGACCTAATTGACTATTATAACCCCATTTCAGAAATGCCACGAAGCGCTCTACAGGCTTGACAGCGCAAGCGCCCGTCACCCAAATTTTTGACCTCATCCGGGGCCTCTAAAGCCTTGAAAACTGAGTTCGAAGTTTCTGTACCCTGCTGCCAATACCGAAAAATCTTCAATATCTTCAAAACTACACCTGATCTAGCAATGAAACTTTGCTGGCAGACTTATATGACCAAAATGAACCTCCGAGAAAGAAATCAGATCATTCTGAGCACATACAAAAATTACCAAAAATAGTAACTTTCCATAAATAGCAGCTCTGCACAAAATAGCCCTTATTGAATATAAAAATAGAAATATTTTTGCATGATGCAAGATTACTCTTACACTCAGGATGCTCCTGCATCAGACACCCGGGGTAATTTGAGAAGTGACCCTGTCACGACTCAGGCGTGCAGAGGAAAACCAAGACGGTTAACCTCCTCCTTTGTTAGCCATGATGAATCTTCAACAGGTCGTCCTTTCCATTTGACCAAATATTCTTCATATGTCCTGTTCCTTGTTCTTCTGCCAACACGACTATCCAGTATATCTTCAATCTCCTTAGTGTCTGAACTAGTTGCTGGAATACTCCACTGTGCTGCTGTGATCTCATCTTCAACACCTCCTTCATGATACTCTGTCAGATCTGAAATGTTAAACACTGGTGAAATATTTAGCTCAGTAGGCAATTCTACCTCATATGCGTTTCTTGAATCATGTTTTTTCAGTATCTTACATGGTCCAAACTTCTTCATTTTCAGCTTGTTATATGTACCAACTGGAAACCGCTCCTTCCGCAAATGAACCATGAATTCATCACCAACCTGAAATTCTTTATAGCTCCTTTTCTCATCTGCCTTAGCCTTATACTATGCGTTCATCTTGGTAATATGCTTCCTCACCTCCCCATGGATGTTCTTCAAGTGTTCTGCAAAATCCTCAGCTTCAGCACTACTTATTTCTCCTTTATCTATCTTTCTCAATTCAGATGCATTTCTTGGACTACTTCCATCTACAATCTGGAATGGTGATTTACTAGTGCTCCTGTTGACAGAATTATTGTATGCAAATTTTGCCTGTGGTAAAATCAAATCCCATCCTGCTGGCTTATCTCCAACCAAACATCTCAGCAAATTTCCCAAACTTCTATTCACCACCTCTGTCTGTCCATCAGTCTGTGGATGATGTGATGAACTAAACTTCAAATTTGTCTTCAACTTCTTCCACAATGTATGCCAGAAATACCCAACAAACTTAGTGTCCCGATCTGAAACTATGGTCTTTGGCAAACCATGAAGTCTCACTACTTCTCTGAAAAACAATTCTGCTACATGAACAGCATCATTAGTCTTCTTGCAGGGAATAAAATGTGCCATCTTTGAAAATCTATCAACTACCACAAAAATTGAATCGTTTCCCCGCTGTGTCCTCAGTAAACCAAGAACAAAGTCCATGCTAATATCCTCCCAAGGCTTCTCTGGTACGGGTAATGGCTGATACAATCCTGTATTCTGCTTCACTCCTTTCGCCATCTGACATACTCTGCAACTCTGTACAAACTTCTTCACATCTTGCTGCAACTGTGGCCAATAATAATTCTCACTAACCAAACCAAGGGTTTTATCACGACCAAAATGTCCAGCCAATCCTCCGCTATGCTTCTCCTTGATGAGATTCTCCCTCATAGAACTTCGTGGAATGCACAACTGACTCCCTCTGAATAGCATATCATCTTGGATGATGAAATCCAACCATTTTATCCTGTCTAGAGTAACAGGTTCTGTACAAGCTTTCCAAGCTTCACCAAAATTAGGATCCTCTAGATACAAATTCTTGAGTTCCTTGAACCCAACCACTTCAATCTACATTTCTGTCAGCAATACTTGCCTTCTGCTAAGAGCATCTGCAACCCTATTAGACTTTCCACTCCTGTGTTTCAAAACAAATGTATAACTCTGCAAAAACTCAACCCATTTCAAATGCCTTTGATTCAATTTTTCTTGACTATTCAAATATTGCAAAGCTTGATGGTCAGTATACAAAACAAACTCCTTAGGAAGCAGATAATGTCTCCACTTCTTTAATGCCTGAACTATAGCATAAAATTCTTGATCATAAACATAATATTTCTTCTTGGCATCATTTAACTTCTCACTGAAATAAGCAACAGGTTTACCTTCTTGGCTCATAACAGCTCCTATTGCAGTACCACTAGCATCACAATCTACTTGAAACACCTTATTGAAATCTGGAAGTGCTAAAATAGGTTGTTCTGTAACTTTTTGTTTCAACAATTGAAAACTCTTTTCTGCCCCATTAGTCCACTTAAACTCTTTTCTATCCCCTCTCATTGTTTCAGTCAAGGGTCCACAAATACTGCTAAAATTTTTGATAAACTTTCTGTAAAAGCTAGCTAGACCATGAAAAGATCTTACCTCAGTAGCACTCCTTGGAGTAGGCCATTCAAGGATAGCCTGTACCTTCTCTGGGTCCATTTTTAGACCTTCTACTGAAACTACAAATCCCAAATACACTAACTCTTTCTTCACAAAACTGCACTTCTTCAAATTAATCAACAATTTCTCTTCTCTCAACTTCTCAAACACCATATGAATATGCATCATATGTTCCTCCAATGTCTTGCTAAAAATCAAAATATCATCTAGGTAAACAATGACAAACTTACCTAGAAATTCTTTCAGAACCTCATTCATGAGCCGCATGAAAGTGCTCGGTGTATTGATTAGCCCAAAAAGCATGACTAACCACTCATATAGTCCTTCCTTTGTCTTGAATGCAGTCTTCCCTTCATCTCCTTCTCTGATCCGAATCTGATGATATCCACTCTTCAGATCTATCTTTGAAAAATACACAACTCCACTCAAACAGTCCATAATATCATCCATTCGTGGCAATGGAAACCTATACTTGATTGTGATCATGTTTATTGCCCTAAAATCTGTACACATCCTCCATTCTCCATTCTTCTTTGGTGCTAATACCGCTGGTACAGCATAGGGACTCAGACTCTCACGGATCAATCCTTTCTGTAATAGTTCATGTACTTGTCTGTTCAACTCCTCACTTTTTGCAGGTGTCATTCTGTGTGTTGCCTTATTCAGAAAACTCGCTCCTGGGATCAAGTCCATCTGATGACTAATCTTCCTGACTGGTGGTAATCCATCAGGCATGTTATCAGATACAATATCTTGAAACTCATTCAACAAATCTGCAACTTCTACAAGAACATCTTCTATTTCCTCTTTACCAGATTTTGGTATTAAAACAAAACATACATGCTCATGCCTCATACCATCTAGGAAATTTCTTCTATCAACAAAAATTATCCTTGCATTACCACATACCTTTTCTTCAGTCTCCTTCAATGGTTTTAGCTTATGTCGCACTCCATCCTTTGTCAGGGAATAGGTATTCGCACGACCATCATGTACAGCACATCTATCAAACTGCCATGGTCTACCCAACAACATATGACATGCATCCATAGATATGATATCACACAATACCTCATCTTGGTATCCACCAATCTTGAACTTCACCAAGCATTGTTCATTGACCATGACCTTGTGGTCATCCTGTACCCAGGCAATCCGATATGGATGTGGGTGTTTCTGTCTCTTGAGCTTCAACTTTGTCACCATCTCTTCTGACACCAAATTGTCAATGCTTCCACTATCAATAATCACATCACAACATTTGCCTTCACACTTGCACCTGGTACGAAACAGGCTCCTCCTTTGCTCAGGTTCATTCTCACCACTCAACAGGACTATTCTGTTAATCAACGTTTCTCCTCTTTCAGCATCTTCAGAATTTGATGATCTGGCATCTTCATCTACATGTGCAACTCTAGCCTGGCCTTCATTTCTCCTGTCTGTTCTGCCTTGGCGCTGAGGACATTCAAATGCCCTATGACCTTCTTCTCCACAGTGAAAACATGTTCCACGGAAGTCACCTCTTCCAGATCCTTATCCTCTTCCTCTTCCTCTCTGATCTCTATTATTCTGATCCTGGAAGCGATTAGAATTATTTCCTCGCTGATTTTGACTGCTACTAGCCTCATCTTTCTTTTTCGGATCTTCATTTCCGCCACCATATGACCGTCCACCAGATCGTCCACCGCGACCTCTTTCATTTTGTCTGCTCTCAAACTTCTTGTTCAGCTTTTCCTCTACTTTTAGGGCAAATTGGTATGCTTCTTCAATACTGTTCATTCGAACTAGATTCAACTCCTCCTGAATGCTTGGCCTTAACCCATTAAGGTATCGGGCAACTTTCTCCTTATCAGCTTCGGCATGGCCTATTCTGATGAGGAGTCGATAGAACTCCTCTGTATACTCCTGAACAGATTTTCCTGCTTGCTTCAAACTTTGCATTTTCTTCAGTAGGTCAAGCTCATAATCAACAGGAATGAACTGTCGCTTCAATTTTTCCACCATCCGATCCCATCTGGTGATTTTATCTTTCCCTCTTCTATTTCGCTCCAATTGAATTTCTTGCCACCAGATCTTCGCATGACCTTTCAGTCTGGCCTTTGCAAATTTGACCCTATCAGGATCCTCAACATCATCATACTCAAAATACTCCTCACATTCATTGATCCAGTCAATCAATTCCTCTAGGTTAAGATTTTCAAAAAATGTAGGAACCTCAATCTTAGGTCTTTTCCCAATCTTAAAAATCGCCCGAAAAAGTCTTTCTTCCTCCTGGTTCACAATTTCAGCTTCTCTTTCTTGATATTCTTCTTCGGCTTCATCCTCGCTTTCATCTCGGACATTAAGATTCATTCCTCTGTGAATCTTTTCTTGCAATGCTCGCACTTGTCTCTGCAGCTCTCTAACCTCAGGTGTTACAACACCAGCTCTTCCGCCACGTTCCTTTCGTGGAGGCATTTTCGCGATGCGCACTGAAACCCTAGCCACGGTCCTGGTGCAAACTACCTCACAGTCGACGATCTGTTTACACACTCAAGAAAACCTGCTCTGATACCACTTGATGAAGGGTGCTCCCCTTAATACCACACACGCATAACAGAAATCGAGAAACAACAACAACATGCAAGAACAGAAAATTGGCTTCTTATTATCTCAACAAATGTGGAATTACAAACTTTCAGAATTACAATATGCAAAGCCACGTGGGCATTCCCTTACAATATTCTGTAGGACAAAGCCTCAAACTATTACCCAGATCTACTACCCAGAACTATTCTGAACTGCCTGAGACAATAATACAGCCTTCCTTATATAGGCAATTTCCACCGCCCGAGAAGGTTCCAGAAATTTAGCCCTAAGGGCCGACCAAACTTAGAATTATTTTATTTTTCAATTTATTACATCAAAGTCGGCTCAAAATAACTTTTGAAACCCGAACAAAAATTTTGAAAGAAAATTATTTTCTGCCATTTCAGGTGACCCGACTTCCGAAGATCATAAGTCATCACCAGTTGACCCGATTGACTATTATAACCCCATTTCGGAAACGCCACGAAGCGCTCTACAAGCTTGACCGCGCAAGCGCCCGTCACCCAAATTTTTGACCTCATCCGGGGCCTCTAAAGCCTTCAAAACTGAGTTCGAAGTTTCTGTACCCTGCTGCCAATATCAAAAATCTTCAATATCTTCAAAACTACACCTGATCTAGCCATGAAACTTTGCTGGCAGACTTAGATGACCAAAATGAACCTCCAAGAAAGAAATCAGATCATTCTGAGCACATACGAAAATTACCAAAAATAGTAACTTTCCATAAATAGCAGCTCTGCACAAAATAGCCCTTATTGAATATAAAAATAGAAATATTTTTGGGTGATGCAAGATTGCTCTTACACCCAGGATGCTCCTGCATCAGACACCCGGGATAATTTGAGAAGTGACCCTGTCACGACTCAGGCGTGCAGAGGAAAACCAAGACGGTTAACCTCCTCTTTTGTTAGCCATGATGAATCTTCAACAAGTCATCCTTTCCATTTGACCAAATATTCTTCATATGTCCTGTTCCTTGTGCTTCTGCCAACACGACTATCCAGTATATCTTCAATCTCCTTAGTGTCTGACCTAGTTGCTGGAATACTCCACTGTGCTGCTATGATCTCATCTTCAACACCTCCTTCATGATACTCTGTCAGATCTAAAATGTTAAACACTGGTGAAATATATAGCTCAGTAGGCAATTTTACCTCATATGCATTTCCTGAATCATGTTTTTTCAGTATCTTACATGGTCCAAACTTCTTCATTTTCAGCTTGTTATATGTACCAACTGGAAACCGCTCCTTCCGCAAATGAACCATGACTTCATCACCAACCTGAAATTCCTTATACCTCCTTTTCTCATCTGCCTTAGCCTTATACTGTGCGTTCATCTTGGTAATATGCTTCCTCACCTCCCCATGGATGTTCTTCAAGTGTTCTGCAAAATCCTCAGCTTCAGCACTACTTATTTCTCCTTTATCTATCTTTCTCAATTCAGATGCATTGCTTGGACTACTTCCATATACAATCTGGAATGGTTATTTACCAGTGCTCCTGTTGACAGAATTATTGTATCCAAATTTCGCCTGTGGTAAAATCAAATCCCATCCTGCTGGCTTATCTCCAACCAAACATCTCAGCAAATTTTTCAAACTTCTATTCACCACCTCTGTCTGTCCATCAGTCTGTGGATGATGTGATGAACTAAACATCAAATTTGTCTTCAACTTCTTCCACAATGTACACCAGAAATACCCAACAAACTTAGTGTCCCGATCTGAAACTATGGTCTTTGGCAAACCATGAAGTCTCACTACTTCTCTGAAAAACAATTCTGCTACATGAACAGCATCATTAGTCTTCTTGCGGGGAATAAAATGTGCCATCTTTGAAAATCTATCAACTACAACAAAAATTGAATCATTTTCCCGTTGTGTCCTCGGTAAACTAAGAACAAAGTCCATGCTAATATCCTCCCAAGGCTTCTCTATTACGGGTAATGGCTGATACAATCCTGTATTCTGCTTCACTCCTTTCGCCATCTGACATACTCTGCAACTCTGTACAAACTTCTTCACATCTTGCTGCAACTGTGGCCAATAATAATTTTCACTAACCAAACCAAAGGTTTTATCACGACCAAAATGTCCAGCCAATCCTCCGCTATGCTTCTCCTTGATGAGATTCTCCCTCATAGAACTTCGTGGAATGCACAACTGACTCCCTCTGAATAGCATATCATCTTGGATGATGAAATCCAACCATTTTGTCCTATCTAGAGTAACAGGTTCTGTACAAGCTTTCCAAGCTTCACCAAAATCAGGATCCTCTGGATACAAATTCTTGAGTTCCTTGAACCCAACCACTTCATTCTGCATTTCTGTCAGCAATACTTGCCTTCTGCTAAGAGCATCTGCAACCCTATTAGACTTTCCACTCTTATGTTTCAAAACAAATGTATAACTCTGCAAAAACTCAACCCATTTCAAATGCCTTTGATTCAATTTTCCTTAACTATTCAAATATTGCAAATCTTGATGATCAGTATACAAAACAAACTCATTAGGAAGCAGATAATGTCTCCACTTCTTTAATGCCTGAACTATAGCATAAAATTTTTGATCATAAACAGAATATTTCTTCTTGGCATCATTTAACTTCTCACTGAAATAAGCAACAGGTTTACCTTCTTGGCTCATAACAGCTCCTATTGCAGTACCACTAGCATCACAATCTACTTGAAACACCTTATTGAAATCTGGAAGTGCTAAAACAGGTTGTTCTGTAACTTTTTGTTTCAACAATTGAAAACTCTTTTCTGCCCCATTAGTCCACTTAAACTCTTTTCTATCCCCTCTCATTGTTTCAGTCAAGGGTCCACAAATACTGCTAAAATTTTTGATAAACTTTCTGGAAAAGCTAGCTAGACCATGAAAAGATCTTACCTCATTAGCACTCCTTGGAGTAGGCCATTCAAGGATACCCTGTACCTTTTCTGGGTCCATTTTTAGACCTTCTGCTGAAACTAAAAATCCCAAATACACTAACTCTTTCTTCACAAAACTGCACTTCTTCAAATTAATCAACAATTTCTCTTCTCTCAACTTCTCAAACACCATACGAATATGCATCATATGTTCCTCCAATGTCTTGCTAAAAATCAAAATATCATCTAGGTAAACAATGACAAACTTACCCAGAAATTCTTTCAGAATCTCGTTCATGAGCCGCATGAAAGTGCTCGGTGCGTTGGTTAGCCCAAAAGGCATGACTAACCACTCATATAGTCCTTCCTTTGTCTTGAATGTAGTCTTCCATTCATCTCCTTCTCTGATCCGAATCTGATGATATCCACTCTTCAGATCTATCTTTGAAAAATACACAACTCCACTCAAACAGTCTATAATATCATCCATTCGTGGCAATGGAAACCTATAATTGATTGTGATCTTGTTTATTGTCCTAGAATTTGTACACATCCTCCATTCTCCATTCTTCTTTGGTGCTAATACACCTGGTATAGCACAGGGACTCAGACTCTCACAAATCAATCCTTTCTGTAATAGTTCATGTCCTTGTCTGTTCAACTCCTCACTTTCTGCAGGTGTCATTCTGTGTGCTGCCTTATTCGGCAAACTCGCTCCTGGGATCAAGTCCATCTGATGACTGATCTTCCTGACTGGTGGTAATCCATCAGGCACGTTATCGGATACAATATCCTGAAACTCATTCAACAAATCTGCAACTTCTACAAGAACATCTTCTACTTCCTCTTTACCAGCTTTTGGAATTAAAGCAAAACATACATGCTCATGCCTCATACCATCTAGAAAATTTGTTCCATCAACAAAAGTTATCCTTGCATTACCACATACCTTTTCTTCAGTCTCCTTCAATGGTTTTAGCTTATGTCGCACTCCATCCTTTGTCAGGGAATAGGTATTCGCACGACCATCATGTACAGCACATCTATCAAACTGCCATGGTCTACCCAACAACATATGACATGCATCCATAGATATGATATCACACAATACCTCATCTTGGTATCCGCCAATCTTGAACTTCACCAGGCATTGTTCATTGACCATGACCTTGTGGTCATCCTGTACCCAGGCAATTCGATATGGATGTGGGTGTTTTTGTCTCTTGAGCTTCAACTTTGTCACCATCTCTTCTGACACCAAATTGTCAGTGCTTCCACTATCAATAATCACATCACAACATTTGCCTTCACACTTGCACCTGGTGCGAAACAGGCTCCTCCTTTGCTCAGGTTCATTCTCACCACTCAACAGGACCCTTCTGTTAATCAACGTTTCTCCTCTTTCAGCATCTTCAGAATTTGATGATCTGGCATCTTCATCTACATGTGCAACTCTAGCCTGGCCTTCATTTCTCCTGTCTGTTCTGCCTTGGCGCTGAGGACATTCAAATGCCCTATGACCTTCTTCTCCACAGTGAAAACATGTTCCACGGAAGCCACCTCTTCCAGATCCTTGTCCTCTTCCTCTTCCTCTCTGATCTCTATTATTCTGATCCTGGAAGCGATTAGAATTATTTCCTCGCTGATTTTGACTGCTACTAGCCTCATCTTTCTTTTTCGGATCTTCATTTCAGCCACCATATGACCGTCCACCAGATCGTCCACCGCGACCTCTTCCGTTTTGTCTGCTCTCAAACTTCTTGTTCAACTTTTCCTCTACTTTTAGGGCAAACTGGTATGCCTCTTCAATACTGTTCATTCGTACCAGATTCAACTCCTCCTGAATGCTTGGCCTTAACCCATTAAAGTATCGGGCAACTTTCTCCTTATCAGCTTCGGCATGGCCTGTTCTGATGAGGAGTCGAAAGAACTCCTCTGTATACTGCTGAACAGATTTTCCTGCTTGCTTCAAACTTTGCATTTTTTTCAGTAGGTCAAGCTCATAATCAACAGGAATGAACTGTCGCTTCAATTTTTCCACCATCCAATCCCATCTGGTGATTTTATCTTTCCCTCTTTTATTTCGCTCCAATTGAATTTCTTGCCACCAGATCTTCACATGACCTTTCAGTCTGGCCTTTGCAAATTTGACCCTATCAGGATCCTCAACATCTTCATACTCAAAATACTCCTCACATTCATTGATCCAGTCCATCAATTCCTCTGGGTTAAGATTTCTATAAAATGTAGGAACCTCAATCTTAGGTCTTTTCCCAATCTTGGAAATCGCCCGAAAAAGTCTTTCTTCCTCCTGGTTCACAATTTCAGCTTCTCCTTCTTGATATTCTTCTTCAGCTTCATCCTCGCTTTCATCTCGGACATTAAGATTCATTCCTCTGCGAATCTTTTCTTAGAATGCTCGCACTTGTCTCTACAGCTCTCTAACCTCAAGTGTTACAACACCAGCTCTTCCGCCACGTTCCCTTCGTGGAGGCATTTTCGCGATGCGCGCTGAAACCCTAGCCAAGGTCCTGGTGAAAACTTCCTCACAGTCGGCGATCTGTTTACACACTCAAGAAAACTTGCTCTGATAACACTTGATGAAGGGTGCTCCCCTTAATACCACACACGCATAACAGAAACAGAGAAACAACAACAACATGCAAGAACAGAAAATTGGCTTCTTATTATCTCCGCAAATGTGGAATTACAAAATTTCAGAATTACAATATGCAAAGCCACGTGGGCATTCCCTTAGAATATTCTGTAGGACAAAGCCTCAAACTATTACCCAGATCTACTACCCAGAACTATTCTGAACTACCTGAGACAATAATACAGCCTTCCTTATATAGGCAATTTCCACCGCCCGAGAAGGTTCCAGAAATTTAGCCCTAAGGGCCGACCAAACTTAGAATTATTTTATTTTTCAATTTATTACATCAAAGTCGGCTCAAAATAACTTTTGAAACCCGAACAAAAATTTTGAAGGAAAATTATTTTCTGCCATTTCAGGTGACCCGACTTCCGAAGATCATAAGTCATCACCAGTTGACCCGATTGACTATTATAACCCCATTTCGGAAACGCCACAAAGCGCTTTACAGGCTTGACGGCGCAAGCGCTTGTCACCTAAATTTTCGACCTCATCCGGGGCCTCTAAAGCCTTCAAAACTAAGTTCGAAGTTTCTGTACCCTACTGCCAATACCGAAAATCTTCAATATCTTCAAAACTACACCTGATCTAGCCATGAAACTTTGCTGGCAGACTTATATGACCAAAATGAACCTCCAAGAAAGAATTCAGATCATTTTGAGCACATACGAAAATTACCAAAAATAGTAACTTTCCATAAATAGCAGCTCTGCACAAAATAGCCCTTATTGAATATAAAAACAGAAATATTTTTGGGTGATGCAAGATTGCTCTTACACCCAGGATGCTCCTACATCAGACACCCGGGGTAATTTGAGAAGTGACCCTGTCACGACTCAGGCGTGCAGAGGAAAACCAAGACGGTTAACCTCCTCCTTTGTTAGCCATGATGAATCTTCAACAGGTCATCCTTTCCATTTGACCAAATATTCTTCATATGTCCTGTTCCTTGTGCTTCTGCCAACACAACTATCCAGTATATCTTCAATCTCCTTAGTGTCTGAACTAGTTGCTGGAATACTCCACTGTGCTGCTTTGATCTCATCTTCAACACCTCCTTCATGATACTCTGTCAGATTTGAAATGTTAAACACTGGTGAAATATTTAGCTCAGTAGGCAATTCTACCTCATATGCGTTTCTTGAATCATGTTTTTTCAGTATCTTACATGGTCCAAACTTCTTCATTTTCAGCTTGTTATATGTACCAACTGGAAACCGCTCCTTCCGCAAATGAACCATGACTTCATCACCAACCTGAAATTCTTTATACCTCCTTTTCTCATCTGCCTTAGCCTTATACTGTGCGTTCATCTTGGTAATATGCTTCCTCACCTCCCCATGGATGTTCTTCAAGTGTTCTGCAAAATCCTCAGCTTCAGCACTACTTATTTCTCCTTTATCTATCTTTCTCAATTCAGATGCATTTCTTGGACTACTTCCATATACAATCTGGAATGGTGATTTACCAGTGCTCCTGTTGACAGAATTATTGTATGCAAATTTCACATGTGGTAAAATCAAATCTCATCCTGCTGGCTTATCTCCAACCAAACATCTCAGCAAATTTTCCAAACGTCTATTCACCACCTCTGTCTGTCCATCAGTCTGTAGATTGTGTGATGAAGTAAACTTCAAATCTGTCTTCAACTTCTTCCACAATGTACGCCAGAAATACCCAACAAACTTAGTGTCCCGATTTGAAACTATGGTCTTTGGCAAACCATGAAGTCTCACTACTTCTCTGAAAGACAATTTTGCTACATGAACAGCATCATTAGTCTTCTTGCGGGGAATAAAATGTGCCATCTTTGAAAATCTATCAACTACCACAAAAATTGAATCGTGTCCCCACTGTGTCCTCGGTAAACTAAGAACAAAGTCCATACTAATATCCTCCCAAGGCTTCTCTGTTACGGGTAATGGCTGATACAATCCTGTATTCTGCTTCACTCCTTTCACCATCTGACATACTCTGCAACTTTGTACAAACTTCTTCACATCTTGCTGCAACTGTGGCCAATAATAATTCTCACTAACCAAACCAAGGGTTTTATCACGACCAAAATGTCCAGCCAATCCTCCGCTATGCTTCTCCTTGCAGAGATTCTCCCTCATAGAACTTTGTGGAATGCACAACTGACTCCCTCTGAATAGCATATCATCTTGGATGATGAAATCCAACCATTTTGTCCTGTCTATAGTAACAGGTTCTGTACAAGCTTTCCAAGCTTCACCAAAATCAGGATCCTCTGGATACAAATTCTTGAGTTCCTTGAACCCAACCACTTCAATCTGCATTTCTGTCAGCAATACTTGCCTTCTGCTAAGAGCATCTGCAACCCTATTAGACTTTCCACTCCTATGTTTCAAAACAAATGTATAACTCTGCAAAAACTCAACCCATTTCAAATGCCTTTGATTCAATTTTCCTTGACTATTCAAATATTGCAAAGCTTGATGATCAGTATACAAAACAAACTCCTTAGGAAGCAGATAATGTCTCCACTTCTTTAATGCCTGAACTATAGCATAAAATTCTTGATCATAAACAGAATATTTCCTCTTGGCATCATTTAACTTCTCACTGAAATAAGCAACAGGTTTACCTTCTTGGCTCATAACAGCTCCTATTGTAGTACCACTAGGATCACAATCTATTTGAAACACCTTATTGAAATCTGGAAGTGCTAAAACAGGTTGTTCTGTAACTTTTTGTTTCAACAATTGAAAACTCTTTTCTACCCCATTAGTCCACTTAAACTCTTTTCTATCCCCTCTCATTGTTTCAGTCAAGGGTCCACAAATACTGCTAAAATTTCTGATAAACTTTCTGTAAAAGATAGCTAGACCATGAAAAGATCTTACCTCAATAGCACTCTTTGGAGTAGGCCATTCAATGATAGCCTGTAACTTCTCTGGGTCCATTTTTAGACCTTCTGCTGAAACTACAAATCTCAAATACACTAACTCTTTCTTCACAAAACTGCACTTCTTCAAATTAATCAACAATTTCTCTTCTCTCAACTTCTCAAACACCATACGAATATGCATCATATGTTCCTCCAATGTCTTGCTAAAAATCAAAATATCATCTAGGTAAACAATGACAAACTTACCCAGAAATTCTTTCAGAACCTCGTTCATAAGCCGCATGAAAGTGCTCGGTGCATTGGTTAGCCCAAAAGGCATGACTAACCACTCATATAGTCCTTCCTTTATCTTGAATGCAGTCTTCCATTCATCTCCTTCTCTGATCCGAATCTGATGATATCTACTTTTCAGATCTATCTTTGAAAAATACACAGCTCCACTCAAACAGTCCATAATATCATCCATTCGTGGCAATGGAAACCTATACTTGATTGTGATCTTGTTTATTGCCACGGAATCTGTACACATCCTCCATTCTCCATTCTTCTTTGGTGCTAATACCGCTGGTACAGCACAGGGACTCAGACTCTCACGGATCTATCCTTTATGTAATAGTTCATGTACTTGTCTGTTCAACTCCTCACTTTCTGCAGGTGTCATTCTGTGTGCTACCTTATTCGGCAAACTCGCTCCTGGGATCAAGTCCATCTGATGACTGATCTTCCTGACTGGTGGTTATCCATCAGGCACGTTATCGGATACAATATCCTGAAACTCATTCAACAAATCTGTAACTTCTACAAGAACATCTTCTACTTCCTCTTTACCAGCTTTTGGAATTAAAGCAAAACATACATGCTCATGCCTCATACCATCTAGGAAATTTCTTCCATCAACAAAAGTTATCCTTGCATTACCACATACCTTTTCTTCAGTCTCCTTCAATGGTTTTAGCTTATGTCGCACTCCATCCTTTGTCAGGGAATAGGTATTCGCACGACCATCATGTACAGCACATCTATCAAACTGCCATGGTCTACCCAACAACATATGACATGCATCCATAGATATGATATCACACAATACCTCATCTTGGTATCCGCCAATCTTGAACTTCACCAGGCATTGTTCATTGACCATGACCTTGTGGTCATCCTGTACCCAGGCAATCCGATATGGATGTGGGTGTTTCTGTCTCTTGAGCTTCAACTTTGTCACCATCTCTTCTGACACCAAATTGTCAGTGCTTCCACTATCAATAATCACATCACAACATTTGCCTTCACACTTGCACCTGGTGCGAAACAGGCTCCTCCTTTGCTCAAGTTCATTCTCACCACTCAACAGGACTCTTCTGTTAATCAACGTTTCTTCTCTTTCAGCATCTTCAGAATTTGATGATCTGGCATCTTCATCTTCATGTGCAACTCTATCTTGGCCTTCATTTCTCCTGTCTGTTCTGCCTTGGCGCTGAGGACATTCAAATGCCCTATGACCTTCTTCTCCACAGTGAAAACATGTTCCATGAAAGCCACCTCTTCCAAATCCTTGACCTCTTCCTCTTCCTCTCTGATCTCTATTATTCTGATCCTGGAAGCGATTGGAATTATTTCCTCGCTGATTTTGACTGCTACTAGCCTCATCCTTCTTTTTCGGATCTTCATTTTGGCCACCATATGACCGTCCACCAGATCGTCCACCGCGACCTCTTCTATTTTGTCTGCTCTCAAACTTCTTGTTCAGCTTTTCCTCTACTTTTAGGGCAAACTGGTATGCCTCTTCAATACTGTTCATTCGAACCAGATTCAACTCCTCTTGAATGCTTAGCCTTAACCCATTAAGGTATCGGGCAACTTTCTCCTTATCAGCTTCGGCATGGCCTGTTCTGATGAGGAGTCGATAGAACTCCTCTGTATACTCCTGAACAGATTTTCCTGCTTGCTTCAAACTTTGCATTTTTTTCAGTAGGTCAAGCTTATAATCAACAGGAATGAACTGTCGCTTCAATTTCTCCACCATCCGATCCCATCTGGTGATTTTATCTTTCCCTTTTCTATTTCACTCCAATTGAATTTCTTGCCACCAGATCTTCGCATGACCTTTCAGTCTGGCCTTTGCAAATTTGACCCTATCAGGATCCTCAACATCTTCATACTCAAAATACTCCTCACATTCATTGATCCAGTCGATCAATTCCTTTGGGTTAAGATTTCCAGAAAATGTAGGAACCTCAATCTTAGGTCTTTTCCCAATATTGGAAATCGCCCGAAAAAGTCTTTCTTCCTCCTGGTTCACAATTTCAGCTTCTCCTTCTTGATATTCTTCTTCGGCTTCATCCTCGCTTTCATCTCGGACATTAAGATTCATTCCTCTGCGAATCTCTTCTTGCAATGCTCGCACTTGTCTCTGCAGCTCTCTAACCTCAGGTGTTACAACACCAGCTCTTCCGCCACGTTCCCTTCGTGGAGGCATTTTCGCGATGCGCGCTGAAACCCTAGCCACGGTCCTGGTGCAAACTGCCTCACAGTCGGCGATCTGTTTACACACTCAAGAAAACCTGCTCTGATACCACTTGATGAAGGGTGCTCCCCTTAATAGCACACACGCATAACAGAAATAGAGAAACAACAACAACATGCAAGAACAGAAAATTGGCTTCTTATTATCTCCACAAATGTGGAATTACAAACTTTCAGAATTACAATATGCAAAGCCACGTGGGCATTCCCTTACAATATTCTATAGGACAAAGCCTCGAACTATTACCCAGATCTACTACCCAGAACTATTCTGAACTGCCTGGGACAATAATACAGCCTTCATTATATAGGCAATTTCCACCGCCCGAGAAGGTTCCAGAAATTTAGCCCTAAGGGCCGACCAAACTTAGAATTATTTTATTTTTCAATTTATTACATCAAAGTCAGCTCAAAATAACTTTTGAAACCCGAACAAAAATTTTGAAGGAAAATTATTTTTCGCCATTTCAGGTGACCCGACTTCCGAAGATCATAAGTCATCACCAGTTGACCCGATTGACTATTATAACCCCATTTCGGAAACGCCACGAAGCGCTCTACAGGCTTGATGGCGCAAGCGCTTGTCACCCAAATTTTTGACCTCATCCGGGGCCTCTAAAGCCTTCAAAACTGAGTTCGAAGTTTCTGTACCCTGCTGCCAATACCGAAAATCTTCAATATCTTCAAAACTACACCTGATCTAGCCATGAAACTTTGCTGGCAGACTTATATGACCAAAATGAACCTCCAAGAAAGAAATCAGATCATTCTGAGCACATACGAAAATTATCAAAAATAGTAACTTTCCATAAATAGCAGCTCTGCACAAAATAGCCCTTATTGAATATAAAAACAGAAATATTTTTGGGTGATGCAAGATTGCTCTTACACCCAGGATGCTCCCGCATCAGTTGTAAATATTCTTTTGGTGTGTGTAGTGTTTGTTGGAATAATGTGCACGCTTCGAGCTTGCTGGTAGTTTAGGTGCTCTATTGTTTTGCCTTGCTCCCCTCCACCCTTGTGCACGCAGCTCCCGGTCTTTCTTTCCTTAGTGACTCTATCGCTCAACAGATGCTAGGCACTGTTCTTTTTACCCAGAAATGTTGGATTCTTCATGTGCTTTGCAGCTCATGCTCCTCAGCCAGAGCCAGTGTTAGTTGGTGTTTTGAACCCCAATTTTAAAAATTGAAAATCTGTCTTCCTAATGGCTTTTCCTTGCTTTTCTTTTGTTTCCCCTCTGATTTATTTTAAAATGTTGTGTAAAGTCATATTGTGGAAGGCAGATTTCAAGATGAAATTTCATGATAGTGGATCAAAGTATTCAAGCCCAGGGTTCAAAGTCAGACTCTGATATGTGGAT
Source organism: Chamaecyparis obtusa (assembly GCA_027943335.1). NCBI lineage: Eukaryota > Viridiplantae > Streptophyta > Pinopsida > Cupressales > Cupressaceae > Chamaecyparis > Chamaecyparis obtusa. Next base: position 157,685 of record BSBK01003725.1, on the reverse strand, counting down.
TCAAGTACTCCAGTGCAAAGTTCAACTTTAGATTCAGAGTTCAATTCAAAGACTTGACTATAGTTACAATTCAATGTTTCACATGGTTCGGAGTTCGAAGTCTTGGCATCAACCAGTTTAAGGATGTCCGATGATTCAAAAGGATGGAACAAGTCCGAGTTCAAGTTCAGAACACCAGTTTGTGGGTTCAAAGGCACGAATGATCAATTCAATGTTCAAATCTCAAATTCAAAGAAATCAAATCTGCAGCAATGACTTGGGGATACAGAGATATTTATAAAATTTACAATTCTATTGAAGAAATACATACTTGAGCTTATATATATATATATATATATATATATATATATATATATATATATATATATATATATATATATATATATATATATATATGGTTCAGTCATTCTGGAGCTAATTTGAATTGTCTCTTAATCAAGTAGTAGTGTGCCAGGGTATGCTTGCACCCTTGATGAATAAGTATAATGAGCTCTCTTCATACCTAGACACATATATAATTTTGATAAAAGACTCACGAATGTCTGAGATCGGGTTCTCTTCTTTTAGTTGATATAAGAACAGAATTATGGAGAGATCCAACCAACATTCATCAAACACGATCATCCTCACAAGAAGAAACATTTATGAGGTATGTTTAGTGAGATTCCCCAATATGTTCCAAATGTGAGATCACGGGGTCTGCACATATGTATAAAGAAGAAGTCTTTTAAATAAAGGTAACCCTACACTAGTAATTATTTGGGATCATTGGCTTAATTGGTGGGAAGCTCAAAGCTCCGAGCAATGATCATTCAACTAAAAGACTCCAAGTCATACACACAAATGGATGCAAAGAGTATGAGAATGACATCAGATTGCCCGATAGCAAGTAATGTCTCTTGCTCAATGCTCAATGATTCTTCATTCCCCAACCCATGGAGTCAAAGCCCGCGGCATTCAGATAGAAGGCGGCTATAATTCTTGTCAGAGATCAAGCTTCAATGTATTTTGGGTGACCTCGATTGAAAGAGGATTCGTGCATAATAAGACAAATGGGAATCAAGTTCGAGCTTGGAGATTGGCAGCGACAACAATGTTGGATCATACATGAACCCGATACCCAGCAACAAGTTTGACGAGAGTAGTTTGGTGTCAGTGTTATTCACATCGCTGCTGCATCATTGAGAGGAGTTAACTCTCATCTTGAAACATGACCACGATCTCCTTTTTCTTTTTCACTTGTTAACATTGACAGCGGTAGTGATTATGTACTCAACTATCAAAGTCTCAACTGGTCAAGCATGTTAATCCCTGTTCTGAAGCAGTGTAGTCAAGTGATCGAAAACATATTGTCATGATTAGGAATTGCAACCACAGTAAAATAATTCGAGGCATATAAATATACAAAGGACACATGGCGTGAAGACGGGTGTGCTTTTGTCTCTCTTCCGGTATTGCAGTGTTTCCAGTGGAGAACCCGTAGATAAAAGCCTTGAATGCTTTTGAATTAACATGATACTTTTCCAAATGCAATGAGATGGAGACGCCTGAGATTGGGAGTGCAGACAGTGCATGGAGAATGTTTGATAGAATGCCCCAATGCCGAATGGTAAGGAAGACTCGACATCTCCCCTAATGGAAAATGCAACCGACCTCCAAGCTCGGTGGGAGCTAGAAGATTTATTTCTCAGTAACGGGATATCATTTGTGTATGAAAGTGACATTATGTCATGTTAATAATGCCCGATGTATAACAGAGAACAGGAACCATGCTACACAATTCTGGAGGCTCCCCGCAGTCTTTATTTTAGTATATGCATTTTGAATGGTATAAGCATGGCAATGGACACACCCGCAATAAGTTTGAATTGCTAAATCATCTAAATGACATAATGCCAACCAATCTAAAAGGAGGAATTTGATGGTGCCATTTGTGTGACATTGTCCATTCGTAAATCAGAGGAACCTGCAACTCTCGAAGGCAATGAAGTATCAATGAATCATGTCAGCACTCTATCACTATTTCATTGGCATATCATGTGTAGGTGTGTCGCTTGATTCCCAAACAAAATACGGAGGTCCAGGTGACAACAATCCGGATTGACAGCTCAATTCATGATTCTCGGTGTTGTTCAAATATCGTTTGGCCACATACCAAACATATGTTTTATAGGTTCTGGAAATATCTTGATTCTCAAGAATCGGTTATAGTAACTGAACAACAGACTTCAAGATTTGACACATGGAAAAAAAGAGATGGAGGAGAAACCGGGCGATGTATGGTAAAGATTTCGGCAAAAATAGGGATGCATATGAACTCCATAGGTTCAACAAGAAAATCCAAGTGGCATTGGGAAATTTGAATAGTAGCGGTGTTAAAAATTTTAAAAACAAGGATGTTTTTATAATGTTGAATCAAATTTTACAATCCTTATTCAAATCGATGACACTTGGCAAAAGGGAAAAGGATGAAAATGGTTTTATATTCGGGAATTCGATTTCAAGAACTAGCTATGGTAATTGGAAAGTAGCATCAAGAGATATATGATAGACAAAATTAAACTAAAGAAGGTCTCATATTACACTGTCAATGCCAGAATTTGCCACCTGTCCAAAAACATATATGTGCATGTTGACACAATAGATAGGCCTGGGTCATACCTTTAATTTTTGTAAAATATTGGAGACCGAGGAAAGGAAGAGGAATAATGTTCAAAGGAATCAGTTATTAATAACTGAAAAGAATGAATGATAGGGGAGAAGATAAATAGGCCAGCGGAAGGTAGGAAATGGGTTCCGGATTCCACCTTACCTGAAAGACTTTGTGCCAAGGGAGGGATAGAAATTAGGATTTTTATTGTAATGGAGGGAAAGAGGGATTTTATTTTCAGATGCTGATTAGTGTACATGAACAACAGAATCTATCATTTTGTTGTGTTCAAAGAAGGAAAATTGTAGCATACTAAAACTTTGAGTTTAGATGCTCATTTTCTGATTAATATTCATCTTTGAATGATATTGGTTTCCTTTGAATGCATATTTGTTACTTTTGTTGATCAACATGATCATATGTGGACTTTATGCTATGGTTTTTCGTGTATTTGGAAAGAACCATTCGTCTTTCTCCCTTAATTTCTTTCTGTAATGCATTGTTTAGGCAAATGAAATTTGTAGCATTTACTATTTTTTTCTTTTCAGTTAATTAGTCCCTTCACATCTATATTGTGTTTACGGAAAGATGTTTGTAAACCTTTATTGCTTTCAGGTTAAAAGCATTACCGACTAAGTTTAGTTAATTCATTGTAAATTTTACACGAGGAGGTGTACCCAGATAATTCTGAGGGCGCTTACGCTTTTCAATAGCGAAGTGACCCAACTATTAGTGCAGATCAAGTCTTCTTGTTTGGGCATTTAGGGTTAATTTGTAATTGTTTTCTTTGAAGACAAATTTGTTCACCAACACTACCATAATTGTCTAAAGGAAATAGATAAAATCTCACTAAAGAGATCACATTAAAGCACACAAACAAATCTCATATGCCAATGAACAACTAATCATTTACATGTAATCATTTCCCTTTATTTTTTAAGCTTCCAGTTGATATGCCTCCCCTATCAATCTCATTTTTCTTGCATATATCCTTTCTCCAATCATAAAATATTTTTTTGGTGATCATTACATAATCGATTCCCTAGAATGAATTTTATTTATTGTATTAATTTTGATTAAACAATGATGTTTATAAACTAACTATAAATCTTCATTAAAAAATTAAATATAAATTGAACAATAATTTTCAATAAGCCAAAATAAATAAAACTTAATTAAAGAGTTTCACGTCACAAGGAAAAAAAATATGATACAATAACCAACATTAATAAAAAATTCTTGTAATACAACATAATAATATAAAAAAAATTAATTACAACATTTAAAAAATAATTAAACTTTCAATTTTTATTTTTAAAATTATAAATAATGTTTTTAACCTATAAAATTAAACTTTCTTAGAAATATTACTTTGTTATTATTAATTATTCTATTACGAAAAGTAATGAAAAACAAGATTAAATATTACAGTTGACAAATGTATAGAAACTCTCATTCAATATCGTGTATTGATTTTCACTTTAAGTGACACTTTGTGGACAAGAAATACGCGTCACACACGTCTATTAATGGCAAATGTATTTTATTACCTGTCATTATAATTCTGCAAATCTTTACAGCGCAGCACAGTACGTGTCTTTATTAATGCCAGTTTATTATACTATAAATAATTTCATTTTGTTAGAAGTTGGTCGTGTGAGTTCGAGTAGATTTATGCACACTATCCGAATGCTTTATCATTGTCAATTTTCTGATGATATAATTGAAAACATCCAGGTATGTTTTTTCTTATTGTTTCTTATCATAATTTTAGTATATTAAACAATTGTTATTATTTGTTAGCTAATATAGGACGAATTATAAAATATCTGAAATAAGGGTTAAAAAATAGCCCAAGAAATTGGCCAACCGAGGCTGAGACAGTGCAAGACAATTACACTGTGAGTAACCATCGATTAGTTTTCACCAATTTAAGGCCTCGCATTTTTCTGATCTCCGTCAGCTCACATTTCGCATAGAAACCGCGACGCTTTACTGTTAGCTTTTCCCATATTACCAATATTAACCATATTACTGTTATTTTTGAATGAATCACGCTCTCAAAGTTATTTTTGCTATTATATTTAGATACATTAACAAAAAATTTCTTTACCGGGATATCTATCTTGACCAATTTCATTAGGTTCAAAATTTCCACCTATACTACATATGCTGCAAACCCGTACTATGTAGCCAACACAACTTTGCTGAATATTGTTAAAGCGTTACAACGAATCATAAGGCATCATTATCCTGTGCATTGTAGATGGTTTTGCGCTTGAACAACCTACATCATAAGTTATCAACATACCTAACTCAATTGCAAATTATTCATTTCAGCGTAAGACTTAAAATGTTATCAGTTTGATTTTATCAGTATCAATCAAATAGCTGAGTATAAAAGCAACTTACTTACTGGTAAGACATATTAAAACAAAGTGTCGCTGCTTAAATCTTCACTTGCAGGTGAAATAAATGCTACCAATCTTTAGTTTTTGACCTATGTCATTTTATGAAGCAAAATACTAGGATTGAGGTACACCTTAGAAGCATTAAATGTATTATGGTCGTCTCAGGCCATCCTGATGGTGTGCTTGTTTATTCCTTGACAGCTTAATTTCTACGTCTTCAAACGAAGAGCTTATGGAATTTCATTATTGGAAAAGGCTGCAAATGCATCTCATTGCAATGCCATATTTTCAATTGCTATAATAAAGCTCAACGGCAGTGGGGTACGAGAGGAAAGTAGAGATCTGCAGGCAGGATATGAGCTGTGTGAGAAAGCTCTAGGTCTTGAGCATTGTGGTGCATATGCTGAATTAGTATTGTGTCATACCTTCTGTTATGGAGTTCAAAACTATCAGCGAGCACCGCCTATGGTAGATCCATTTTCATTTCGTACATTCAATAACAATATCAATTTTGGTTCTATAAATAGAATTAGAAGGGCGGGATTCTTGCTAAAGCTATTTGAATTTTCAACATCGGATAACAATTTTGATTTCGATTCCACGAACACAAAATTATAAAGGCCTTATGCATCTGGTTCAGTAAGCACCCTCCAGACAATGAATTGAAGTTACGCTCAAACATCCATTGTAGACGGCCTAAAACAAGGAAAAATGAGTTCCGCCCATGCCCACTCCCCTGTTGCAGAAATGAGTTTTTCCGCTCATATTTTTGTTGGTTCATAGCTGCTAAAATGAGGTTCACCTGCACTGACCATTGGAATCTCTGAAAAAAGACTTTCTATAGAAGATATTGCATTTTCGTGACCATCGTACACATTTACTCTTCGTTTTCTCGATCTTACACCAAAACTAAGTCTTCCCATTTTGTCATTTCATATGTAGTTTTCAGGATTATTCAATTAAAAAGATATTTTCTCGTGACAATATTTTCTTAAATCTATGTTTTTTTTGTATGGATATTATTTTGTACAATTATCTTTTTAATCTATGGGCGTAGTTCATTAGATTTTAAATATTTTGTTTTTAGTGAAAATCTATTTTAATCTCTCAATATTTAAAAATAGAAAAATGTAAAATATTTTGTGAATAATTTAGTTTAATTAAATATATTATATAATTAATTATTAATACATTTACATAATTTTTTTGAGTTGAACTTATGTAAATCAAATTGGAATGTATCAAACAAAAATTACATGGTAAAAAAATTAAAAAAGAAGAATGATAAAGTAATCATTGACTCTAGTTAAAATAATGTGATATTATAAATAATAATCTAAAAATGTATATACCTTGATGGAAGTTGGAATATTATTTTTTAGTCTATGCTTGATCTATTCTTATCACCTATATCTCTATTGCTTTTCAAACAAATTTATAATGATATTTAGAATTTATATACGAATTCAACACATGAAATGTACAATGATTGCCAGATTATTCTAGTGGACTAATATGTGTATAGATTCCATGGTTGTAGAGTGTGTAAATGTGACTGCATTATATACTTTTACCCTTTATATGATTGGAAGTTATGTTATGACAATAATTCTTAAAGTAATCATCAAATATACTCTTTTAAATTAACTTTCAATTTAATATTCCAATGTTTAAAATATAATAAATAACACTAATATATAGCTACTACAAATGAATTTATAATACTTTAAAAATTGAATATGTTTGATAGCTATAAATTGTTTGTCAAATGGATCTAAAATTTAATCAAGAATCCATCAACCAAACATAAAGGAAACTATCAAATTAAAGATGAGGATCTCTATCTATTTTAGTATTCCTAATAATATTTAAGAATCTTACCAGAACAACCTACATTGTTAGAATTTTGATATTTTGATGCCTGACTATACAAGAGACATAGGGACCCATATGGATTTCATTTTAATTATTTTTCTTAGTGGGCCTTTGTGGCATTTTGAATATTTATCTTCCTTTTTGGATCATATTTTTTCTTTATTTTAACATGTTGATTAGACTTGACATGTTGATCTTTAATAACATGTAGATTGTTGGACTCAGAGATAGGCTTTCAAAGTTATCCCAATTAGGAGATATAATCCAGTTATCACAAGTCGCTTGTCAAGAACACTGCCTAAATACTATTTCCATTAAATTACAATAATTGTCACGAATAATTGAATTTTTGTGTGTGCTCTAAACTACAATCTCAGGACACAATATACAAAAAGTCCTCAACTTTGTATAGCTTGATCTACAATTCTCCACGTGCGCTAATTCAAACACTGTCTGCTTCTCTGCCAATCTCTAGTAGATCAATGTTTTGACATCAATGACAATCATAGTCATGAATGCAACATACAAATGCTACAGAATTACTTTGAATACTCCCCCATAGGACACATTCAAAATTCATTCCTAATACTATAAACAACATCATATATGTTAGGTGCATCCACAACTTCTGATAGAGTATATGATCTAAATACCTTTAATACGTTGAATTCTGGAACTTCTACTTCAATCAATTACACAATGTGGTTGCTAGGTGGTTGATATGCTTCTTCTCTCTACTCTCCTTGGTCATTGATTATCAAATGGTGAAGAAATGATAAGCTTCTAGATCTTTTATCCATAATTGGTTGAGTAAATGCATTTATCACAATTAACTCAACTTCACACACTGTCTAGTCAAACACAAATCTCATGATCATAGGATATGATTCTTGAAGTTTTGCGATCAAAAACATCAACTCCATAGTTTCTATATACACTATATATAAGCTCACATGAGCTCATTCCACATAATTAGGGGCTAGATATAATCTATTATCTGCATCCAATGCTCCCCCTAAGGCCATGCTTGGTCTTTTAGGTCAATGTAGAAATGTAATCATCATGAAAAGACACATTAGCATTTATTGTCTCTTCCTAAATCAATTCCTTATTGAAATATTTTACCTTCCATATCATACCATCATCTCCATCTGCTGGTTTTCTGAAGTGATTCTTGAATTCATCCATGTATTCACCAATCCAATATTTTTTTTTATAACCACAGGAGGTGGTCTTCTTCTTTTGTCCATTCCATTATATGTGCAAAAATTTTCTATGTGTCCTAGGTTGTTTCATTTGAAACATGTAGGTGGTCTTCTATTTTGATTCATCTAAAGTTTACAATACCTTACAATATGCACAAGGTTATTGCATTTGAAGTATGTGATCTTGGCTTCTGACTCTTCTCTGATGTAATCTTATCAGTTCCTTGACTGATCTGGTTTTATACATTCTACTTTCATATGTCCATATGCATAAAAATTATAACAATAACTAGTAAAGGGTTTGAAAGTGCCTTTACCTCTACAATCTCTTTTCATGTGTCCAACTTTGCTTCATCCAAAGCATATACCTCTGAAAGGTATTGTCTAAACTTTAGGTTATTCAAGAGTAGATCTATCTTCAGTCTTCACTTCATGAGTTTTTTAACATTCTCCTTCATTTTATCCAAGTCCAGTCATGTCTCCTTTAGGTTTCTATCTCTCTCTATGTTCATTAATTTTATCACTGCTCATGTGTAACTTCTCAATGTGTAATTTGGCTTGAGTGAGTTCACCTTTAATAATTTGATTATACTTCTCCAATTCAAGATATTTATTCTTGTAGTGATCAAGTTCAGCCTTCATTTGTCCTATCTGCATATTTTCTTCTTTTAGAGTTTCTTCAACTTTGTATCATACATCCTTTTCATGTTGAATTTCTTTAGTCATCAGAAGACTAATTTGTTCTTTTTCTTACTCCAGCTTCTTTACTTGATGTGATGTATCATTTTTTGAATCCTCCTTGATCTTTTCCATAAGATTTTTTCTCTCACTTCTTGAAATTTCAAGTTGTTCCTTTAGTTTCTCAATGAAACCTTCCACTCTTCTTAACTTGAATTTCAATTCACCATTGTCATCTTTTTCTTTATCCAGGTCATCAAGTGCTTCTTCAAAGTTCTCTTGCAAACTTTCTGAATCCATTTTAATCTCCCATAAGCTGTCAGGGTTTCTCTCCAAGGGCCAATAGCTCTGATACCAATTGTTAGGATTAAGTAATACTGAGAGGGGTCCTGAATCAGTATTACAAAACTTCCAATTAAACTTAAACCAATTGCAAATAAACCATATGAATTCTTAAATGAAAAGAACATAAACACATAACACATAACTCATGACAACATTATTTGTTTTCAAGGAAACCCTAGCCAAGAGAAAACCCCGGTGGGGATGGTACCCACAACCATGTACTAAAATATAGAATCCATGTTAGGATATCTATCCATGTTAGGAGCTAAGTATTACAAAGTACATTTCCTAGTTAGAGGAATGTCAACCATGTTAAAGGTATACAAAAACATTGTTAAAGGTATGTTGAGCTTATAGCTCTTACAATCAAAATTTTGTTACAAAAGTTCTCTTCAAAAATGAATAATACAAGCATCTCCTATGCTTTGATAGTTCCAGTTATGATTCACAACAGCCTCTGTCAATAACCGATCTTACATTTGCTATCAGTAATCCCTAATATCCCAAATTTGCATCCATATGATCATCATCACATTTCTCAAACTTACATTTCCATAAAATACTTTATACTTATATCTATTCTGCCATCCAATCGGCTCTCAAATATAATATAAAACATAATAATTACTTATACAACTAATAAATACTGAGTTGGTGATCTTATATTACCAAAGTGTTGACAATATACAAACTTTATCTGACTTAGCACATTACCATTCCATCTAGCGTTCTCTTAATCATTGCGACTATTCATATGCCATGTTTCACTATTCCTCTATCTTTGCATGCCTTCATATCACTGTAACTTAATGATATCAACACCAAAACATGTGCGACCTTAATTGAAGCTCATACATATCCAATAATGTCTTCCTCTAAGATTGGAAGCTATAATATATCATATACCATCTTCGTTGACCAAAACAATACTGCAGTATATTGTAAATCTAATTCTGTACTTAGTCATTTTGATAATAAGATATCTTATATAGGATACAAATCCATTTTGAGGCGGATATGACATAGAGGACATGATAGGGTTTCCAAGTAAACTAGACAAAACTTAAGTGGAAAAAACATGTTTATATTTAATGGGTTCATGATCATCTTGTATAGATCTCCCATAACCACAAGGGGGATCAAAAATATATGACAAGTTCTTCATGAGGTGGAATAGGAGTAATGGGATCATTTGGAAAAATAAGATATTGTGGTGGACATTTTTTATGCTTTGCATACCCACCCTTACATTTTCTACAGAAAAATATCAGATCCCCCTTCTGGTCCTTAACAGAAGAAGCTTTTAAGGTAGTAATCATGTACTAGGAAATCCAGAATGTGGCCCTCTATATCCTAGAAAATTATCCTTAATAGAAGAAGTTTTTCAGGTACTGACCATGTAGTGGGAACTCTAGAATGTGGCCCTCTCTATCCTGCAAGAAGAATGAGTTCTTGCATCCCTTATCAAAGAAGACTTTAGGTCCCTGCCATAATATTTCAAACTTTCCATGTTTTCCATTGTCCTAGTCCTTAGCATTCCACTTTAGTACCTAGTCTCCCTTTTGAAAATTCCTATCTTTGTCTCTTTTGTCTTGCAAAGACTTCACTTGTTGTTTTTGTTTGACATTATTCTCTTGGGCATTTTTTTGTTCTTATTTAACTTTTCAATCTGATTCATTTTATCTTCCATGAAATTTATATCATCTAATTGTTCTTCCCTGACAAATTTATATACATGAAAAAGATTTCTTAATGGTAATCTAGATTTTTTCCCATAAAAGAATTCATAAGGTGAAAACCCTATTGATTTCTTGACTGTTATTCTATCTACCCAAAGTGCTAGAGTCAATTTTGAGTCCCATGCTCTTGTGTTATTGCTTAATATTCTATTTATGATTTTCATTTTATTCTTGTTACTTGACTCTCCCTAACCATTCACTTGTGGATGGTAAGGGGATGAATAGGTCAAATTAATGCCATAAGTTATAAAAAAATTAGAAATCTCCTTTGATATAAAATAAATTCCATTATCACAAACAATCTTCTACAGAACACCAAATCTTGTTACTCTTAGTCAATAATTTTATCACCACCATTATTTTCACTTGTCTTCTAGGTATGGCCTCAACCTATTTAGTGAAGTAATATGTTGCAACTAAAATCCATTTCTTCCCTCTAGTTGAAGTATCAATAATATTGTTAATAAAATCCATTCCCCACATCTAAAAAGGTTCTTTAGTATATAAAGGTTTAAGAGGTAATGCACCATCATATTTCAATTTTCCTAAAAACTTCTGACAAGCCTCTCATTTTTAAACATACACATAACAATCCTTAAACACATGTGATCAATAATATCCAACATGTAGTATCTTATGGATGGTAGTTCTTGTTGAGAAGTGACCACCACATACTGCATCATGCAACTCTTTCAACACTGAATTTGCCTGACACATATCTAAACAAAATAGAAGAAAACCATCTATGCTCTTCCAATATAATTGCCTTGTATCAAGACATACCTAGATGCTTGCAACTTTATTGTTCTTTTATTATTATTATAATCTAACCCTTCTTGACATTTCATATGCTTTAAGAAATAAACTACATCAGTATACCAAGAACAATGCTTAATGCTTACCACTGATTGATCTAAATTTATCTAATTTACTTAAATTGCATCCAAGTTTGATTCTTCCATAAGTTCAGCTAATCCTTGTCCTCTAATCAATTTGGTAATCTAAATTTCTATATCAAATTCTTGGATCTGATTCACCCATCTGTACCTTCTTGTAACTTCACATTGCCTAAACATATTGTTAATTACTGCATTAGGCACATAATGTTTAACTTTTTATTTTGCGGAGTATGTCCTAAAAGATTTTACTTCTTTTTCAAGGGCATAAACTTGTTTTTCATTTATTTCATAATTTAGTTGTGCTACATGAAGAATCTTACTAAAAAACACTATCAAATTCATAAAATACAAACAAAGTCTGATATCTCAATTCTTTTTTCTAATAGGGACTAAATTTGAAACCAATATAGAATTCCTAATAGGTCTTATTATTCTAGCATATCATTTTGATTAATTCCTCCTTCATCTTGGTGGTAAGTTTTCTAGTTATGTAAAAAATTTTGAGAAAATTCTCAAAATCTACCTTAGATGTGAGGAAATAGGGTTTTAATATGTTGGTAGGATTTCAAAAATAAATTTGTAAATTCAAAACTGTACATTTGGTCTATTTCCTCATTACTTTTGACTCACTTAAGAAAAGGGTTTTTAGTCATGTAGTGGGACCATTGTTATTATCCTAGTCCCTTTAATATCTTTATTGGTCATGAAGTATTAAAAATGTCTAGCCATAACCGTTTTTGTCATGTGTGACTACACATTTTGTTTTGTCTTTACTTTTCTTAAGTTTTTGAAGTCACACCAAGTTGTGTCATAACATCTCAAGGTTTGTCTTCTTGGTGAGTTAAAAAGCCCTGAAGTTACATCGAAATGTCATGCATAACTTCGCAAGTCCCAAATATTTGTGTTAAAGTAAAAAGGTCCCAAAGTTACTCCAAAGGGTTTCTAGAACTTTGCAAAGGATAAGAGACTTGACTGCTGGCATATTCTAAAGTCATACCTAGATGTTGCGCAACATATCAATGATTAAGTGGTTGTATTGCTAAAGAGTTCTGAGGTTTCGACTAATGTCGTGTGTAACTTTGGAAGGTGTTGAAAATAGAGCAAGTTGCATGCCACGTGGAAAGAACTAAAGAATGGTAAAGTGAATCAATGGTCAAATAAATAATGTCAGAACTCAGTTCTGAAGCCATGATAATGAAGAACAAAGAGGTTTGTGGAGCTTCGTGAGGGTTTCCTAGTTATTTATGTCAGTAGTTACGAAGTTGTGTAGGAGCATCTAGTGGTCATGTGTAACTTTGAAAAGGTTAAGAAGTCACAAAAAAGATGTTATGAGGTTATGGAAAGATTTGTGCAAGACTTCAAAAGGTAATGCTTGAGTGTTTGTTACATACTTTTGCTCTTGTGAAGGTGTTAAGAGAACTGCCAAGATAACTTGAGAAGGGTTTCAAAGGGTTCTTATTTTCATGTAGTGAAGTTGAGACATTGTCAAGTTGACTATTTGCGTATTTTTGGAACTAGGCCAACTCAAGTTTGAAATAGCATGAGATTTTAATAGAAAGGAAAAGGACTACTTGTGGGATCTTAATGTGTAAAAGAATGAAATGTTGGCATGACAGGTCAAAGATTTTCTCTCTATTTGGCATCAAATCTAAGTCGGTGGGAACACTTTTTTGAAAAGGGGAATTTCATGCATGTGCTCTTGATGAAAATTTAATATAGTAGGCAGTGTGTCACTTATTAGAGCCAATTCTAGTTGTTAGACATTTCATTGTTTATAGAACATCCATAGTTTTCAGAGTCAGAGAGTAACAAAAATGTTGAAACCATTAGTTGTAGAGAAAGAGTTCAAAATCCACCATATGAAAAGATGGAAGAACAAGGATCTCCTGAGCTCGTTGAAGTACCAGCAAAAGCTAAACAACCAAAAATAAAGAGGTTGGACATATATGCTGAGAAGTGGATGAAGTTGTTTTCTAGAACTTCAAATTTACAACCAGCTAACGCTTGTGAGTGGAAGGACCCATATGAATTCTAAAGAGATGTTGTCTACCCAAATACAACTGGTATTGGTATGAGTTATTCATGTTCTTCTACAACAATAGATTGAGAGGCCCTCCTATTTCAAACGCATGGGAAAAGAACTTGGTTAAGTTGATAGTACTAGAGGTGTTTGTGGGCACAAACTTGATGAAGACACTGATTTAAGCATACCATCCCATGACATGAGATTTCCACAAGAAGGAAAATTCTATGCTCTGCATGTTAGAATCCCCTCCATAATTTTACAGTCCAGTCCAAAAATTAAATTGAATGAATCCCCTTCATAATTTTACAATCCAATCCCAAAATTAAATTGAATGAACCCCCTTCATCTTCATCACATGCATGGAATATCTTTTAAAAAAATAAAATAATTTTCCAGCTTTGGTTAAAAACAAATTTAGAAACATTCCATAAATTAACTCAACTCCATAACAACAAAAATAAGAAATCTTAATGAAAATTCAACGATATTAATAATACTTTCTAAAATATTAATAATTTATAATAGAAATAGAAGTGAGAATAAAAATATAAAGAAGAAGATAAAATCCAATTGAAAAATCAACTATAATAGAAAGCGCTGACAATTTTTCAGCAATAATTTTGTCTTCACAAATATCCTTTACGAAAAAAATGAAAAACAACATTAAATATTGTAGTTTGCAAATGTATAGAAACTCTCATTGAATATCGTGTATTAATTTTCACTTTAATTGACACTTTGTGTAGGAGAAATACGCGTCACACATGTCTATTAATGGAAAATGTATTATATCCCTTGTCATTATAATTCTGCCAATCTTTACACAACATCATTGTACGTGTCTTTATTAATGCATGTTTATTATGCTTGGAATAATTTCATTGTGTAAGATATTGGTCGTGTGAGTTGAGTAGATTTATGATGCCGGTGCACGCTATCCGAATACTTTCTCCTCGTCATTTTTCTGATGATATAATTAAAAACATGAAGGTATGCTTGTTCTTAATGTCTTCTATCATGATTTTAAGATATTTTATAAGAGTAATTACCTGGGAGTACTTGCCTTCTGGTGTTACAAGAATAGTATATGCTTTTTCTTATTCTTTGTTTGCCACCTTTTTGTCTCCCTGATCTTATGAAAATGATAGGTACACTGTACAATTATTTTACATGCTCACACTTCACATATCAACATGATCCTTTTTTTTTGGTCTGTGAGTGGTAGAGAAATAATTAACTTATTGAGGGTTTAATTTTATTTATTTATTTTTATTTAATGTACTTTATTTGAATTTCATTTTCAAATATATTTTGGGTTTCAAATTTGTAGTATTTTTCCTTTATTTAATATTTCTAATAAATTGTTAAATTGAGATATTTTTAATGTTTAAAATTATTAAGTTTTGACTAAATTTTATAGTAATGATTGTATTTGATACTTGTTGGATTTTGCAAACATCATTTAGAAATAGTGAATATTGAGAAGTTGTTATAGTTATTCCAAATTATCTATATAGAATACGAAATATGTAATAAAAAAATAAATATAAAGTTTAATATTATAATATTCAATGAATAAAAAGAAAAGTGAAATTTATTTGTAAGGATCAATTTATCTAACAGTAAATTATATCAATATTTTTATCTATTTAAAATTTTAAAATTAATTATTTTAAACTATTATTGTATATAATTTTAAGTTCAAATTTCATATAATATCGTATTAATCACTTTATTTACTAAAAGAGGGGTAAAAATTTATTAAGATAAAATGAGAAACAAAAAGGAGAGCTCAACAAGGAGCTTTATCCTTAGCAACAAGGTCATCTAACTCAAGAGACAAATCTAAGGGAAGTTTCCCCCTATCCACAATATTCCAACCTTGAGCATGATCAGATGCCCATTTGGCCAAACAATCAGTAGCTCTGTTCCATTCTCGAGGGATGTAATTAAAACTAACAAACTCTAGAGAAGTACAAAAGAAAAGAGTTTGATTAATAACTAAATCCAATTGCCAACTAACATCCTCAAGCAACTGTGAAGTAAGAAAATTCACCACCACTTGAGAGTCAGATTCACATATAAATTGGCACCATCCCCTCAAACAACATTGTTCTACGACATGTAAAATGGCCAAAGCCTCCATGAGATTGTTAGTATGATAACCCTTATGCACTGAAAAAATAAATTGAACTTCTCCAAAGCTACATCGGGCCACACCCACAATGCCAGTAGGACCTGGACTCCCCCAAGAAGAATCATTAGTGTTGACATTGAGAACTCTGAGTGGAGGAGGCAACCAATGACACACACAGTTCACCTGTCTCTTCCCTTGACGTCTAGGATGGATTGGAAGTTTATGATACCATTGGCCTATGGCCCTTGAGAACCCATCATGAAAATGAAAGTTAAGATGCCTGTAAATAGAAAGATCTCCAACATCCATACGTCCATCTACCTCACACTTTTCCTGAATAGTTTCCCGAAGAGAGTGGTAAATCTTCCACCAAAGATGCATGACACCAATCGAGACATCCTGAAAGATTCATCGGCTCCTCTCCAACTAGATATGCCAACTATTAAAAGAGGGGCCAACAATCCAGTTAGTCTGAAGAGGTGAATCCTTGGAGGGGCCACTCCCCAAGAGATCTCAAAACTCGGAAAAGGAGGAAGCATGCCGACAAGAGAAACCCAAAGCACTCCACCAAAGATTCCATAACTAGGTAGAAAAGGAACAATGGAAGAAGAGATGAGAGATAGAATCCTCTCCATTACCACATAACACACAAAAGGATGGGCCTTGGAACCCATGTTTACAAAGATTATCCCATGTAAGACACCAATTGTGAGCCACCAACCACATGAAAAAATTACATTTGGACCAAGAAAACTTATTCCAAACTTGTTTCCACCAATTGACCTCAACATCCCCAAACAATTGTCTATTAATCTCCTGGTACCCACTAGAAATGTAATATTTTCTAGATAGAGTACCACCCAAAGCCAAAACATATGGCTCTAGCAAAGAGAAACACTACCTAGGAGAAAAAATCCTAGAAAGATCCTGGTGGTCCACCTCTAATCCCCCAGGAGGCCAATCTAAAGAGCACTTCCATCTATATCCAACAACAAGTCCCAGTTGATAAGGAGTCTTATAATGAGCCACTTTATCCCATCCAATAGCAAGAAAAGAATCACATAGAGTCTTAAGATGAGGGTCAATGGATAAGATAGGAGGGTTTCCATCCCAAGCATCAGACCAAAAGAAAGCCTCAGAGCCTCCCTTACATATCTAGAAAAGGTCCCTCTTAACCAATTGAGAACCAATCTTGAGAGTATTCCACACCATAGAGCGACGACCTTCAAGAGGAAGTGTGGAAATAGACCAAGGATCAATGCCTCTAAAATACTTATGAGTAATTATACGAGCCCATAGATGATGTTGTCCTGAGCACCATCACCAATAAATCTTAGCAGCCAAAGCTTTGCTACTCAAGATAGAAGATCAGAGGCCAAGACCACCCTCCTTCTTAGGCCTACGAATAGTCTCCCAACTAACCAAACTCCATTTATAGTTACACAAATTCCCACTCCAAAGGAATTGTCGTGAAAGAGCATCAAATTCCTTGAAAAAGTAAATAGGAGCAGCCTAAACCATGCCTCTATAAATAGAAAGAGCTTGAATAACATATTGATGAAGGGTAACACGAGAAGTAGTAGAGAGCCATCTATGGGTCCAGTTATTAACCTTCTCCCAAAGCTTGTTAATCAAATTCTAGTAGAAGAGTCGTGGCTGCCTAGAAACAACAATAGGAATGCCAAGATAAGTCAAAGGGAGCGAACCAATCTAAAACCTAAGTATAGTAGAAATCCTCCACTCAATAGGATAAGGAGTGTTAAAGAAATATATAGAATATTTTTGTTCATTAACTTTCTAGCCTGTCCCCGCCAAATAAATATCCAAAGTATGTCAGAAGGCTTCAACTTCCTTGACTCAAGTGCTTCCCACTAGAGAAGAGTCATCAACAAATTAAAGATGAGAAAGAGGAGGTAAAACATTCCCCCAGTGCCAACCCCCCTAGATAGAGTTTTGGGACACCTTATACTTAATGAATCTACCCAAACCCTCACCCATTATAATGAAAAGATAGGGGGAAAGAGGATCACCCTGGTGGAAACCCCTAGAAGCACCAAATAATTGGGAAGGTTGGCCATTAAGAAGAATAGAGAAAGAGGAAGAAGTGAAACATCTCAAAGTCAAACTCATCCATTTCGAGTTAAAGAGAAAGGCAAGAAGAAAATGCCTTAGAAAGCTCCATTTGATGCTATCATAGGCCTTAGCCATATCCAACTTAATAAACATTGATTGCTCCCTTGAGTTAGCCATAGAGTGGATAGCTTTAGTAGAAATAACCACCCCATCTAATATTTGTCTTCCTGTAGCAAAACCTCCTTATTCTTCTAAGATAATAGTACGCAACCACTTTTTAAGTCTCTCAGCAATCAGCTCAATAATAACTTTCTAGGTCACATCACATAGAGCAATAGGTCAAAAAAACACCAATTGATTAGCCCCATCTTTTTTCCGAATAAGAACCAAGAAAGTAAAATTTAGTGTCTGAAGCATCTACTTGGTAGAATAAGATTCCTGAACTAACAAATCCTAATTAATTATGTCCCATAATTCTTGAAAGAATTCAATAGGAAAGCCATCAGGCCAAGAGCTTTTTCTTTCATCATACTAAAGACCACTTCCTCCAACTCAACCAAAGAAATTGGGTGCATAAGATAATCATTCATTTCCTAAGAAATAAGGGTGGGAATGCATGAAAAAATAATATTCTCTTCATTATCAACAGGAGGAAAATCCTCAGAGAAAGGTTAGAAAAGTACCGAGAAAGCCCCTAAAACAAAGTTGGCAAGGAAGATAAATGGATACCTTTAGAATTAACTAAAGAAGAAATATAGCTCTGATTCTGATGAGATTGCATAGTTCTATGGAAAAAGGCATTATTCCTATCACCTTCCTAGAGCCGATCCACCCTAGCTTTTTGCTTCCAGAATATTTCCTCCTAAAGTTCCCATTCTTCTATAGCTATAGAAGCAAGGGATTCAGCCTTACCTAGATCCTCTGAGAAACCAATATCCTGAATCTATCTAGTAATGACATATAGATGCTCTTGAGTGAGTCTCTTCATGGAATGAAGGTTCCCAAAACAATCTATGTTCCATCTCTTGAGTTTTCGTTTGACATATTCAAGTTTTTTAGAAAGATAAAACATAGTAGTACCGAAAGCAAGGGCACGATCCCTCCACCAGCTAGAAATAAGATCATGAAGAGAGGAGTTCTGAAGCCACATGAGCTGAAAGTTGAAAGGTGGAATCTTAGGAATAATGACCCTAGTAGAAGAAAATTGAATTAGCCAATGATCAGAACCCCTCTAGTCCAAAATTTTAGAAGAGAGAGTGAGGTCACCGTGAATCCAAAAGCAAGAAACTAGAAATCTATCAAGACATTCTAAGATAGCATCAACTCTAGTCCTTCTATTATTCCAAGTAAAGAGACCATTAGTGAGCTTAATATCAGAAATATGCAAGAGATCTATATTGTGATGGAGAAGATAAGATGAAGGCCCTAATCGGGCCAACCCACCTCGCTTCTCTTCTAGACTTAAAAATGAATGGAAATCTCCTACTAACACCCAAGAATGCTAAGGCTGAAAGTTTCTAACATGCCAAATATGCGTCCATAGATTCACCTTTCCCAAAAAATTGACAGGAGCATACACATTAGTAATCAAGATCACTTCACCAAAAATTATGGAAGAAGCCACCATAAGTAGAGATGAACAAGAAGATGGCCAACCAAGGGGAGAAATTTTTTGAGGGTCCCAAAGGATATTCAAACCACCAGCCATCCCCATAACCCAAACATACTAGCATTTCCCATGAGGCCAAATACTAGAGAAAAATTAGTTCATAGACTCCACTGAAAGCTTAGTCTCCTGTACATAAAAAATGTCTTGAGAATGATCAACTACCAAATCGCGAATAGACTTTTTGTCTAGGGATGCTATTCAAACCCCTAACATTCCATGAGAGGATGATCATCACTGAGTAGGATGCGGGAAATGAGCATCCAAGGGTTTCACAACCCAAAACTCTATCAACATATCTCCTCTAAATTTGAGCTTCTCTTGGTCTTTTTT
The DNA here is from genome assembly GCA_027943335.1 of Chamaecyparis obtusa. Classification (NCBI taxonomy): domain Eukaryota; kingdom Viridiplantae; phylum Streptophyta; class Pinopsida; order Cupressales; family Cupressaceae; genus Chamaecyparis; species Chamaecyparis obtusa. The sequence continues at coordinate 137,648 of BSBK01003725.1, read as the reverse complement.
ACGCCCACTCTTTAGAGGAGGAGTAAACGAAACCCTCTTAAAAGGTCTTTGCAGAAAACCCAAAGGGAGGGGGGGCCACTCACCCTTACCAGATGCTAGCATATCCTGAGAAAAGTCTGCCATAATATCAACATTATCTTGAGGCACTGCAGGAGTCACCAAAGCTTCAGACTCGGGACTAATAGGGAGCTCATTTGGCTGTCGAACCACAACTTGAGATGCTTCACATGAATCATGAGGTAGAGAATCCCCATCACAAACTAGATCGACTAATATACAAGGAGGAATACCCTCCTCTAAAACCATACTTTCTAGCACCTCAAATTAATTAAAGCTAGAATCTGACTGCCGATCTTTGAAGGGCCTTTTCTGACCACATTCCCTAGCATGTGGGAAAACAAGAATAAAACCATCTTTTTCCAAACCAAGATCATTTTATTGAGTCTTCCCTTTACCCACATTATCTACTTGTGCATGCCCCTTAGTTGTGTTATCCATTTGAGCTTTACCTTTTCATGTATTGTTCGATTGCCCACCACCATTGCTAGTAGCAGAGCCATTTGTCCCTTTAAAGGCTAAGACTCAAGGGCATTAATGCTGCAAATGACCATACTCATGACATATTCAACATCAGAATGAAAGGGATTCATAATCCAGTTGTTGCACCTAGGAAGAAGACCCAAGACAAATTTCCATAAAATCTGGTAATGGTTTATTCAAATCAATTTCAACATAGATTCTAACATAAGAGATAACCTTTTTATGGAGGGATTGATGCACAATCGCAGCTGGATTTCCAAGAAAATAAGCGATTTGATGAAGAATGTCTTGTCACTAGAATTCAAGTGAAGACGTGGTAGGTGAACCCACACTGGCACATTTGAAGGGAAATCCTCAGTAGAATTAAATCCTAAATGCTAAGGTTTAACAAATAATCCCACATGGTTGTAAAAATAACTACCCCTTTCAAAAATAGGATCCTGATTAGACATGCAAGTGAAAACAACAAAGAAATAACTATTCCTAGCTAGCATGATCTCCATATCTCCTTCCACCTACCATGAACGATGAATCCATGCCTCAAGAGCCGATAAGGAGATCCTAATACTAAGAAATTTACATATCAAAGCATGCTTAGTCTAGTACTCAATGTCCTCCAACACTGCCTCTAAAGGAATAACCAAAACAGAGAAATCATGGCTTCATGGAAGACAATTGTTAACTTTTGAAAGCTTGGATCTCTCACCCAAAAAAAAAGAGTCAAATCCCATTGCATGCATGTGTCGAGAAGACTCATGCATGTGTGGAGAAGAGCCATGCATGTTTGAAAAAGAACAATTTGTTACCACCCGCGCAGAAGAAATTTCAGACCCAAGATTCTGACTTCATTTCTTATCCATGTTGTTTGGCAGAGTCATAGCTATCGTAGTAGCATTGGTACCATCAGATTCCATTGATTTCCCATATGCATGTGGCTGATCCATCAAAACTCCCTGCTTAGCTGAATCTGGCTCATAGCTACCTCATTCTCTGGCTTGTTTCTTTAAGTTATTAGAACCTACAACCATTTTTTCATCCTCCATAATCCAAGGTAGATATGCTAGTATTAATCACTTTATACTAGTATAGAGACTTGAGTATTTTTTGTGACCATTTAATTTTTCAGTTCATTCCTATCATTGTCATATTTTTAAATCATCGATTTCCTTTTTCTTTTTAACATTTCTCATAAAAATACTGATTGAAGTGAGAGTAAAAAAATAGCCCAAGAAATTGGCCAACCAAGGCAGGGACAGTGCAAGATGATTACACTCTAAGAAACCATCGAATAGTTCTCACTAATTTAAGGGCTCACATTTTTCTGATCTTCGCCAGCTCATACTTCACATGGAAACCGTGACGCTTTACTCTTAGCTTTTCCCATATTACCAATATTACCCATATTACTATTATGTTTTAAATTTTTGTTTTATTTTATTTCTATTTACTATTGAATATCCACCCAATTTGTGGTGACATGTTTTTCTAGCGCTAACATTGTAATATATGTATTACCATCAAAATGTTCATTTTTAACTTTTTATCATTTTTATTTAAATTATATGTTTAATTATTTTATTTTTAATCTATGTTTAACTTTTTTTTTCATCTTTTCCGATTTCAAGATAACTATAATTAACATTGAATCTATAATTATTTTATAATATATTATGATTAACCATTTACATTGTTAATAATTATTATTTCTTATTATTGCATTGAGGTGTCTACAATTAGTGAATTAGTATATTGTTCTATAATTTAAATATTTCTAAGATATTTATTTACTACCACTTGCACCAAGGAGGTGCGATGTTTACGCTAATAATAATATATGTTGTATGGTATTTGACAAGTATACTTGTATTCAAATTTTATAAAATCTAAATTTTTTACATTTTGAAAAAGGTTAGTTTATATTTTAAATTCAAAAGAATCAAATATTAATATCCAAGCTAAATTCAAATGACAATGTTTCATTAATATTCTATCATAACAAGAAGAAATTTTAAAAAGGACTAAAGAAAGAGTTCAATTACACTAAAGTGAATATCTAACATCAAATACACTTAGATAACAACAAAGTTATTGACAAACCAAATAATTGTCAATTAATAAGAGTGAGAATTTTACTATTCATAAAATCAATGATTTGATTATTTGAAGAATATTTTTATATCATAATAATTGAAAGGTTTCATGCAACCTATGTCAAGCGTGGAATAATTAAAAAGACAACATTAAGTTTGATTAGAGAATCTTACACTAAGAATCCATAACTATTCCAACTATTTAGTACTCTAAGTGGCAATATTAATATTCATAGTTGGTCATTTGATTAATTGTTTAATAAATATTTTTATTTTGTTTACAATATTTAAAATAAGACTTTATAGCTATTATATTGAGGCACAAATACAAACATATTGTATAGTATTTATTAACATTTCAGACAACATTCCATGCTTCATTATTCTAATCAGAATGTCGGGAAGAGAAAAATGATACACAGTTAAATTCTAGAAAAATGATACATTTTAAATATACAACATCAATACTAAATCCAAACTATGTTAAACTGGAACATCTGCAGAATATGGCTCATGTATAGAAACAACTACACCATGAATCTCAATGTTGGATTTTTAATGATTTTTTATTTTAAGAAAATGTGGAATCTAAAAAGATGGCCTCAAAGTATGACTGCACTTAAAGACCACACATTTAGACCTAAACTTCAAAGGGCATTGATTCTTTTCTTTTCTCTTCTTTCCCTTGTGCTATCTTTCTATTGAAGTCTATGGGGAAGTTACAAATGGTGATGGTGTTCAGATCTAAAACCTTGCTAGACAAGGGGGATGAGAGTGATGGAATATGGATGAAGTGACTGAGAGGGGGGGGGTGAATTAGTCAACCATAAAACACTTCCTAATTATTTCTTTTCAGATCCCTTAGGATATCTTAAAGAATGTTATCTATTTTAGCACTCGGTAAATAGATTGCAGTAACTTTGAAGATGTAGAAAGTATTAGCAAAGTTATCTTTAGATGTTCATCAGCACTAGTATATGATTAAGATAGCAATTAAGAACACAAGAGACACAAGATTTAACATGGAAACCCAATATGGGAAAAACCACTAATGTATCTAGATACTATTTTTCACTTTTCTGAAGTGATGCCCGGTTAGAAGCCAACCCGATAAAAGGTTACAAAACACATTGTTAGGTGTGACCTTGTTAGAGGATTTAATCACCCTGCTAGGAGTGGCCTGGTAAGAGGTCTTGAAAACAATTCAATGGAATTGTCACCTTGTTAGAGGATTTACAATATGGTTGTTAAACCAACTTGGTTAAGAGATTTAGAATTCACTGTTACAATGATAAGAAGGTAACAATGGAAATGACCTGTATAATAATGCAACTGCCTTGCTGATTACAGATCTCTATTCTGCATAAGTGTGATCCTTCCTGATCGAATAAATCTCTGCTGCACCTTAAGGATATCTGAACATCCTTCACAAATTCACACACACCTTTCCTGTCTTTCTTCTGTAAATCTTCTGCTGTATGTCTTTTTTATTTTTCACATTTGACCTTTTATTTATATGATTTTAGATTTGTCAAATCAACATTATTTAGTATAACAGTCGGCTGAATTAAGCAAACTTTATTTGCAAAAATCCTTCAAGGGCCGACAGTGCTCGGTGACCATAACTTTCTACAATCTTTCGGAGACCGAGGGAACTCGGTAAACACCGACAATCCTTTACCTTCGATAACCGACTGAACTCGGTAAATGCTAACTTTTGTTTGACAACCGACTGAACTCGGTAAACACTGAATTTCCTTTGATGACCGACTGAACTCGGTAAACACTGAATTTCCTTTGACGACCGACTGAACTCGGTAAATGCTGAATTTCCTTTGATAACCGAGTGGACTCTGTAGACACTAATTTTCTTTGATAACCGAGTGGACTCGGTAAGCACTAATCTTCCTGTCTGACAGACCGACTGAGCTCGGTAGGAACTAATTGTTGTGGACTATGACATTGTGTGACATCAAAGACAATACATGATTTGAGTAGCAATTTCCTTCAGACAATTGTTTCCAACAATCTCCCTCTTTGGCATTGATGGCAACACAATATGTCATAGCATAAGAAATTTGAAAGAATTAGCTTGGTTTAGATTCAAATCTCCCTCTGTCAGCAAACTTCCTTTTTCCTGAAAATTCTTCCTTCTGACTATTGAAAATTTCTTGAAGTAATAGTAAAGACATAGTAAACACTCCCTCTTTGACAACACATGCCAAAGACAATTCACATAATACCGGTGTAAATTAATGTACCTCAAGTACTGATTTATATGCAATGATTCCTTGAATATGTTGCATCAACTGGTTGATTTTCAATCATGTTCTGGTTGATGCATCACTAAAACTATATTTAGTGAGCCTCGGATAGGGGAATGACCCCTAACTTACCTCTTAGATACACAAATGCATCCTTAGGTAAAGGTTTCATGAAAATGTCTGCAATCTGCTCTTTTGTATGAATGTATTCTAATCTGATTTCCTTATCCTGCACCAATTCTCTGACAAAATGATATTTAATAGCAATATGCTTGGTTTTCGAATGCATCACTGGATTCTTCGACATGTTTATTGCATTGGTATTGTCACAAAATATAACAACTGGTTCTTTGATTTCAACCTTCATACCTTCTAATAATTGTTTAAACCAAACAATATTTGAACAGTTTACTGTAGCAGCAACATATTCTGCTTCATCTGTGGATTGAGATGTGCAATTTTGCTTTTTACTAGTCCAGGATACCAGTCTTTTTCCAAGAAAAAATGCTCCACCACTTGTGCTTTTTCTGTCATCAATGTTCCCTGCCCAATCAGCATCAGTAAACACTTTTAAGTCTAGATTGCCTCCAAATTTATACCACAAACCATATTCTTCAGTTCCTCTTAAGTATCTTAAGATTCTTTTGATTGCCATCATATGATTTTCCTTAGGTTTTGCTAAGAATCTAGCTACTATACTGACTGCTAAGGCAATATCAGGTCTTGTATGTACTACATAATGCAATTTTCCAATCATAGATCGGTATAGGGTCTGATCAACTTCTTTTGAATCATCAATTTTGGTAAGTTTCAGTCCAGTACACATGGGTGTACCAACTAGTTTTGAATCTTCCATACCAAACTTCTTAAGTATTTCCTTAATGTATTTAGATTGAGTAATGTATATACCATTCTTGCTTTGCTAAATTTGAAGACCAACAAAGAATTTTATTAAACCAAACATAGACATTTCAAATTCTTTGTTCATTTGCTCTGAAAATTCTTTGCACTGATCCTCATTCCCTGTAAATATAGTATCATCTACAAATATTTCTGCCAATACAATTTTGTCATCCGGTCCTTCTTTAATATACAGATTACTGTTATCATTGGCTCTTTTGAAATTAATCTGAATCAAATAGTTATGGAGTCTTTCATACCATGCTCTAGGAGCTTGTTTTAATCCATACAATGCTTTGTGTAACTTGTAGACCATGTCCTTTTTATCTGGATCAACAAAACCTTCAGGTTGTTCAATGTAGACTTCTTCATCAAGAATTCCATTGAGAAATGCAGATTTTATATCCATCTGATATACCTTAAATCCTTTGTGTGCTGCATAAGCAAGTAGAGTTCTTACACCTTCTAATCTTGCAATAGGAGAAAAAGTTTCTCCATAATCTATACCTTCTTCTTGAGAATAACCTTTACATACCAATCTAGCTTTGTTTCTAGATACTTGACCATCTTCAATCAGCTTATTCCTGAATACCCATTTTGTTCCAATTACATTCTTATCTTTAGGTCTAGGTACAAGAGTCCATGTTTTGTTCTTTTGTATTTGTTCTAATTCTTCATTCATTGCTTCAATCCAACTTTCATTTTCCAATGCATCTTTGATATTTCTAGGTTCAAAATTAGTAAGCAGACATGTACCTTTTTGCTTGCTTCTTGTCATAGTACCATCTGATTTGTTTCCAATAATTTGATCTGGTGTATGATGTCTTCTGACATACTTGGCTAGTATAGGTTCCTTGCTTTTTGAATGAGTCATGCTGTTGTCTTCTAGGATCTCTTCCTCAGGTTTCTCGGGCTCGGTAGATATTTTCTCGGTAACTTCAGGCTGAGACTCAGTTTGAATTTCTTCCTGTGACTCGGTTTGAACTTCTTCCTGTGACTCGATTTGTGACTCGGTAACTGTGCTCGGCTCGGTAGATATAGTTTCCTCATTGATAGTTGTGTCTGCTAATGTTTCAGGTTCAATGTAAATGAATCTTCTGTAGTTCTCAGGTTCCCTTTTGCTTTCTTCTTCAGTCTTTTCTGCAAACTCATCAAATTTTACATGTATACTTTCTATGAATTTGTGAGTAGATAAGTTCAGACATTTGTATGCCTTGCTTTTGCTAGAATATCCTAGGAATATTCCTTCATCACTTTTCACATCAAATTTATTTCTTCTGGATTCTTTTAAGATATAACACTTGCTACCAAATATTTTCATGTAACTTACATTGGGTTTATAGCCATACCATAATTCATAAGGAGTTTTGAATGTGTCTTTCTTCAATTGTACTCAGTTCAATGTATGAACTGCAGTGCTGATAGCTTCCTTCCAATACTTTATAGCGATGTTCTTTTCTATCATTAGAGTCCTTGCACAATCCATAATAGATTTGTTTCTTCTTTTTGCTATTCCATTCCGCTCAGGAGTTCTAGGAGCTGATACCTGTCTTTTGATTCCTCTTTCAATGCAAAAGTTGTTAAAATCATGGGAGATGAATTCACCACCTCTGTCTGATCTTAAGCATTTCAATCTTTTCCCTGTTTCCTTTTCCACTCTTGCTAAGTACCATTTGAATTTTTCAAATGCTTCTGATTTTTCTCTTAAATACATAATAGTCATCATTCTAGAATAATCATCAACGAAAAGAATAAAGAATTTATCTCCAGTATAGCTTTGTATTCCAATAGGTCCACATAAATCAGTATGCACAATTTCCAAAATTTCTTTAGACTGATAGTTCTTACACTTGAAACTAGTTTTACTCATTTTGCCAATCTGACAATTCTTACATAGACTAGTATCAAGTTTCTTCAAAGTAGGAATGCCTCTAACCTTCTTGAATTTGCTTATTTTTATCATGTTATCAAAATTCACATGACATAACCTTTTGTGCCATAGCCAACTTTCTTCAATTTGAGCAATAAAGCATGAATATTCACTGAGATCAAGATAAAATAAGTTACCTTTTGTTTGTTTGCCTGATCCAATGAGTTTTCCTTTTTCATCCAGCAGTCTTGCTTGACCATTCATGAATTCAACCTTGAAACCAGTGTTGATTAGCTGTGCTACACTTAGAAGATTATGTTTTAGTCCTTCAACCCAATAAGCATTATCACATATGAGTTCTTTGGTTAATGAGATTCTTCCCTTTCCTTTTATACAACAAGGTTCATTGTTTCCAAATCTTACATTGCCACTATCACAGTCTTCTAGATATTCAAATTTTGTCTTGTCACCAGTCATGTGGTGTGAACATCCACTGTCTATTATCCATATATCATCTTTGCTTATATGAGAAATAAGTGCCATCTTATCTTCATCATCATCAAATTCATCTTTTATAGCAATAAAGACAATTTCTTCTTCACTTTCTGACTGAACTTCTTTAATTTTCTTGTTCTTCTTTAGTGAAACCTTGGCCTCAAATGCTGATTCAATATTTTTGGAACTTGGAACATAGTTGTCATAGTTGTCTAATTCAAAGGCTGTCAATCTTCCAACTAAAGCATCCAAAGTTATATTGTAGTTTGTTTCACATCTTCTTTCTTGAATAGCTGATACTCTTATTGCATAGATAGGGAGCAATGTTCTGAGTACCTTACTTATAACAGTTTCATCTGAGATTGTTCCTCCAGAAGCTCTAATTGCACTTACACTTGCTTTGATTCTTTCAACATATTTTGCAATGTTTTCATCTTCCTTCATATTCATTTTGTCAAATTGTCCTCTTAGGCTTTCTGCTTTGGCTCTTTTCACATTTGCATCACCACCATATATTTTCTTCAGTGTAATCCACATTTCATATGCAGTAGTGCATTCTTTAATATCATCAAATTCTTCATAGCTGAGAGAAGATGCAATGTCTATCATCATGGTGTTATGAGTATTTTTCTCTGCAATGTCTTCAACAGTTAATGCGCCAGTAGGAACTATGTATTCTTCATCAATGTATTTGCATCCCGAATCACCAATGGAAGCCAGATGAAGTCGCATGAGACCTTGCCATGCTGAAAAGTTATCTCTGTTGAGCTTTGGAATTCCCCTCTTGTAAGACATCCTGATCTATAGCTTAGGTCCTTGAAACCCTTCCTGCAAGCACCAAATGCTCTGATACCAATTGATGGAATATGGATGAAGTGACTGAGAGGGGGGGGGGTGAATAAGTCAACCATAAAACACTTCCTAATTATTTCTTTTCAGATCCCTTAGGATATCTTAAAGAATGTTATCTATTTTAGCACTCGATAAATAGATTGCAGTAACTTTGAAGATGCAGAAAGTATTAGCAAAGTTATCTTTAGATGTTCATCAGCACTAGTATATGATTAAGATAGCAATTAAGAACACAAGAGACACAAGATTTAACGTGGAAACCCAATATGGGAAAAACCACCAATGTATCTAGATACTATTTTTCACTTTTCTGAAGTGATGCCCGGTTAGAAGCCAACTCGGTAAAAGGTTACAAAACACATTGTTAGGTGTGACCTTGTTAGAGGATTTAATCACCTTGCTAGGAGTGGCCTGGTAAGAGGTCTTGAAAACAATTCAATGGAATTGTCACCTTGTTAGAGGATTTACAATATGGTTGTTAAACCAACTCGGTTAAGAGATTTAGAACTCACTGTTACAATGATAAGAAGGTAACAATGGAAATGACCTGTATAATAATGCAACTGCCTTGCTAATTACAGATCTCTATTCTACATAAGTGTGATCCTTCCTGATCGAATAAATCTCTGCTGCACCTTAAGGATATCTGAACATCCTTCACAAATTCACACACACCTTTCCTGTCTTTCTTCTGTAAATCTTCTGCTGTATGTCTTTTTTATTTTTCACATTTGAACTTTTATTTATATGATTTTAGATTTGTCAAATTGACATTATTTAGTATAACAGTCGGCTGAATTAAGCAAACTTTATTTGCAAAAATCCTTCAAGGGCCGATAGTGCTCGGTGACCATAACTTTCTACAATCTTTCGGAGACCGAGGGAACTCGGTAAACACCGACAATCCTTTACCTTCGATAACCGACTGAACTCGGTAAATGCTAACTTTTGTTTGACAACCGACTGAACTCGGTAAACACTGAATTTCCTTTGACGACTGACTGAACTCGGTAAACACTGAATTTCCTTTGACGACCGACTGAACTCGGTAAATGCTGAATTTCCTTTGATAACCGAGTGGACTCGGTAGACACTGATTTTCTTTGATAACCAAGTGGACTCGGTAAGCACTGATCTTCTTGTCTGGTAGACCGACTGAGCTCGGTAGGAACTGATTATTGTGGACTATGACATTGTGTGACATCAAAGACAATACATGATTTGAGTAGCAATTTCGTTCAGACAATTGTTTCCAACAAAGAGATTGCACCAGATCTATCGTGGGAGGGAAATAATTGACTTTTGGTTGAACACACATGGTTGAAATTGTCACAACCTGCATTAATAGAATATAAGGTGATATTTCTTATAAAAAAATGAATAAACTAAAATAAAAAATCATAGAAGATTAACCCTAGTTAACTACTTGTACTATTTCCTAGGAAGAGAACTGTCCTTTTAGTGTAGGATCAACCATTTCAAAAACCTTATCTCTGTTTGTAGGAAGAGCCTAATTCACATATGAAATAGATGATACTCAAAGTGATTACACATGATCATGGTAGTTGGGCTTGATCATAACAAAATTGTCAAGTTCACAAATGCTGCTTACAATTCAAAGTTTTGAAAATTGAATCTTCAGGAGAATATTGAAAATGGGATTTCACAGACTTACCATTTTAATGGAATCTTCCACAAAAAGAGATGAAATCAAATGTGACTTTAACCATCTACATCTCAGAAACAACTATGTTTCCATGGCCATAGAAATGAGTATCAAAACTCATAGATATGGTTTCTATCATTCATAATCTTATTAATTAGTATGAATGATAGAAAAGTTCTTTTGCATCATTTATTCTTGATGAAAACTATTTATTATACTTTAATCAAATCTTTTTTTTTTCCATCAGTGTGCAAGTCTTATTGAGCTAGGACATAGGAAGTCTGGTCTAATCTTTGGCAGCTGATAATAATTATCATCAATTTATAGATACATTGGCTATTTGTGTTAAAGAATTTATTACTTTTCATTTTTGGTTTATTATCAGATTTTTGACTAGTTCTGCAATCATTGGTACATTTTTATATTTGGAATCTGGATGACAATGTTCTGCTATAGTTTAAATTTTGTCTTTTTCTTAGTACATGAAAACTTTTGATAGTTATATTATTAATTATTTTGATTTTCACATCACAATTATAGCACACTATTATGGATATTTATAGAAAAGGATATGTGCTATTATCTTGGGATTCCGAGTTATCATGAATTCTTTTTCTGTATACCATTTCACAGAAAGAAGAAGGTTTCAAGTTGCAACATGGATTACAAGCATGGATGAGCCTTCATACTTGTCATGTGAACCATCTTAGGAAGAGTTTCATCTGTGTTTAAGAAATGGACTAATTTTATGGAGCTTAATTAATAAGGTTCAACCAGGAGCGGTGCTTAAGGTGGGATCGCATTGTTAACATTAGCTAGTTAAATTCATTTATCAACACTTCATATTTTTCATAATTTTCCAATTTATTTCTTTATTTTTCTTCTTTATTACGCTAACTATAATGATTATAATGTTTGTAATTGGTAAAAATGTGGCTGAAAATATAACATCACGTTGTCTTGAAGGACAACCTTTATCTTCTTATCATGATTTTGAGAATGTTACAAATTTTATTGTAGCCATCAAGGAGTTAAAATTCCGTACCTTTGAAGCTTCTGATTTGAATGAGTGAGCATGTTCATTCCAATATTACCCAATTCCAAATAATTGGTTTCCATACTTTTGTGACATTTTCTTATACTATTGTTTTTTCAGGGGAACATGCAACCAGGTTCTACAACAAAAATTATAGACTTTATTTTGGCTTTGAAATATTACCATGAATGGAAAAAATATAGAGGAAATAGTTCTTAGAAGAAAAAAAGCCTTTTGAAGTCCCCTCTACTTCTCAAAAATGTCAGATCCCCTCAATGCACCTCTTCTTGTATGGTTGCAAAGGGCTCTGAAAACCTGTCAAATCCAATACATGACAATTTCAGATAGTTGGATCTTTCAGTGTATGAAAAACCTAAAGTTGTAGATGCAGTGAAGGTTAAAGAAAGTGGTCCTAGGAGGGGTTAAAGAAAGTGGTCCTAAGATGGGACATATTCAACAAGATGATGTAGAATAGAGACAAACTTAAATCTGACATTGGAAAGGTTATATTTGTGGCCTATTGTAATGAAGTGACTAAACTGCATTAACTCATGTTTTTCACTATTCTTTTATGTTTTGCAATGCTTGAATTGAATATTGCATGTTTATATTTGACATAGCTAATTGGAGCTTGCCTAAGGAGTTTTGTTGTAGGCATTGAGAATTCAAAGAAAAATATTGACCACAACCTTTCTGAACCACTACAAGCTTCTGCACTGGTATGTGACTTTTTTCTCACCCATATTTTCTTGTACCCTACAAATCAAGGAATAACAACATTTCCTATATTGCAGATGGTGTGGTATGAAATCATCCTCATCCTAGTCATACATATCAAATATTGAGCACCTTGTAAAGCTAAATTATACATAGCCATTCTGGTTTATAAGTTTTGTGGTGGAAAATAATGTCAATTACATTATCTTTCTTTACAAAACTTTCTATTCACTCTTAGGCCCCCGTTTGGTTGAGGAATTAGAATTTGACTCAAAAAATGAATATCTCAAAGTAAGGTTTTAAAATTCCAGTTTTGTGTATTTGAAAGATAGTTTGGACCATTTGGTTGACCTAAAAGATGACTAAGACAATCCATCTTCTGCGTTTGGTTGCCAATTTTGAAATTAAAATTAGAACTGAGAAATTACTATTTCTATATTTTGTTCTAAACAAACCCCCAAAAAATCCATAGTGAATAAGATTAGGCCTATACTCTTGGTGAGAATATCATATCTATGTGTCATCTTCCTCTGTTGCATTTCCCTCATGCTGCGTAGCCTTCATAGATAACCGTAAATGATGACTAAGACAAGGATGAGCACCGCCAACGAAGGAATGAGCGTGATGATAAGAGTCTCATTAACAACTCTATTATGCCTTGGTTGAGGTGGAGGACACAAGGCAGTTGGCACAAAATAAAAATGATTAATGCTAAGGATACAAGAACACGCATCAAGATTGAGGGCATCATAGCAATTGATGTCGTCACCACCGTAAATTAGCACGAACTCAGGGCACTTGGAATGGCTCAACAAAAAAACTTGTGAATCTTATTTTTGTAACTATTAAAGAAAAAAAACAAGAAAAGCATTTGTTGGTGACCACCTAAAATCTTAATGAATAATATTCATTTTCTAGGCCTTACACTAAAAAAGACCAAACAAAGGTACTACAATCATTCATTGCGATGTGTTATTTATTAACATGCAATGTAAATGATTGAATTTTGTTAGAATCTTTGATAGATTAAATGTCCTAGGAAATCAAAATATGTTCTATGCTTGGCCATTTTATGAGAAAAATTAGTATTTTCTACTTGATGGATAAAATTATTTGATTATGGGGTATGTGCAGGACCATGGTATGCCAAAAAGTGGCAATGTGAAAAAAACCTATTTTCACTCATCCAAAAGTGCACGAATAGATTTTGTTGACTTTTTAGTAGGCCTGGGTGTCAATACACCTGGCCAACCCAAAAGCCAAAGCAAAAGGCTAAATTAGATATTTGATAATATCAGATATCTGATATTTTCCAGTAAATATAAATTTGATACCCCAACCACGTTCAACATTTTCACTGTGAAAACATGAACGTGGCTGAGGTTTTCGGATATCCGCTTTGCAATCGCCTATCTAAATTTTCTAAAATCTAAGGTAAGTCCGATCTTCAACTTTGTATTGTTTTTATTGTTTTTTAATAGAAATTTATAGTTTTTACATTTAAATGAGTTTTTGTATTGTTTTTTAAAATTTATTGTAATTACCTTTTTTTTAAAAATTGTAATCAGACATGGAATCAGAAAACCATCCTAATGATCTTGCAAACAATCTAGAACCACCTCCCAACAATCCCCCACTTCCAGAAGACATACCTGTCACAAACCCTCATCATTTAGAGGACCTAATAGGAGACAACTTAAATGAACTTAGAGGATTTCAAACCACCTATGCCAATATCCTCACATTGGGCCCCATGTTTACAACATTGAACTCCATTATTGAAAACATAGAGAAACTTACTGAGCAACATATTGCTGAACTTCCTTGGCACGATTCTATGCACACCCAATTTGATGATGGGGTTGACGATGATCAAGTCATGAACCTAAACATAACAAAACAAGACATATGTAATATTTTTGTATATCCTAAAACCAGTCTAAAAGTAGACCAGAAATAAACCAAGTTGTCAATTAAATGGTGCATAAATAGTGTAATACATGACAACTTTTGGGACCGCTGGTGGATGGTTTTTGATAGACCACCTCATAGCAATTTGGATGTCCCATTTTATTTTATTAAAAAAAATTATACTAAATTTGTGCTCGATCACAAGGTTAATTATTGGAGTATGAGACCGAACTAGGGTGTAGGTTGAGGCGCTCCTCAGGATAGGTCATGGGCACAATGGGTGAAATCTAGTTTATATGTCCCCCCTCCCGAGATCTCACCACCTCACATAGTGCAACATCCTAACATTATTGCTGAGACCAACTCACAGACTATTTGAGCCATTCACACCTTGAGTGATCTGCTAGTTACACAATGTAGGACATTGTTGCCTCCTTGTCCTTATGCTTCAGACACTTTGTGTGCCCCACACTTGCATTATATGAAAGAATATGTTCTTAGGTCCCCTGAATGATAATGATGCATATAATTTCACCTTCGAGGTGGATGATTCTACACATAACACTACAGGAACTAAAGCAGCTTGTGCAAATGTGCATCAGGGGCCTATAGAGCCATGGACTCCCACTATTATGGTAAGGGTAAAAAATTCACTTTTTACATTGTATTTAAATTTTATTGTTTGTATTTTTAGTAGAATTTTCTTATAATAATTTCCCACTTATGTTTTTTTATGTGTTACATTTATGTTCAGTTGATGACAGAGGAGGAGATGGCACAGGTGGAGGGGTCCACGCTTTCGGCCATATCATTTGGTCTTAACACTTCCACTATACAAATGTTTTAATGTACTCATTGGTTTCCTTTTAAATTATTATAATAGTATATGTACATTTTTTCCTAATTTTTATGATCATCTTTTACATAGTGATGTAGGTGTCACCAGTTGCCACCAGAGGGAAATGTGACGTGGTTCAGGTGTCAGTTGTTAACAGGGGAAAGCTAATTAAGTAATTTAATTTGTTTATGCATACATGTATAATTGTTAGTTGTGCGTACTCATTTTTAATTTACATGGTTTATTTGACAGAGAGAGGCATATGCTAATGTCGTGAGACCCTATCATCATGATAGAATCATAGGCATATCCATTCGTAGTGATATCCCCATGGTACGTACATTTCTAAAGTTATTTGTGTGTATTTTACTATCAAGTATATACAATATGGTGAAGTTAGGATAGTATGAAGTATCTGTTTGACTTTTTTAGGTCACTCCTAGTTTGATGGAGGTAGAATGCCAAGGGTTTGAATCGCTGATGATTCAACCAACATTCCCTAAAGAAAGTTCAACACAGGTAAGTTTTAATGTTAATTCTATTATTTTGTAAACATATATTTGCTACCAAGTATTTAACATTAAATACTATAACTCATAGATCAATCTCATGTTTGCAAACATATACATGTGGGAGTCGACATTGGTGGCATTTTTCCTCCACCACCAAGGACATATATTAGGTCTCCTGTCCGCGAGAGGAGACAGAGAGGTGAGGTATATGAGAGTTCAATTTTAATTTTAATTTTATTTATTATTGTTGACTATGATTCTGAATTTTAATCTAACTTGGGGTTTCACTTTTGTGTTTGAATGCAGGATCCATCAAAGACAAAGAGTACTTCAAAGAGGCTGCATTTTGATGATCCACCAGTAGAATAGGATGTCCTAGAAACATTTGTAGTTGAACTTCTTATTTTGAGATGTTGTATGACACATGTTGAGATGGTGTACGCTACATTGCATCTAGATATGTTGACATGTAGATATGTATAGAATTATTGTTCATTTTTGAATCTATATATGAAACTTGATATTCGATCCAATTTGTTAATTACGTGTTCATTTATTCATTGTTAGTATATAAAAATGCTTGTGTGTATGTAATCATGTGTACGATTTGTGCCTTAAGTATATTCATGTATATTCAAGTACATTCTTCATAACCTAAATTCATGTGCATGGGCTATGTGCATGACTTAAGTGAATTCATGTAGTATGCTTTATAATCTATGTGCTACATGTATGCTTCATAACTTAAGAAAATTTATGTGTACACTTTATGTGCTACATGTGTTCACATGTGTAATTTATCATTTGAGGTATATAAGGATAGATTAAAGTGGTTTCAAGGTTTCTAGACTTACCCTTTACTCCCAATGTCTAAAAGACTTCAAACTGGCCTAGAGGCCTAATGGTTTTCCTTGTAGCCCTGCAATGACCTTATTGGTCTTCAAACTCCTTACTTTACCAAAACAAAAGAAGAAAAAATTACATAATCAAACACCCTTTTGGCCATATCAAAACATATCTCAAATTTAGGTATTGGTATTTTGAACAAAATATCAGTACTCTACCTGTACCCTTGCAAATACACTAGGAATTTGATGATTTATCAAAGCAACTATATCATAAAAATATATCCAATCTCTCAAACCTTGGAAAGTGTCATCAAATGACTCAAAATATCTAATCCTAAGAGGAATTAGACCCAAAATAACTTGAACATCAAAAGCCCCAATTCAATCGCTTCAAACCCTTGATTTGAGGCTTTCTCCAATCTCAACCTTCCACACACTTCTAGAATCAATTGGTGATTGATTCACCATTCATATGATCATACAATACTATTTGAATCATAAAAAGGCTATGTCCTTCAACTCAAACTCCTATTGCTATACTTCTTCCATCACTTTCATTAGAAAACCTTGACTAATTAGGTTGTGATCACTTCATTACTCAAAATCTCTACAAGTAAAGATCATTAGTACCTATGATACATTTTTTGTATCATCCTTCCATAAAAACTAGGCCTTTGAGTCCATGGAAAGGATCAAGGTTACAAGTTACACTTCCAGATCAAAATAAATCTAATAAAAATCATAATTTATGTGATTTCTACCATTGATGATGCCTTTGAACTTCTTGAACCTCTGATTTGCATTAAGTGACTTCAATGTCTTCATGGTTTTTTGCATAGTTTTCATGGTTGTATTGTAGTTTCTAGGTGCCCCTGCACCACTTTTGGATCCATTTAAAGACTTACTAATGCAGAGTCCTCCACTATCACCCTAAGGAGACTCACTCAACTTGAGGATTCTAAAAACAACTTGGAATCCACTCAAGGAGTTAACCTCACTCAAGGATCTAGTAGAGTTCTATGACTTATTGATCAATCCCACAACCATGCTCATGAGTTCACTATCTCATTTTCTTACACCAATCTCTCCAATTACCAACACCATCCTAGGTTACCGAGTGCACCTAGTGCCTCCACCATGCCAAAACTCCAACAAGAACTCTCAAATTGATCCCAAAACCATAGATCATCTTATCATGGTCTATTTACCATGTTCCAATTTCCCATTCACTCTAATCACCTCAACTTCAACCATTTCTCTTATATAGCCTTTCTAGTAGCCCTATAAACACTAAAATCAAAAAATTACTCTCAAACTCTCCAAAAAACCTAACAAGGTATTTACATTTTATAAAACCCTTTTCAAAGTTACTAAATTCATCTCAATCTCAGTCCTTCATCATTTTACTGGTGAAGACTTTATCCACCCTCTAGCTCTCCATCTAGGCCTAATTATCCCTTGCTCAAAGAAGCAAATCCTATCCACGCTTATCTCCAAGAATCCAAGGCTTGAAAATGAGGTTTTCCAACTAGAGATAATAGCGTAATACATTCTGTGTTAGGATGAAAATTTTGGAAGAAACCCAGTGGTGCAACTTTCAACTGACCCTCACAGCAAGTATTGGCATCAAGTGAGACTGGTGTGCCAAATTCAAAAATAATTGAATCTCCCAAAATGGAGAGAGGTTATTATAGGCCTTAGAAGCATGGTCATGTAGCATCTCACAGATCAGTGATACCTCTCACACAGTTTGAGATATGAGCCTTGATAGTTTGCAGCCTAATAGTGCTTAGTGCACCTTGGGAACACTTTGGTCCAGCATGGTCTTGAACATTCTAGTGCCTCAATATTCGAAATGGGGTTGTCGATAGTGTTTACTTTCCCAACTAGAGCTAATGGCATAGTCCATTCGATGTCGAGATGAATAGTTTGGAAGAAACCTAGTGGTGCAACTTTTAACTAACCCTCACAACAAGTATTGGCATCAAGTGAGGATGGCGTGCGAAATTCAAAAAAATTCAAATCTCCCAAAATGGAGAGAATTTATTGTAGGCCTCAGAAACATGGTCATGTGGCATCTCACAGATCACCAATACCTCTCACGAGGTCCAAGATACGAGCCTTGAAAGTTCACTTCCCAATTGTGCTTAGTGCACCTTGGGGATACTTTGGTCTGGCATGGTCTGGAATGTTCTAGTGACTTAGTGGTTGAAATAGGGTTGTCTCTAACATTTACTTTCCCAAGCGGAGGTAATGATGATGTCCATTTAGTGCTAGGATGAATGGTTTGGAAGTAATCCAGTGGGGCAACTTTCAACTGACCCTCACAGCAATTATTGGCATCAAGCAAGACTGGCGCGCCAAATTCAAAAAAAATTGAATCTCCTAGAATGGAGTAAGGTTATTGTAGGTATCATAAACATGGTCCTATAGCATCTCACAGATTTCCAATACCTCTCACGGGGTCTAAGATACAAGCCTCAAAATTTCTATGCCCAATCGTGCTTAGTGCACCTTGCAGACACTTTGGTTTGGCATGGTCTGAAACGTTCTAGTAACTCAGTGGTCAAAAAAGGGTTGTTCCTAGCATTTACCCACCCAAATGGAGCTAATGGTGTAGTCGATTTGGTGCCAGGATGAATGGTTTGGAAGTAATCCATTGGTGCAAATTTCAACTGACCCTCACAACAAGTATTGGCATCAAGCGAGACTGGTGTTCCAAATTCAAACAAATTTGAATCTCCTAGAATGGAGAGAGGTTATTGTAGGCCTTAGAAATGTAGTCCTATAGCATCTCATGGATCATTGATACCTCTCACGGGGTCTGAGATACAAGTTTCAAAAGTTTGCTGCCCAATCATGCTTAATGCACCTTAGGGACACTTTGGTTTGGCGTGGTTCAAAATGTTCTAGTGACTCAGTGATCAAAATGAGGTTTTCCATAGCATTTACCCACCCAACTAGAGCTAATGGCATAGTACATTTAGTGTCATGATGAACAGTTTAGAAGTAATCTAGTGGTGCAACTTTTAACTGACCTTCACAACAAGTTTTGGCATCAAGCGAGACTGGCCGGCCAAATTCAAACAAATTTGAATCTCCCAGAATGGAGAAAGGTTATTGTAGGAAAGTTTCTACTTTCCTCATACACAATGTGCTAACCAATAATTCAATCTCTCATCATTCCCTTGTGGTGCAACCAATGCAAAAATATGTCCTAGTTGTAGAAGATCTGAAAGATGATCATAGTCAAGCAAACAATCCATGTCATCATTAATTACAGAGACTGTGAGAGGTAAAGGAGTAAGATAATGTGGAACCCATGTATAAACCCACTCACTTGAATCACACTTATCCCAATCACACTGAAGAAAACTCAGACAAAAACAAGCCAACTCTCGTGTCCAAATAGTCCATGTACTAGCATCTGAGCTTTGAAATGAATTCATTTTTGAAGAATCTTTCATAGTTTGACAATCCAACCTATCTCCTATTGTGCCAAACTCAACCAACCAAAATAATATGCACACCACTGAATCAAGAGTCCCCCCCTGTGACAATTCTGAATTACACCAATCAACAATAGAATGAGCATCAATGATTTCTGCACCTAAAATCCTTAGTTTCTCCTTAACTAGAGCTCTCTTTACGCATGCACCTGATCCATCATGTTCCCCTTTTTCATGACCGGCTGCAAATAATCTCCAAATATGAGGTACACCTCCCTCTACATGCATTCTACATAACCAATAAAACATATGAGCATTTTTTAATTGACCTGTGCAGTTATCTGACCAAATGAGATGTTTATCCATAGCAATATTATTTTCCCACACCCACTCAAAATAATTCTCAAAGAAATGTTGGGAAAACTTAGATGATTACAATCTATCATCACTCATATAAAAATGGTACTCTCTGATTATCTTTCAGTCATATTTTGTAGTATTAGGGGAATGTCTATATGTTATGTGCACAAAAATAGCAACCTGAATAGAATTGTAATATTGAGCTTGCAACTCATTTTGGGGCTACAATGTATAGTTCTATGTAATGTCAACTACTAATATAATAGTGCCAATTGGGAAAGTTTCCTTGCACATCCTGAGTTGTTGATCCAACCACTGAGACCTGTGACTATACCTTGCATACTTGTAAAAAGGATTCTTCCTGAAATATGAAATAAAATCAGCTACATTGCATTCTTTTGTAACCAACTCACATCTAGAGCCTTCACCTCCACTTTTATTGTATATTTAATGGTTTCATATACCTTTTTGTGGACAATTGTCTTTCCAAAATCATTTTTGCAGGCCTCATGAAAAAATTCAACAAACTTCAGTAGCCCGCCACACTCTAAGCACTTGACATTTAAGAAATATTTTCTATAAAAGAAACATCCATCATCTCTAGGACATAAAAAATGATCTAGCAAGTCTCTTGATGATTTTGGAAGAGGACTTGCACCACACTCCTCCAACATTTCACTACTATGCAAAGTAGAATGAATGGATCATAACAATTCATGGTGCATTGAAAACTCCACATGATATTTGCAACAACAAGTATTTTGAATCTTAAGAGGCACACAAAAAAAAGGCTTTAGGGCTTTAAAAGCTCTTTGTGATATTTGAAATGTTGGATGTGTCTCACAAATTTTTTTGAACAACATTATTTGACTCACCTCCAAATAATGTTTGGGATGCGGGGTGCAGTCTCGAATGCCAATTCTCAACTTCAAGACATCCTTCACATTTGGTGACACTCTTGAGTTAGATTTCTAGAATAGTTGAATTTGATCCTTGATAGCATCGGTAAGCTTCTTATCACAATGTGAAAGTCTCCCACCATAAGCCCATGTATCATTTCGAAGAGGATCATCAAGTCTTTCTCTTCTTGCAAGTGCTCTATCCAAAGTTTTGCGAATTAGATTCAAGTCAACACAAGTTTGTCTCATCAAACGAGCCTTTCTCAAATGATGACTTACTAAGGAGGTTGTAATAACTCTCCTAGCGGCTCTCTTATCTTTTTCCTTGGTAGTCTTTCCAATGGAATCGAGAGCACTAAAAATATTTCTCACAATAATTACATTCCTCTCCTTTTTCTTGTTCACACTAATCTTCAATTTGACTAGTATATGTCTCATCTTCTGTATCTTTAACAATTGCACAAACATTTGACATTGCTCAACCAATGTATTGTGGCCTAAAAATTGATCAAAAGGTTTTGAAACTGACAACCAAGTGGTTTTTTTTTTTTTTTTTTATCTCTTTCCATTGAAATTGCTCATTATGGTGTCATTAATTTCAAGCTCTCTCTCTCTCTCTCTCTCTCTCTCTCTCTCTCTCTCTCTCTCTCTCTCTCTCTCTCTCTCTCTCTCTCTCTCTCTCTCTCCCTATCCTTCTCACTCTCTCTCTTTCTCTCTCAGCCCCCACCACCTTCTCACTCTCTCTCTTCATCAATGGCCACCCATGAATTTTTTTAATGGCTGATTGATTTTCTTTGCTTCTTTCAACGAACATCCATGATTTTTATACAATCTTCCAACCTTTCGTACATAGTTGTAAAATACATATTAATGTATATTACATATAAAATAATATATAATATATGATATATAATGTAACATTTAATATTAATATATATTAAATAATATTTAATCTAAAATGTATATTATATAATATTTAATATATAATTGATATTATATAATATTTAATATATATAATATATAATCTAATATATATTTATTGATATACAATATATTATATGCAGGATGGAGAAATGGGAGGGAAAAGTTGGAAATTAAGAGAGAGAAAGGGGAGGGAAAAGTTAAAAATCAAAATTCTACCGACATTTTCAAGTACCAAAAAATATCGGGTACCTAATTAGGCTTGGTATTGCTTTGTGCACCAAACCTACATGGTCAACTACTAAAATGTCTCAAAAATGTGTTTTTCCCCTATTTCTCTAAGTTCCAGACTTTGACCATGTAGCTGGTGACTTTTTTTTCACCTGAATTTGATGAAATGAAAAGGGTATCTTAGGGAGATTATCAGTTTTCTATCGATATAATTGTTGTTAAATTTTGAATTCGGTAAGTAATTATTAGTTATTTTCTAATTGAGTTACCTCTAAAGTGTTGATTTATATACTGATTGAAAAATGACTATAACTTTTAGACAGTATAACATTTTTGAAATCTGAAAAATGTGTCACATTCTATGCTTCACCTACTATAAGGAAAAAAAATAAAATTGAATTTTGTAAAGTTTTGAATGAGTTAAGGTGGTCAGACATGGGAGTTTTTTTATTCTGAAAATGTTGTAGCAAAAAATTCATAATTAATTTTTTTTTGGAATTAAATTACAAAAAAATATTTGACACATCTGGGCATGAGTCTACTACTTATATATAAAATCTTATAATAAAATATTATCATTTGATTATGATTAAGGTGATTAGACATACACCTACTTATTTTTTTCCAAAAAAATTTGTACTGCTGCATTGAAATCTATACTTTTCACCAATCATACTAACTTTTTTTCAAAAAAGGCCTAGTAGTTTAGATACTACATTCAATTTTCTATAGATTGTATGCTTACAACTTTTTGATATTAGGTTGATAGCTAGTTGAAATTTTCACATCAAGTTGAGTAACACTGATTTGTTGATATTTAATTGCCACTTAAGGGCATAGTTTGGCCCCTCATGATCTTGCACATACCCTAAACTCTCCACCTTGGTTAGATCTCAGACATTTTAGGTTTCTACCTATTTCTTTTTAAACCTTAGGCAAATACCAATTAAACAACTGAAATGCATCAGATTTTTCTTTTAAAAACATTACAGTCATCATCCTAGTGTAATCATCAACAAATAGAATAAAGTATTTAGCACCACAATAGCTTTTTACACCCATAGGTCCACAAAGGTCAATATGAACTATATCTAAAGCATTTTCTGAAGTAAAAGTCTTGCTCTTGAAACTAGACTTTATCATTTTACCCAACTGGCATTGTTTGCACATCACATTATTAGGTTTCTTCAATCTTGGAAAACCTTTAACTTTCTTCTTTTTACTAATATTTACTAGATTGTCAAAGTTAACATGACATAGCCTCTTATGCCATAACCATACATTATCAAATTGTGCAATCAAGCATGTCTCTTTAGATAGATCTAAATAGAACAAATTACCTCTATTTTGTTCTCCACTTCCAATTGGTTCACCAATGGCATCAAGTATTTTAGCCTTTCTATGATGAAACTCCACTTAGTAACTAGTGCTATTAAGTTATGCAACACTTAACAAATTATAGTGAAGAGCTTCAACCCAATAAGCATTTTCACAAGAGATCTTATCAATTAGCTTAATTAATCCTTTAGCCTTTACAAGACATGGTGCATCATTACAAAATGTAACACTTCTACCTTTTTAATTATCTAGGGTTTCAAATTTACTTTTATCACTAGTCATGTGATGTGAGCAACCACTATCAATAATCCATTTATCACCTTTTCTCACATAAAAGATAAGTGCAGTTTTCTCATCTTCATTAGAATCATCTTTCATAGAAACATAAACTACTTCAATTTCAAAATCATCATTATTAGTGTCAGTTTCTTCTTCAACAATATAAGATGAGGATCTCTTACCTTTATCCTTGTAGTCCTTGTACCTTTGGTAACCTCTATTTTCTCTCTTATCCTTGTACTTTCTTTCTCTTTCCTCATCCTTTTCATTCCTGTCAGGACATCTTGCAGCTATATGGCTAACTTTGTTATATGAAAAACATATGATAGGAATTTTACCTTTATATTTGTCTTTTCCTCTTTTCAATCTTCTGGCTATAAGAGCTTCAAGATCCTCTAGTTCCTCATCAGAAGTGTCACTATCACTTTCACTATCACTTATACATTTTTCTTTTTCCCTCTTAGACTTTTGGAAAACCATTTGTGACCTAAATGCAGATTCAACATTAGCAATAGTGTAGCTATCATAGTTAGAAAGCTCAAAAGTAGTAAGCTTACCAACAAGACTTTCTAGTGTTAGAACATTACCAAGGTTACATCTAGATTCTTGAATTGCTTAAATTTTGATGGCATGTGTAGGAAGAAAAGTTCTCAATACCTTTCCAATAACAATTTCATCATCAATAGTTCCATTAGATCCTCTAATAGTATTGACTACCTCCTTGATTCTACCACAATATTTGGCAATATTTTCACCTTCTTGCATTTTCATTTCATCAAACTTACCTCTCAAGCTTTTAGATTTTTTCCTTAGTACATTTGCATCACCACCATAGATATTTGCAAGAGTGTCCCAAATTTTTTTTGCATTTGTGCAATCTTTAATGTCTTCAAATTCAGGATAGCTTAAGGAAGATGCAATCTCCAACATTTCTTGGTTGTGTTCCTGTTTAGCTCTCATTTCCTTGGCAGTCAAAAGTGTAGAAGGTGTAACATAGTCATGTTCAACATAATATTGCACTGAGTCACCAATACTAGCTAGATGCAGTTTCATCAAACTCTACCATGCAAGGAAGTTCTCCTTATTCAACTTCAATACCTCCTTTTTATAAATCTTGATCATTTTCTTCAAGTACCTTTATAATTTTTTTGTGTAAGCACCAAAAGCTTTGATACCATTTGTTAATATGATTTAAAACAACATAGAGGGGTGGGGGGGGGTGAATTAGTTGTTCTTAGGTCTAGACATATCAATTGAACTTTAAAATACTTCAACAATCTCAGATTTAATCACCAACACTATTCGGTCATTAAAGATTGTATGTCATAAATATATAAGAATGCAACCCACTATCCAATAGTATTTAACCTCCAAAACATAGAAATGTTCAAACAAAAACATTCACACAAGTATGACACAAGCATTTATAGTGGAACCCCAATCTGGGAATAACACTTTGTAACATGTTACTGACATTTTTACTCTTCTGAAGTGAGCTCTGTGAAAAGCCAACCTTGTCAAAGGTTTACAAACACATTGCTAGGTGTGACCCTGTTAAAGGATTTAAACCACCCTATTAGGAGTGAGGCTTGTTACAGGACTTAAGTGCATTCCACCATAATACAACCATGATTAAAGGATTTAAACAATGACTATTAGGTCAACCTTGATTAAAGTATTTAGAATGATACAATGGTTAAAAGGTAGTAGTAGTATCTGATCTAAAAAATATACAACTCACTTTGCAAATAATAGATCTAATTCTCATATATATGTTGGCTTACTGACTAAGTTCCATTTCCATCTCCATCATTGATTTTCTCATAAATCCCTTCAAGAAATCACAACTCTAATTAACTCTTTCACCTTCATCCTTTCTGCTTAGACTTATCAATCAATAACATCAACAACTCCAGCATCTCTCTTTAACCTTGCACTTAGGTTTTCCTTTATACCTCTTCAATAGGTAGATCCATCTTTTGCCACTTAATCTCCTCTGGATATTTTAGGTTTAGGTCAAATTCATCAAATCCTTTCAACATTCATGTTCTTCATCCATCCTTATAGAAACATCTTCAATCTCTTTATTGAAATCACAATAAAATGGTTTATCGTGCATTAAATTCTCCATACATTCAATCAACAAAGTCAACACAATTTAATAAATCCAAGAATTCAACTAAGTTGGCTAGGAATCTGTATTCTCCCTTAAATGTAAATTACTAAAGCTCGGTCAATACTATGTTCAACTCCTCGGTCATCACTATGTAGCTTGGTCATCTCTTCAAAGTGTCTCCCTCGGCTAATGCTGTCACTCAGCAATAAACTGATGTTCGGTCAACACTGAAATTACGCAGCGTATATTGTGTTAGGATTAACAAGGCAGAAATAACAATTATGTGCAAATATAACTAATATCAGAAAATAATAAACCACATAGAATAGAACACAAGACACACAGATTTAACGTGGTTCACCCAATCCCTGGGCTACGTCCACCAATAGCGAGTCCAATATTATTATTATCCAGTGATTACAACCTGATTACAATCCGTAATCCCTTACAGCCCAATTCTGTCACAAGTACTAAAATCATACATAATAAAAATCCCTAACCCTAAGCCATATTATACAATATTTTCCCGCTTTAGGGTTAGAATGAGTTATAAGTAGTCGGCCCAAATAACCGAAAAGTAGTCGGCCTCAAAAAAATTTTCCGGCGAGGTTGGGAGGAAAAGTGTACAGTACTTTCCTGGATAGTACTTTCCTGATTAGTCACCACAAGCTAACATATTGACTCTCGGTCGACACTAACATCACTCAGCTTAAACTAGATTTCTTCACTTTTTCTCAGTTAAGCCTACTTGTTCAGTCTTGCTTCTTACTTAGATAAACAATACATTATCTTATCATTGTGCCACATAATCAAGTACTCATTGAAGTATCAAATAACTCAAACTTTCTCTAGATTCTATTGTTATCACCCTTGCCCTAATCCTTCTCATAAATGAATAGATATAGTACTTTATTAGATAGCAACTGTCTTACCAGTTAAGGTTTGACATCAATGACAATACAACTATTTCTTCATTTGCAATTTCCAACATTTTTTTCCTCTAATTTTAATATATGTTATAGATGACATTTATAACTAGTGCTTAAAAGAGGAAAGCTTAGTTTTGGATGTATATATTCTCCCTTATAACTACTCAAAGTTGAACTTTATTGAAAAAATGGTTAGTACTCCCCTCAGGATTCATGACATGGCTTAACCGCCTCTTGTTTCTTCTATCAGTCTAGTGGTTGTATCAGGCATTAAAAGGTCAATATTTTGGTGTAACGGTAACCACTACTTGTAACAAGTGGTATCAAAGTTTGGTCAGAGGTTCGAGTCCCCTCAGGTAATGCTGATGGGGAGATTGTTAGCAAAATGGTCAACGCTCCCCTCGGGATTCATGACATGGCTTAACCGCCTTCTGTGCCTTCTATAAGTCTAGTGGTTGTATCAGGCATTAATAGGTCGATCTTTTGGTGTAACGACAACCACTACTTGTAACAAAACTTATCTATAAATCAATAGTTTTCATCCATAGGAAAAATTCCCTTATCAAACCTACACCATTCAGAAAAAAAGTTACACATTCTTTAAGAGGACTCTCTCCTCTACTGTTAAATATAAATTTTAATTTTTTCTCATATGATTTTCTATTTTTTTCTCTTTTTGAAGAAACATCTTGTCAAATGTTAAAATACCTACTTGCAGTATTTTCAAATTATAATATATTAGATCTAATCAAAATACTAGAAAACTTGTATGATGATAACCGTGAGTGTGAGCTCTACAAAAGGGTATTTTTATATTTTTTAAAAATATCATTAAAAAGCGTAAGAGTTATTAAAACATTTCTTTCTTGAAATAATTTTATTTCTTTGGTAATATGACCCAAATTGGTATAAAAAATGCATTTAATCCAACACTAGAAAGCAACAGTAGAGCACACATACCATCTACCTCTATCAAAAACCAAAATGCATAAACTAAACTAGCACTGCCACTTGGTATCAAAAACCCAGGAGATAGTCTTAAGATAATCCAACTTAAAAAGTAACTTATGCCACACAAGGCTAATAAAAATAATTAAAGTTTAAAAGATAATATTGTAATTAAAAAAATTTATCCCAACAATCAGTCTTTTTATCAATAACATCACCATTCACATTCCTACCCCAGTCTAGTTGCAGAGTCATTTGTCATCGCATAAGCGCTTGGAAAGCAACATGTCATCCACACTTCATTCAGGAACTTGAAGAGCTCATGATTTCCTCCCATAGAATCCTTCCCCTTCGAACCCTTCTCATTGAACAAATAGAGAGTGGTAGCTGAAGCATGCATAACCTTGAGGTAAAATTTTCTAACATCAACGAGTCTCCTGTTGGTGTTGTCCAGCTCCCAGCTAAGTTTGTCCACTGTATTCTCCAGGGAAGCAATTTGATATTTTATTCTTCCCACCAATCTTCATCCCATGGTGTCTTTTCCATCATTGGGTTCCTTGTCCACCTTAGTCTCCACAGTCGTGGTGGTTTGAATGTCATTTTTTCCCTCCTCCTAGTTAGAGCCATTGTAAGACTCATCCCAGCGAGGAGAACCCACTGAAGCATCCTCCTGATTCATTAGCTCTTTAATAGCTCTTTTACCTTGACCTTTAGCTATATGGGAGGAGCAGCAAGAAGAGTTGGGTTGGGGATCAGTATCCATAGGGAATTCCAGAATAATGATGATCTTGTTATGCTTCTTGGAGGGAGGTTTAGGGGAATATTCAAGATTAAGGTCGTGCTTGGAACCAACCAGTGAATTAGGAGTAGGTTGGATGTTAGAGGATTTATGGATGGCAGCATGGGTGGAGAAACCCTTAGACCCTGAGGGTGTGGAGAAGCCCTGATTGAGGGAGACCGAGGGCAACAAAGGCTGCTGGGAAGTTTGGGTGATATGTGCAATGGGAGGAGGGCATAGGGCACGGTGAAAATTAAACAATCTAAGGATTAAACCCTGGTGGAGGTAAACAATTTTTTTTCCCCAATGATATAGCTTCATTAACATTATTAACATTAGACTATAGGGAGTGTAATAGATAAAATGGTAAAGAAATTAACATTTTATGCCTAAAATGGTTTAAGAAGGGAAGATGGTAGATATAGACAATATTGTAGTGACCCTGCAGAGTGAAGTACTTGATGATTGGTTTGCACATTTTCAGCCAGAATTTTGAAAGGTCAGAAATGTTGTAGTCCCCATTCTTAGACACCAAGCTTTCCTCGTTCTTACAACATTGAACAAAATCAATTTTGGCCTGGGCTTTAGAGGTTTTTTTCCCATTTTCTTCCTATTGTTGGCATCCCATTAGCTTTATCGATGACCTACTCCTTGATCTCAAATGTAATCCAATTGAATGTGAGCTTTCTTTTGTTCCAAGTCTTTGCAAAATACTGAGCGATCATTTCATCGTGGCCTATGAGGTTTTCCATGAAGGGAAGAATCCCTCCCTCTTTGCAAAAGTACATGACCATGGGGTCAGAGGAAAGCTCTTCATCTATTTTGTGAGGTTCAATCTGCTTCATATCACCACCCATCTTCCCCCTGATTAGTAAAGCATTTCACACCCTGAAAGTCACTAAGATGACATTGCGTCTAGCCCAATAGTTGTAGTTGCACAGGAAACCACTAAAATTGAAACTAGGGTGGTCACCCACAAAACCACTAAAACAAGAACCAGAGAATAGTGTTTTAGCAAGGAAGTTGTGAAGAATGGTTAAGTGATGGTCGTATCTTAGTCTTAAGGTCTTATCACCTTGGGCACCATAATTAGGGTAATAATTTCCTTTTTAGCTCATTAATCACTGCCAAAGATGCCAATGGGGTCAACATGTGGGAAAAACATTATAAAATGTGGAGGGCGTCATTAAAATCTTGCCCAAATGTCTTGTAATCCTCCATAAATTGTACTTTCCTTAGAATCCATTCCAAATAATAATGACTCGTAAAAGGTAATATTGTACCTCTATGCCACATCAACCCCCTATTAGGAATAAAGCGAACTTTGATAAAAGCTATGTGGCAGTTGAGAGCAAAACTAGCACTAGTGGTAGAAATGTGATAGCACCAGGGCCCACCCTTTGGCTCCCAAACTAAGAGCCAATTTTTAAACATATTGGAATCTAATGCTAGCATCACTCATTTCTTGCCTAAGCAGGTCTTGAATAGCCTTGGACATTTGACTGACAGCCCTCCAACACCATAACTCGTTGAGCTATAGACCAACAGTAGCCATGGCATCCGCCACAGAGTTACCTTCCCTATAAGTGCACATGATGTTGTCCATGTAAGTGACTTCTATTAAACCACGTATATGAGATAAAATATAGTTAACTTTCTATCCAGCGCTTTCATTTCCTTTAATAGCTTCAGTGATGACTTTGGAGTCCTCTTCAATAACAATGTTGGTGTATCCCAGAGTGATGGAAAAATTCAGATTCTAAAGGAGAGCCATACCCTTGGTCTGATTAACAATATGGTTTTGAAGGGGACTAGCATAAGCAGCCACTAATCGTCCCTTGTGATCAGGAATGATACCTCCTCCTACTTGGAGCCCCCCATGAAAAAAACCATTGAAATTGATTTTGAACCATGAAGCCTGGGGTTGTGATCAAATAATAGCCTCTCAAGCTGTGAGCATGGTGTTTTCAAATCTTGAAAATCCCTTGCCAATACCCCATACCTTGGCAAGTTCATAGTCACAATCAGAGGGGGGATAGTAGGACTTTTTCAGTGGGAAGCCAACAAGTTATCTTGTAACAGTTTAAGATCCAAGTGGAAGACCTCAGTTATGGTGAGCTCAGTCTCCCTAAAGATGCTATTATTATTCTCCTTCCACAGAATCCAATAGAAGATATGAGGGATTTCATTCTATAGGAGTTTTATCATGGGGTGTTGGGAAGGGGAGTACCAGTCATGAAACTTGTCCTGGATATCCTTGTTAGAAACCCACATGATATTTAGTTGGGATAGGATCTGCTACTAGATCTCAGTGGAAAACTCACAATGTAAGAAAATATGATTTATACTTTCCTCCTCCTTTTAACATAAGCAACACCTATTAGAAAGGATAAATCCCCTCTTAGCCAAGTTGTCAAGAGTGAGGATTTTGTTGTGGAGCACATTCCACCTAAAAAAATTCACTTTAGGGATTAATTGGGGGATGCCAGAGTTTCTTCTACCACATGGTGTCAGTGATCTCAGTAATTAGAAGACTGTAAGCTATTTTGACAGTAAAGCCTCCATCTTGGGTGTGTCACCATAGAAGTCTGTCAGGACGGTCCATCAAAGGAATGTAGATAGAACACAACAATTCACTAAGTTTGGTAGCGAGATTCACAAGGTCTGGTCTATCCTGCAGGATAGAGAGAAGGTTAATCCATTTACCATTGGTGATAAAGTTTGAGACTAGGGGATCAACTCCAAGAGTAAGGGTGTTTCTTAGTTGGGAGAAACGAGAGGTAGCACGATTAATATCAGGCAACCAAGGGTCCTCCTAGAACCAGATATCCTTACTATTTCCCAATTTCCAAATGGCCCCCTTCTCCAAACTGCTTCTACACTTGAGAATGTTGTTCCAACTTTTGGATCCCTTGTGGTGACCCTGTTCTATGAAGAGTTTACAAAAGTGACCACCATCTAAGTACTTGGCCTCCATAATTTCTCACCAGTCAATAAATCCCATGACCATTGTCCAACCCACCTTGGACAGTAGAGCCCTATTGAGATTGTGAATTTTTCCTAAACCAAGATCACCTGGAGATTTAGGTAGGCAAAACTTGTCCCAACTAACCAAGAGGAGACATTTATTTTCCTCGGATCCAAACCAAAGGAAATTACATTGTATTCTTTCCAGTTTATCAGCCATGAAACCAGAGATTTTAAAAATAGAAAGGAAATAGACAGGTATGCCTTGAAGAGAAGCAGCAAGGAGTTTGATTTTACCAACACTACTGAGCAACTTACCTTTCCATCCCGCCGGCTTCTTTTGGGTTCATTCCAGAATTTTGTTCAAAAATTAATTCTTCACATGTTTAATAGTCAATGGGAGCCCAAGGTAAGTGGAAGGAAGAGAATCAGCCTGGCAGCCGAGAATCTTCAAGCTTTTTCCCTGAAATTTAGGATGACGAATGATAGGAATTGAAAAAAATTTCGTCTGTGCCTCTGTACCATACGTTTCATCTAATGTTATACCAAAATGTAATCACAAAGTGTGAAACGAGTAAAGTTTATGTTGAAGAGGTTCATGTCAAGAAATTCATGTCAAGAAATGGGTCATTTATTAAGTCATTTTAGAATTTCATGGGATCATGTCAATAAATGATAGATTTTCTAATCTGCATTGTAATGTATTCGACAAAGACATTATATAACATTTGTAATCAAAATTTCGAAGGGAATACAAAGGGTCATGGGTAGGTGAACGGTTTGTAATTGTCAAGAATTTGTCATTAAATAGACATAAATGTAATCGATCAAAGCAGAGAGACAAGAAATTATAGGACATACAAAAAAAGTGAAAAAGGTTGGAGGAGTCGGGCTCTCAGCCTGAGAGCCATTCATTTATGTTTGCATTCGAATCATTTAAATGTTTTGGGATCCCGATTTCATGTATGAGAATGAAGTTGATAAATGGCATTCACAAATTTCATGGAGTCGTTCTATCTTTAATGAAATGTTTTATGTAGCTCATTGTTAATGGAGTTTCCTACGCTTCTATGTTATTTATGTTTCGATTCTTTTATGTAAGAACGTAACAGTGAATGGCATCGGGTTTTGGTTTAATAGTGCTTAGAATCGGATTTCATGACAGTGATAATGAAGAGTCTTTCTGGTTTATGTGTCGAGTTTCCCTGACAATCCCGATTTGGGACATTAATGGTCATGTTTTTCTTATTTGTTCTAGTTTACAACAGTCCCGATTTGCGATGATGGTAATCGGTTTTGTTTGACAGAGAAATTTTTTGAAACCGTTTGGTAAGCCATGAAGGTATTGACGTCTACAACGGTTTTAATGGTTGGTTTTTTTGGCAATAGATTTGGTTAAACTCGATTGTTAATTCTTGTGTGCATTGAACCCAAAATGGTTCGTGCATGGAAATAGGGCACAGTTTTTAAGAAATTGTTATACATTTATTGTATCGAATCATCCAGTGGTTATCGGGAGGTTGGTAAGTTGGGTATGCAGCATTGACCAAAGTGAGAGATGGAGTGTCGACAGTCATGTTCGAAGGAGATCAAGAACTCTAAGTGCAGTGTTCTATGTCTTTAGGGACCGTTGAGTGATATTAGATGTCACTCCCGAAGTCGACCACACAGATCATCTTATTTTGATCTCGGTCTTTGATTAAAGGAAAGGTGGTGAACTTATATTATCTCCCATGCATGCTCGTATTAAGTCTGACCCGCGAAGTGGTGGAGTGTACTCATAAAATGTATACAACCCACATGACATGCAGGAATCAGTGAATTGGATTTTGGTGAGTTCGACTCAGCGATGTTATGGAACATAATATCAAATGGATATTACTTTCATTTGGGATAGTGGAAGGATTGTGATAGATCAGTAAGATATACAAAGTTAAGATTGTCGTGGATTATGAGCCTCTAAAAATGATTTTTTCAGTAAGATGTCCATATTTGAGATATCCTCGATGTAGATTTGAGTGAGGCATTGCCATAATTGTAGAATTAGAAGATTGTCTTGATGCTTCTTGACATCAAGGTCGAAGATCATGCCATCCCTATGGAATTTTTTACCAGTAATGGGGATACTGGTGACCGTGGAGATGACTTTTTCCGTCATAGTAAACTGGAACCCATTAATTTAAATGCTTCCTTCATTCCGATTCTTAAGAAATAAATTAGTGACCTCCTAGCTGCCACCATATAGTCTCTCCATGAAAGGAGTAATACCACCCTTCTGCAAAATGTCTCCAACAATACTTCCTTTTTTCTATTTTTTTACAATATGTGGGTTCCCTCTTGATTCTTTGGCTACCCATGGTGAGATTCTACCTAACACAGGCATTGCACTTCAGGAAGCTTCTGAACCAAAAGAAAATAGGGGTGTTGATATTACACTTGTATTTTCTTCGAAGCTTAGAGTGAAAATGAAAACTAATGCATGTGTCTTTGGCTCTCTTAAGGACCCAAAAAGAGTGTGGAATGAATACTTCATAATTGTAGGTAATAAAATTAGTGTACTTCCTATCCTTAAAATATATCAATGGAAAATATGGATTAAATGTCATTATTATCACATATGGATCCTTCCCTTCCATGAATGAGATCGCATGTGATCAAAGCCTTCACCACCTACGGGACATCCTTTCCATTATGTCACCTCACCATATCTTTTTTCCTAATAGCCACGTTGGACAGGGCATTAGCCACTTGGTTCAACTCTCTGAATACGTGAAAATATATACCTTCTCAAAGGTTTTGAGGATGATCCGAGTCTCTATAATTATTTTATGGATAGTCCATGAAGGGGAGGAGCCTTTGAGACATCTAATAATATTATTAGAGTCACCTTCAAAGCATAGGTAGTTAATCCCCAAATCATGAGCTTGCTTGGTGATCTAGAGGGAAGCCATGGCTTTAGCATAATGATTTGTTTGAGTACCAAGGGGAAGGGAAATAAAAAAAGTACAGGAACCATGGCAGTTTCTCATCACTCCTCCACTGCCAGTCGGACCAAGATTTCCCTTGGTTTCCCCATCAAAGTTATCATTATGCCATCCCACGGGGGGAAAGAGCCAAGTGAAATTATCCCTTCTACCATCAACTTGATTTGAAAGGAGATCAATGCAGTTACCTGAAAAAATGTTAGAACCACTACAAACTGACAAAATTTTAAAAAGAGCCTGAATAATTTTAGAAGAAACCACTTTGGAATGAGCATGTATATCTCTAAAATTTCTATTGTTGTGCTCCTTTCAAATTCCCTAAGAGAGATGGGGAAAGGCCTAGGACTAGATTTTTCTAAAATCGGGAGAGGAAGGGAACAAGGGAGTCCACTGGGAAAAATAGTCATGGATACTAAGAGGGAAAACCTAGACCTAACTAAAAGAGGAGAGGAGGGAAAGCCAGCCGTCCATGAAAAAGGGGTAGTGGATAAAGAGATGTTGCACATACTCAAAATTAGATTTATAGAGGACATACATATTGGGAATGGGAATGCCCTACTTAAAAGGTTATCAATAGTGAGAATATGGTTCTAGAAAAACAACCAGAAGAAGATGTTCATCTTAGAGATTAAACTAGGAAACTAAGATTTAGCCCAAAAAGGGGGAGGGGAGGGAATGGGAGGATCCAAAAAGGCCAAGGCAACTAAGAATTTCCAATTAGGAGAGGATTCCCAAACTAAGACATCTGAGGATCGAGATAAGACACAGATCGAGATAAGGACATAGATCGAGATAAAGATAGGGATCAAGATAAGGATAGGGTTGAGAGAGAGCTAATGAGGGGTTCCAAGTCTAGTGAAAGAGAACAAAAGTTAACCTAGTCATGACCAGCTTTGTAGTTACAGACTTGAGTCCTGAAAAAGTAGTAAGAAAATATCCTTCCATCTATTGAAGGACTCCACATTATCTAGAATCTTGAAATAGAGCTAGTTTTCATTCCAAAAGTTAATAGATTATCCATTTCCCACTTTCTATTTGGCATGAGAGGTAGAAATATCTTTGGTCTTGAGGAGACCATTCCAATTAAAGGAGCCTTTAGGAATATCATTTTATCATAAGAGATTATTCAAAGAATCATTGGAGTGGAAATATTTAGAAACAATTATATCATGTCAGTCTCCCATATCCTGAAAAATGTGCCACTTATTTATCTTGAAGCACCTTATTGAAGGCCCTAGTACTCTTGATACCAAGTCCACCATGATGCTATAGAATGCAAACTCTATCCCAAGAAATAAGTGGAAGCCTCTTGTGGTCTGTGGTCCTAGAGCAAAGAAATCTTTTCTGAATGTTCTCCAATGCTTCAACAAATTTTGGTGGAATTGTGAAGAGACTCAAAGAATTAGTAGAAAGGTTTTGGAGAGTAGATTTCAAAAGCTATATCTTCCTAGCCTGACTAAGCATCACACACTTCCAACCAGCCAACTTCCTATTGAATTTGTCAATTAAACTATTCCAAAAGGACTCACAAGGTTTCAATCCCAAAGGAAGACCCAAATAGGTCGAAGGAAAGATATCTATACTACAACCCAAGATCTTTGCAATCCTTTCCTTCCTTTCAAGGGGGGTGTTTATTAAATAAAAAAAAATCTTGTTCCAATTGATAAATCATCCTATTACATTTGAATAAATATTCAACAGAGTTTTCATGACTTTAGCTTCTTTTACCATGACCTCTACCCCCAAAATAGTGCCATCAATGAATTGTTGATGAGAGAATTTAGAGTTCCTAGAGGAAGGGTTAATTCCCTACAAGGAACTAGAAGAAATATTTACTGAAATAAGTCTTTTGAGGCATTCAACCACAATAATAAAGAGAACATAAGAGAATGGGTCACCTTTTCTGAGGCTTCTGGAGGGTTTAAAGAAATCTGACGAGGACCCATTGATCAACAATGGCATAAAGGGGGATGAGACCAACTAGTAGATGATTCTGCAAGAGCCATGGTTGAAGCCAAAAGCTTCCAAAATTGTCAACAAAAGTTGCCAATCCACCTAATCATAAGCTTTGGAGAGATCGAGCTTAATGAAGAATCCTTCCTTGTTCATTGAAATAAGGGAACGTATGACCTAATGAATAATAATGATGGATTTAAGAATCTGTCTCGCTGAAATGAAACAAGATAATTGATGCGCAATGAGAAAGGAAAGAAACTTGAAAAGGCTCAAGGAAAGCAACTTGGAAATGATCTTGTAAAAAGAGTTGCATAAGCTGATGGGTCTGAAATTCTCCATGGCCTCTAAACCTAGAATTTTGGGGATGAGAACCAAGAAGGTAGCATTCAGCTCCTTGATAATGTTCTTGGAACTAAAGTATTCCCAAATAGCTTGAACCACATCTTTGAAAACTTCCCCCTCCTTAGAGATAGAGCGGAGAGATTTATTTTTGTCTTTAGAGATAATCTTTGGAATGTTACCCAAAATCATGGCCTGGTCTTCCAAAGAGAGGTGATGGTCTTTAGATAAGAGGGAAGAGAAGAAAGAAACAAACTCATTGGAAATGTCCTTGTCCTCTAAAAGAGTCTATTCCTCCCATCTGAGTTTGTTGATTCTATTAGTAGCTTTTTTCTTCATAGTGTTAAGATACAGTAACCTTATATTTTTGTCCCCTTCTTTCAACTAGATGGATCTAGACCTTTGTTTCGAGTATAATTCCTCCTTTCCAATCACATTATGATAATCATAAAGTAAGGTTTCCTCCTTTTGAAGGCGGTCATGATCAGATCCAAAGTTCTGAATCCCCCCTTGAATAAGATTAAGGTCTATAAGTATCTTGGCTTTGGAAGA
The DNA here is from genome assembly GCA_027943335.1 of Chamaecyparis obtusa. Classification (NCBI taxonomy): domain Eukaryota; kingdom Viridiplantae; phylum Streptophyta; class Pinopsida; order Cupressales; family Cupressaceae; genus Chamaecyparis; species Chamaecyparis obtusa. The sequence continues at coordinate 100,063 of BSBK01003725.1, read as the reverse complement.
GAAGATATTACTAAACTCATTCCTATTCGAAAGCTTGATGTTATTTTTAACATTCTTAAGTTTTTTTTCCATTCTAAACATGGAAGAGGCGTCAATATGAATATCCCACCATTCCTTTAAATTATTCATCAGGTCTGCGTGGGTGGAACACATTTTTCAAATTTGAAGGGAAAACATCTCTTAATAGTTAGGGGATCAAGGATAAGAGAAAAGAGGGAATGGTCCAAACCAATTCTAGCCAGGGTCGAAAGAGTACAAGAGAAGAGATGAAGCCAATGAGGGGTAATAAGAGCATGATCAAGATGTACCTAAATACAACCATTACCAGTTCTTATATTATACAAAGTATAAGCTTCCCCATGGAGGTCTAGGTCGAAGAGAGCCTGATCATTGTTGAAGTCCATAAGCTCCATTCTACTTTCCAGGTCTAGAATAGTCCCTCCAATATTTTCTACTACTTTAAGAGGAGTGTTAAAATCTCCCATGATAATCCATATATAGAACTGGAAGGCACAAGTAATACTCCTAATCCTCTCTCAATACTTGGATCTAGCCTTTTTTAAATTAGGAGCATAAACATTAAAAATTAACCAACTATCATTATCACATTTACTTATGAATTTAAAAAATAGAAGATTACCTTCCTCATGTATGACATCCCATTTGAAGATAGCAGAACTCCAAAAAATAGCAAGGCCCCCAGAAGCCCCATCAAAGCTAGTTCCCACAACCTCCATGGATTTTGAGAGTTTGAGACTTTCCACTTTCTATTTATTCATCTTTATTTCCTGAATCATAAAAAAATCCAATTTATGATCCCTAATCGTATTCCTAATAATGTCTTGCTTATGTGGTCCATTGAGAGCATGAATGTTCCAAGAGATAATCTTCATTTCTTCTTTGAGGAGAAGGCCCTACAGAAGGTAATTTGAGTCCTTTCCATGATATTATTACTAGCTTCTTCTTCTTCTTCTTTGATTTGGCTGCCTTTCTTCACTCCTAGTATTCTGGGTTTGGTTCCCACATTAGCTTTTTTTTTTACTTCTTTTTGCCACCGGCAAGACAAGAGACGTCCCTGTTGTTCTTTTTCTTTCGTTTCTTTGAAACCAAAATCCATCCTCCATCTTTTTTTCCTTCCTTGAATTTGATGAACAACACCTCCATCTTAGAAATCTATCTAGGAGAGACCGATTTGAGTAGTTGCCCCATCTTAGAAAGCTAGCTAGGAGAGCCACAATTTTTGCTAGATACCAAGATCTTCTTGGTCGGGGAGGGGATAAGGGTATTACAAACTTGTTTGTCTTGGAGCTGAGCACCATCTGGGGTATTAAATCCCACAAGGATTGGGATAAATTATCCTTCCTCGACATTCTATATGTTAAGAGAGTCTAGAGCAAGAGAGATGTAGAGGGAAGTAGAGGGATGAAACCACTGACAACCTCAATATCCTCCTCCCAAGAAGAAAGGAAACTCTCATCATTAACTATAGCTTGCTCAAGGACTTTCAAGGAAGGGGGCTCATCAGCATTATTGAGCACTATGTTCTACTTCGAACCATTTAGCAGAGGGGTCCACTCATTGACTTCCTTCTGGAGTGGAACATAATCCTTATTAGCAAGAGCTTCTTCCTCAGACAATCATGTCATTTCCTTTTTCTTCCAAGCTTTCTTTTGGGCTTTTCTAGCTTTTTCCTTAACCATAAACTCTAGGAAATCCTTGGCTAGATGACTCACCTTCTTGTAGTGAAAGGAAGAAAAAGGCACACTTTCATATTCAAGCTTCTACAGTCTTTTCCCTAGCTTACAATGAATCTCAATGATCTCTGGCATATATTTACCTTGTTCAACCCCAATGTAGATTCTAGCATAGGTCAGCCTACTTCTTGCTATGATAACTAGGTCAATCAAGAGGAGTTCCCTGGAAGACCTTGCAATACCATTAAAGAGATCCTCAAACCAAAACTCTATAGGAAATTTAGGAAGTTGAACCCACACCGGGGCCATTTATTGAACTATGATGCAAAATACATTTTCTAAAATTTTAATTGCATTACTCTTGTTTGTACATCCAAAACTAACATTCTTAGTGATCGTTTATACATGAGAACCTTCACACTAACATCAAACATTATACAGACTAGAAAATCAACCTCATCTAATCCAATTAGTGATTTGATCATATATATCCTCTGCGATAATTAATTACATCAATTAGGTTATGCTAATTAAACAAAATGTATAGAACACAACCTGTCGGTCTTAAAGTCTCTCCAATACCTTGCAGAACGATGTCAAAATGTGTGAAGCATTAGACAATGTTGGGAAAATAAAATCCAATGCATAAAGCTATGTAATAGCTATCAGAGATGTATGTCACTTATAAAGTGCAAGGATTAATTCACTTTTATCACGATCAACTTATTGTAACTTGTAGAACATGGTGTATTTGAGTGCCATCTCTTTTCAAAAAAATTCTTTCTTCCTCACTATCTTCTTATGTAATGCCTTCTAGGAACCCTAAAGAACTAAGAACCAGTATAACATAAGTGTTGATGTTTTCCTTTTTACTCAAAATATAACAATATGGAATTATATTATACATGAAGTGATGAATATGCACAAATGGATGACAAGAAACTATCTATGTTCTTTTAGGATTCCTAACATCATTACAATAAATGAGACTTAGTCACTTACATAAATGAAATTTTTGAAAACGTTAATCTACAATGAGTACATAGTTTCAAAATCAAATAAAAATTCTCGCATAATCCTTACATCAAATCAGATATGTATTTATTTATAAACAAATAAAATGATACTCAAATCACAAATGTATACTCTAAAAGATTACATCAATCACCATAGGGAGAATCCAATCTGACTAATTTAATTTTTATTATATTTACAAGGTGAGACAAGCACATAAATATAATGCATCATTGAAATACTAAAGAATAGAATTGGAACTGGAAACTTTCCTATACTCATATTATTTCCCATAAGACGATGAGAAATAAACAAGAAGGGCTATGCATATAAACAACAACAAAAAGAACTGCAACCGAATGAACCAATATCAAAGGTCTCCACTCAATACACAAGACAAACACTAGAGAAAGAAGAGATTGTCATTACATAGCCTCAGTATGGATTATCCTAGTCTCTCAAGACATCGGCCCCCATTTGACAACTCATGCAGAACCATAAATCCTTCCATGAAGACAAGGAAGTTCAAACATGCCAGCTCCATACATCTCATTCCCATCCTTATTCTGAACAAGCACTCAAACCATAAATAAAGCATTATTATTATCTTTTTAATTTTCTACTTCAATTTATTTATTATCACTTGATAACAACTTATTAATGATTTATTTTATTAGTCACTTTAAGAGCCCTTTCCCATTGAGAACAACTCTCTCTGAATGATTTTAATAAATATTTAGATATATTGATATTTTTATATTTTTAATTATTTATATTTAGCTTTTCATTTATTTTTTACTAGTAATATATATTCATATTAATTTAGAATGATAAAAATAGAATATATAAATATTACTAATTTGTAATATTAGTCTATATCTAAATATTATTTCTTATATAATTATAGTAATTTAGAGTCTTTTAGAAATTTTACAATAAGTTACTAATTTGTAATATTAGTGTACGTCTAAATATTATTTCTTATATAATTATATTAATTTAGAGTATTTTAGAAATTTTACAATAAGTATTTTTCATAAAATATAAAATAAAAAGCATTAAAATGAGCGAACTATCATAAAAGAATTATATGACAAGTACAATAGATCATAAATTCCTGGCTAGCCCACAAGGTTTAAATTTCTCTTTATATTGAAATATATTTTTAAATTTATTATCTTATTTTTGAATTTGAATTTTTTATTTTTTAAATAAAAGATAAAATAAAATTAAAAATCCCATCCTAGCTATTTTAATATTTTTTTTATTTTATTTTTTGTAATAATATCATTCATCCATCCAATAGTATCAATCAAAATAAATTTATTCAAGAACACTTGCTAACCTCTTCACAATGAGATAAATTTATGTTTCTCTAGATGGTCGTGGATGATTCATCAACTGGTTGACATATTTCTGGACTTTAATGCCATCAAATCCATTCTCTCGAGAAACAAGCAAAGATTTCAAAGGAGGTGCTATTTCAAAAAGACAGTTTAAGAGAGGAATAAGATCATAAAAGCGGGTTATATTTAAATGAACCCTGTTTAGATTCTCCAACAATAAATTTTCCTCACCATCATGCTCAAACAAGTATCTATGCATTGTATCATCAGATCACAACAAGAAAATTAAAATAAAGAATTAAGAAATTTTGAGTCAGAATATGATGAAAGAAAGCAATATACCAGACATGCAATTCCAAGGTTCCTATCAAAGAATTTTCCTCTTCCCTCCTCTAATATTAAACTAAAGGAAAAAGATGAAGTATTTAAAAACTAACAAATATTAGATGGAAAACACACTTGAAGAAAGCTCTAAATGAAGAAAACTACAATATTCTTAATCTCTTTAAAAAATCTATACTACAAGCATTTGTCAGTTTGTCATGCTCGTATTTTTGTTTGAAATATTAGAAATGTAATATTTGCAATAAATATAAATAATCTGATAAATACTCACCTCTGCATGTTCAAATTCCCAGCTTCGTCTATACATAGTCGTTTCAAGTTTGGAAATTCTCTTAGAATCGTTGCATCGCTTGAGAAGACCAACCCGTTCAAAATGGTAATTTTTTTGACTATTTTTAAAGTAGTAAATGCTTTAAGTGAATTATTTGTGCATAGACTTATACATGCTGGAAAGGAGAATTCCATCTCGATTTCATTAAGCATGCCATCAATATCCATTGTAAGTCTCACTAATCGTAGAAAATTCACTATTATTGCTTTGATTATAGAGGAAAGATTAAGAGAAATGAGTTTGTCCGAATAGATCATTAATCTCTCAATTCCACTGCAGGAAGGAAGGGTTAAAACTTTCAAACCTGGACATAAATGCAACATGAGATCCATGATATTGTCATTCAGCTTAATACTGCAAAGATCCAATGTTGTCAGATCTGTGAACCTAGCAGAACTGCCCGGTACGTTTGTCAGGAAGAACTTCTTCAGAGTCAAAGATCTGAGCTTTTCGCATAAAAAAATGGCTCCGAGAACCTAAACTTCAACATAAAATTGTGAATGGTTATGTTCAATCTTAATCTCTTGCACAGATTTAAGAGTAGTGATGTGAATCCAATCAGAAATCTTGTCACTTGTACACTCTAAAGCATTGTTAAACTCAAAAAGTTCAAGATTACCAGAATGAAGCTCAAAATTACTATCTATTATATTTCGCATTTTAGCTCAGCTATGTGATGAATAGAAGAAATCTCCTGAAAATATTAGGCTTTTTACTGATCTCCAAAAGAATTGGCATCTTTTTGAGATCAGAGAACAATGCACTTCTTCGTTTAGAGAAATTTTAATGAGAATGGTGGTTAGTATGTTATTAGGCAAATCATTTAGGGTTAGTCCATTTCATTTCCAAGCCATATCTTCCCTAGCTATTTTAGTATTGTTCTATGAGTAGATATTTACATTTGGTAGGTTTTTCTTGGAATGTTAGATTATTTTATATGAATAAAATGATATTAATTATTTCTTTAAACTTAATACAAAATCATTTTTACAATATTAATTTGAAAATAAATTAATTAAAAAAATATTAATATAATTAGTAGAGACGCTCTACAGTGAGAAATCCAAAACTTTTTCCATGCATCTCTGTAAATTGTGCTATTTGATTAAATCGTCACCCTTAATTTATAATACCTATTTTTAAACTTGATTTAATGTAGAGTACAGAAATATCGGTAACCAAATTAATCTGCACTACGTGCAAAACTATTTCACAATAATTTGCTACTGCACATATAATCACAGTTTTGTACTATTGTTTGGGAAAATAATTAAATCATGTGGCTCATAGTACTAGATTCTCTTTTGTTTTGCCACAACTTCTTTCTTAGATAAACTTTTTCTTTCACACAAGACTCCCGATTCTTGTTTATTTAAATCTTAAATTACCCTAGCAACTTATTTTACCTTAAAGTCTACAAATCAGCTGCCTAATTTGGAAAGTTTTGCATGAGAAGATGCATATCTTTTAAGAAACTCATATTTTTAATTTAATAGATATTTAAATTTATATATTTTCAATAATAAGTGTTTTAGGGTTTGTATTTTTGGTGATGTGCTTTATGTTTGTAGTTTATTGAATTACCTCGATTGAAATCTTGCGAGACATGCATTTTGCTGACCAGAAGAATGTGGAAAATGTAACTGATAGCTGTAGGCACGAAGGTGATGATAGGTATGACTTCAACTTGCATGGCACAGGGAGCATTTGATACAATGCTACAGAGCAACACTAAACTTCTTAATCGAATGAATGAATTTATCAAAGGATTAGATCAAAATGTACTTCACACATCAATGGGAAAGGCTACGGTGGCTGGTATAAGTCTGGCAGCCCCCCAGTGATTACGTAGGATTCGCTCTTCATGTTTTACTACACCCATGGTAAAAATATTATTCTACCGATTGACGAATGCCAGGTTCAACACTCTCGCAGGCGTATCCATGTGGTAAATGGATTTCAAGGAAGGCGAAAAGGTGGCTATACTTTGGTGTGGAGGTAGCGTGACAAGTACACTGACTGGAAGAAAACATTGTTAGGAATGAATGCTGAATGTTTGGTAGTCATTCTATAGCAATTGTTGTTGTATTCATGACTATGATTGTCACTGATGTCAACACAGTGATCTTCTGGAGACTTGTAGAGAAGTAGATAGTGTTTGGATTAGTGGACATGAGATATTGTAGTTGGAGCTATGCAATGTTGAGGATATACTCTTTGATATGTTATATGTTGATGGTTAAGAATGTAGATAGTAATTAATTTATTCATGGAAGTTATGAGCATTTTTGTGGAAGCAATATTTTGGCAATGTTTCTGAGTAGCGGTTTGTGGAAATCGAATGATATCTCCTAATCGAGATGGAATTTGGTTTTGCGTAGTTAAAGGGAAGTTAGAGACACATTGATAGTGATGTGGATGACAGTGCAAACTTTGAGGTTGCACGAGTGGAGAATTATTATATTTGGAAGCCAACAATTTTTGTGTAATTTTGATGTAGTGTGTGGAAACTTTTATTTTGTAATTTTGTGCTGACTCATTTGTAATTACTTGAGTGTGGTATAAAGGAAGGAATAATTTTCCTTGTTGTAGCATGATGAATATGGTTGAATATGAATATATGCATGAAGTGAAGAAAAGAGCTAATGCAGTTGTGAAAGCGAAATTGTGAAGGAAGACATGCAAAGTACAGAGATCTGAAATTGAGATCTGGTGTAGCAATGAGTGCGGTTTGGGAAAATGAGAAAGGAGGTAACTTATTTGATATTATTCTATTGAATAATCTTGAGATCAGTTGGACAGTGTGCTCAGTGATCTTGCCATTGAAGCTGTTTGGACAGTGGGTCCTTCTATCTTCCATAACTCTTAACAGGGTTAGAATCTTTTAACAAGGATTCAAAATCTCCTAACCAAGATTCATATGTACTGAATGTATTTCATAGGACTCCTAACAGAGTCCATCCTTTCATAAGGGATATTCATATTAGTGCAGGGTGTGTGCAAGATCATGAGGGGCCAAACTATGCCCTTAAGTGGCAATGAAAAATCAGCAAATCAGGGTTAGTCAACTTGACGTGAAAATTTCAACTAGCTATGAACCTAATATCAAAAAGTTGTAAGAATAGAATTGATAGAAAATTGAATGTAGTTTCTAAACTACTAGGCCTTTTTTGAGAAAAATTTTGTATGATTAGTGAAAAGTATAGATTTCAATGCAGCAGTACAAAAATTTCTGGAAAAAATAAGAAGTAGGTGTATGTCTGACCACCTTAATCATAATCAAATGATAATATTTTATTATAATATTTTATATATAAGTATTAGACTCATGCCCAAATGTGACGCATATTTTTTTGTAATTTTATTCGAAAAAAATAATTAATTATGAATTTTTTGTTACAACATTTTCAGAATAAAAAAATTCCCATGTCTGACCTCCTTAACTCATTCAAAACTTTACAAAATTCAAATTTTTTTTTTGTTTCCTTATAGTAGGTGAAGCATAGAATGTGACACATTTTTTGGATTTCAAAAATGTTATACTGTCTAAAAGTTATAGTCATTTTTCAATCAATATATAAATCAGCACTTTAGAGGTAGCTCAATTAGAAAATAACTAATAGTTACTTACCGAATTCAAAATTTGACAACAATTATATCAATAGAAAGCTGATAATCTCCTTAAGATACCCTTTTCATTTTATCAATTTTGGGTGAGAAAAAAGTCGTCAGCTACATTGTCAAAGTCTAGAACTTAGAGAAACAAGGGAAAAACATGTATTTGAGATATTTCAATAGTTGACCATGTAGGTTTGGTGCACAAAGCAATACCGAGCCTAATCGGGTACCCGATATTTTTGGGTACCTGAATATGATGGTAGAATTTTGAATTTTCACTTTCCCTCCACTTTCTCCCTCCCATTTTTCCATCCTTCATATGATATATTATATATAAAAAACTATATATTAGATATATTAAATATTATATAATATACATTTTACATTAAATATTATTTAATATATATTAATATTAAAAACTATATATTAGATTATATATTATATAATATACATTTTACATTAAATATTATTTAATTATATATTAATATCAAAAACTATATATTAGAATTATATATTAGATTATATATTATATATTAAATATTATATAATATACATTTTACATTTTAAATATTATTTAATATATATTAATATTCAATTTTATATTATATATCATATACTATATATTATTTTATATGTATAATATATTAATATGTATTTTACGACTATGTACGAAAGGTTGGAAGATTGCAGAAAAATCATGGATGGCCATTGAAAGAAGGAAAGGAAATTAATCATCCATTGAGGAAGAGAGAGAGTGAGAAGGTGAGAGAGAGATAGCTTGAGACAGAGAGAGAGGATGATGAGAGAGAGAGAGAGAGAGAGAGAGAGAAGGGGAAGGATAACCAATTCATTACAATATTAATCAGTAAGGAGAAAAGAAAACTTAAATAATATCATAGCAGGCATTAGAAATCCAAATTCTAATTAGGAGTTTTAAGCAAAGTGAGTAAGGTCCTGGATAGGGACATTACAGATCCACACTTTGTTTAGTAGATACCTCCAAGAACCCACATACACAAGAGTAGGTTTGAAGTAAGACTAAGATTTTTTATTGGTTCAAAAATATTACTATGTTGTACTTTTGATTAACATCCAATGATTGGATGTGAAATTCACAAATTTGATTATATTGCCATTGGTTCTATTTCAAATTTTGGAAAAAATGGATATTTGACATATGTTCATAAATTTAAGTCAACACCATTTTAAAATAACACATCAATTTATTTTTACACATTGAGAATATCATCCTTAGGAATTGAACTGAAATTGACATAGGTCATAGGAAATAAATGCCCCAACTATTTGGTGTCTTCTGCATTTGAGTTTCTTATTACGATCAAGAGAGGAATATTACTCTCCAAATAGTTTTGGACAGTAACATTTGTACTTCCTCTTCACAAATATATTTCTTCCCTCATCTTGTTGCCTATTGATACCGACAAAGTGAATCTAGGCATTTCTACCATGTAATGGGAGAAAAATGGTTTCCTCATTTATTGATATGTGTCTAAATAACACATGCAAGAACCTTTTCTTTGATATTTCTCACTAACACTTTAGAACTGAAAATGTTTACAAAAATTGGCATGTACTTGCATGAGGACATTATATATTATAGGAATCCCACATAGAAGTAGCTGGCAAGCCACTTAAAAAGTAGTAGCTGATAGGAAGTGGGATAATGTAGATGCTTTAATAAACCACTATCTTCTTTACTCAAGAAACATCTAGTTCATCTGCTCGACTAGGGCATGCTTGGGAACAAACAATCTCCATTTAAACTCAAGTCTTTGGAAATGCAGTTATATTTGTTAGTGGATAAGATACACCCATTGGATCTGCAATAATTTTATACTCACTGGAATTTCCATTTCTCTTCAATTGGGATACTCTTTCCAAAATTGCATCTACCCTTTTACCAATTTGGGAAATCAATGGGTCTATTTGTGGACCTCGAAGGAGTTGGTCACCTAAATGAGAACCTTGAGATGAATCAGGAACTTCCCTATGAAAAAGCTCAGTACCTTGAGAAGCTCTCCATTTGGTAGTTGAATTAAAACCTTGGACCATAGATGGTTTCCCTTTGTTGTAAAATGAGGAGTGAGACTGCCTTGCCAAAGGTGGCAATGAACTTACATTTGAGGGATATTGCCCAACATGAGTAACCTGGTTTCCCATGTCCTGTAAATGCAAGGCCATTGATGAATAGGCATTTCTAATAGAAATATTTGTGGTGCTAGAATGAAGTGCATGACCAAATTCTTTGTCTGCTAATGAACTAATTTGAGGCTTCATTTCACGTTTCTCTATGGATAATTCCACAACACTTGTTACTTCTCTATTTGAATTTTTTGTGATAGTGTACATGTGCACTGAAGAGCTTTTGTCACTACTTGAGCTACTAGCAGATGGTGAGTACTCATCATCATCATCTAATATAGGCTCACACACATATCTTACTTCTTTCCTTTGTCACTTTCCCCTTCCTATCTCTTCCTCCTTATTTGTAACTTCTATCATGGGTCCAAGAATCTCTTCCCACTCTTTCCCATTAACTGTGGGCTTTTACTCTTCGTCCTGAGTAATTGGCATACCTTGGATGGCACCAAAATAACCATTTTCTTCTGAAATGTCCTTTTCTCTCACTTTAAAATCTCTCTATTAAGAAGATTTTCTATATCTTCCTTTGTATATTGAATAGATGTAACTGCAATCCCATGTTCATCAAGAATATTCCTTGCACCATTGAGTAATATATCATGCAATTCCTTAATAGTTTCATTCTTAACAAAATTCATAAATAGATTTTCCATAGCCAATTTTCTTCTTGATCATTGCAATATTTTCTCCTCAACTGAACATTTTGTAATTAGTTGATATACAATCACATTTTTCTCTTGGCCAATCCCGTGGGATCGTGATTGAGCTTGTAGATCCACAAAAGGGTTGAAATTTGGATCTAGTGGAAGAGTATTATTAGCAAGAAGTTATTCACTACCATCTCATCTTTATAACAACTAAATTTGGATTCACTAGAAGCATTAAAGAATCTAGATTGGACTCTTAAAGAATTCTTTTTGGGTAAGTGCACAAAGATGGGGGACCAAAAAGGGGGTATAAGATGCCACTTTTTTCTTGAAATCAACAAACTCTAAACTTCAACAAGAAATTGAAGATAGTTAGACTCAAAATTTTGAGATGTGACAAAAACAAGAGTTGTAATACTCTGAATCTAGTTCCTAAACTGCTAACTTATTTTGAAAATGGTGTAGATTAAGGCCCTTCAAAATGGGGAGCACAAAAAGTGGTCCTATTTTTTGTCCATAAACATAACATAGCGTCTGGTGTGCTCCCCCTAAAATGTTAAAAAAAATTTTGAATTTTTTTAATCACTCTAGTGAGAAGTTAGCTAACACTACGTAGTTTATCCCAGATTTTTTTGGTAATTTTTTTTATTAACGTATAATTTTTTATGAATTTACTAAGTGCACACATCCTGAAAACATGAAATTTCTATGTGCTCCCCCTAGAAATCATTTAAAACTAATCAAAAATTAAATTTTATATTTTTTAAAGAGTGTAGAATGGAGTCTAGTTTCTAAAAATGCAACTGATTGCAAAATTTGAAAAATGAGCCAAAATCTATGCCCAAAATACTGCATGTTGGTTTTTAAAAAATAATGGACATACACATAAAAGAAATTAGAGTTGGAAAACTTAACATAATCAGAATTCAAAATAAATTATATGCTTAGATAGCTAATAGAGAGATCTACAATATCAGTCACCTGATTTTTACATTCTCAAGCCACAAGTAAACTTGATGAGGAGCACACAAAAAAAGATGTCATTTTTTGTATGTCTGCTGGAAAACACGTCTCGGGCCTATTTCAATCATCCAAGCCTTTGGGTTGGATCTCCAAGGCAAATCCAAGCTTTAGGAATGGTAAATTCAAATCCTTTAAAAAGTGCACACACCCTATAGGGTGTGCGTGCTATCAAAATTTATGATTTTCATAGCACGCAAGCCCTATAGGGCGTGTGCCCTATGTAAGATATAAATTCACATAGTGATGAGAAATATTCAAAGTGGAAGGAAGAGAGAGAGAGAGAGGAGAGAGAGAGAGGAGAGAGAGAGAGAGAGAGAGAGAGAGAGAGAGAGAGAGAGAGCTCTCTTTCTATCTCTCTACCTCCCCCATACTCTCTCTCTTTCTCCCCCTTATCACTCTCTCTCTCCCTCTCCCCCCTTCTCTCTCTCTCTCTCTCTCTCTCTCTCTCTCTCTCTCTCTCTCTCTCTCTCTCTCTCTCTCTCTCTCTCTCCTCTCTCTCTCTCTCTCTCTCTCTCTCTCTCTCTCTCTCCATAGTCCTCTCCTCTCTCCCCTTCTCTCTCCTTCTCTCCTCCTCTTACCCTTCTCTCCTATCTCTATTCTCTCTCCCTCTCCCCTTCTCTCTCTCCTTACCCATCTCTTCTATTCTCTGTGTGTGTGTGTGTGTCTCTCTCTCTCTCTCTCTCTCTCTCTCTCTCTCTCTCTCCTCTCTCTTTTCTCCCTTTTTCTTGTTTTACATAGGGTGTACGCCCTATAGGGCATGCATGCTATAGCGCACATGCCCTATTTAAGATGAGATGTAACATCTTTTTGTTTTGTATAGGGCATATGCCCTATAGCTCACTCGAGCTATGCAAAACTAGAAGAAACGGTCTTATTTGCCAAGGATCTCATGAAAGAGGCCCACTTTTTGTTATGTTGTCTGAATTCTACATTTTCTCTGACAAGCCTTTCACTTTTCATGGTGTTGATAGTGCAAATCAACATTGTTTTGCACCATAGTGACAAATTTTCACTTTTCACCATCGTGAAAGTCAATTATTGGAATAAAAAAGACAAAAAGAGACTGAGGTACATTTTTTTTTTTTTTACATTTCAAATGTAAGTTATTTATAATTGGTATGATATAGATTTGTTCTTGATACATAATTTGATATAAGTGTAATAAATTTATATTATAATTTGTCATATTGTAAGAGGTTTATATTATAATTTGACTTATTGGTTTACATTTATATTATATTTCTAAAATTGTAATCAATTGATATGTAGAAATCATCATCATGCCAAGGAAACAAGCAAAGAATTTAACACCGGAAGAGCATGAAAGAGACAAAGAGAAGAAAAGGGAAAGAATGAGACAACTTCGTGAACAAAAAAAAATAGATACTATAGAAGAAGATTTTCCTTTGGATGAGGAACATGAAACATCAATAAAAAGTAAGAGAGAATTGGAATTGGAATAAAAAAAACAACGAATGAGAAACTTGCGTGCAATGAGACAATTGGATTATGAAGATGCGGGGACATCATCTACGAGTTCCCAAGTTCAAGAGATATCATCATCCAATGTTTGAGGCACACCATAGTCTACTTTTGAAGGTGGAGGCACACCAATGTATCATGTTGAAGGCACACCATTGTCTACTTCCGAAGGTGTGGGAACACTCTTCTATCATGTTGAAGGCACATCATTGTCTACTTTTGAAGGTGTGGGCACAACATCATCTCATGTTGAAGGCACACCATTATCTACATCCCAAGGTGTAGGCACAACATCATCTCATGTTGAAGGAACTCAAGATGCTACACAATTCACACATAATGTTTTTGATGCTCCTAGAATTATTAAATATAGAAAACCAAAATATTTGATTGATATTGATACTAACATTTTGCAAGAAATACCTGACAAGATTCCCAAGTGTACTTGTCAAAGAAATGTTCATCGTATTTGGAGATCATTTTTGGAGAATTTAAACATGACAGGAAGATGCCAACTATTTGTTGAAATGATGAGAAATCTGAAATGTAGGCCCATCATGAAGATTCTTGGGCTAAGAATGATGGACGAGTCAAGTGGAAAATCTATTGTTAAGAATCTAATGACTGCATATGAGAGTGTGGGTTCTACATCACACATGAAAGATAGTAATGTCAGACAACATGTACTTACATCAATGATAGTAAGCACTCAAATGAAGAAATTTTGACTCATTAGAAAGACAAGAAAAACATTGAAAATAAGTAGAAAGTCTCTAATGAGAGCCCTGGGAAGGCGTGAAAGAGTGGAAGATCCAAATAGCAATGAGTTATGGGCATTTTCCAGTAGACTACCACGAAAAGATGAAGGAATTGTTGAAGCTTTATAATCCTTGATTGAAGAATTTTGGAAGAATAATACACGGGTATCTCCTAATCAAAGAGATGCTGTAAGAAGGAGGATTGGTAGTCAAATTTTTGTTCCACATCCAAAACATTTTTTGGATTCAACTCAGATAGAATTCTTTGCAAAATTTATGCATACGTATCCTCAAATTAAAATTAGTCAAAGATACTTTGAAATGTGTAAACCTTTTTATGTCAAGATAAATCACACATGCACAACTTGTTGTTGTAGGGTACATATTAAATTTTCTAACCATTTTGAAGTTTATAAGAATATATGTGTAGCTTTGCACTCTAACAATGTTTTGCAGGATTGTAACATAAATGTCCCACCTAGATCTTCAAGGGAATTAATATCTACCATTTTTATGTGAAAGAGTGGATGGTCAACAATATTACAAGCTCTCATGCTTGAATGGTCCATGCATAGATTGTAGAGGTTTGCAATGTTTGCCAATTTGTCAACATATGGAGAGTATGCATGCAATCAGTAATGAAATAGTGGAATTTGGAAAATATAAGACTGTGACATACAATATAAAAGATGGAAAAGAGGCTAAAAGATGTGATTTAGTAATTGAAAAAATTCCAGTGTATCAGTTCATGGACATTTTTGTGTAAAAAAATTATTTATGAGTATGCAAGGCATACACATAGAGCGCGATGGTTAGATATGCAATTCAAGTTGTGCAAGGACACATTTCCACTTCTACCATTGTTTCAGTTGTGGACTTTGCAGAGAACTACACACTACAACCACAGAATGAGGTGCAAGAAAAGTATTACAACTCTCAACAGGTTGCTATATTTGTTCATATGGCATTCATGCATGCACTAGATAGTATAGAGGAGAATAGGAAGATACTGAGGGAGTATCATTTTTATATTAGGGATGATCACTCACATTCTATAGAGTTTGTACAAAGTTGCTTTCAACTATTTTATGGTCATTTGGAAAATAGGGACATAAAATATCATCGACATATCATTTGGTCAGATAATTGTGCATCCCAATTCAAGAATTGACAGATTTTTTATTGGTTGTGCAGGATGCATAAGATTACTAGAAATCAATATATGTGGAATTTTATAGAGGCCGGTCATGGAAAAGGGGAGAGCATGATGGTGTAGGTGCATGTATTAAAAGAGCCTTAGCTTGTGAAGAATTAAAGTACAAAGAGAAAGCAACATTATCAGATGCGAGATGTATTGTCCGGTGGTGTAACGCTACAATGGGTCTAGGTAATGAAGGGTGAGTCTATGGTTCATAGATTTTTTTGGTTGATGGATGAAACTAACATTGCACCATATGACGATTGTTGTACATTGACAAGATCGAGTGAGCTATGCTCTTTTAGAAGTTGTAATGCAGGTTCATGGAGTATCCACACACGACATATGGTGTGCTTTTGTTCATCATGTGTAGATGAAGATTGGGATGGGTGTGAGTCAAAGCAATGGGTTGATGAATGGTATACACATATTTTGAGTCCACTTGCCTCCTATCATCCCCATGAATCACTACAATCGACAAAAATTGAATCATCCATTGACTTTGATCACTTATCTAATCTAGTACAACTAGGTCGGTATTTTCCACATACAAATAATCTCAAATTTAGTACTTTATCATAAATATTAGTAAAACTAATGTCCTCATTATGTTTATATCATTACAGGCCATGTTTTTTGTTGTTATTGCAACCCGAAGACAATGAAGAAGGGACAAATTATTATTTGTGTCATTGTGTAGAGGCAAAAAAGAAACTGGATCACTCAGTTATCGATGGTGAAGAATTAGAATACCCTATAGGAGCAGTGGTTGTAACTGGGACGTGGCTTAGATGGTATGCTATAAAGAACCCTAGGTTTTGGTTGTTCAAGGATTGGGAGACACACATAAAGATTCTTCATTATTCAAACCCCATCATTGCATCAAATGTCCACTTAATCAAATATGCATCAAATGTCCACTTAATCAAATATGGGGGAAGACCGCAAAATAAAACTCTTTGGAAGGTTCGTGAGTTAGACCACAAGGCAATACTTGAGACAATCAAGGGTAGGGAAAACCCAATTGGTTCATTGGACTAAATGGAGATACAAAATATCATAACATGTCAAATTTATATAGCACTATAAATTGGGTGGACTATAAATTGCTCATGCATTACCCCGTATGTATAACGGGAAATTTGTATAACAGGAAGTTTGTAACATTTAATGACAACCTTTCTCTTCTATTTTTTGGGGCAATATTGGAAGGTTTTCTCTGCTCAGCTCTTTCCTCCGGTGGTCCAATTGAGCTGAGTTGTATAAATATTTCTCATTATTAATAAAAAAAATTTATAATAGAAATATTATAGTTCAGAGATTTTTCATAGTGTACATAGCATAATTTTCATATATTGTTTACATACACTAAGATCCCAGTTCAGCATTAACTTCCACATAAACCCAAGCCAAAACCAACTTTTAAAAAATCCTACCATAAACACCACATACAAAAAACCTAACCCAGAGCAGTAGGAAACTTGGTAATAGCCTTATTTCCTTCAAAAGCAACATGCCTAGCCAGCTGTCTAGGCAAAACAAACTTGACAACAATCTCAATGTCTCTGGAGGAAAGTGTCATGATCTTGTTATATTTCAGCAGAGAAGCAGCCTCGGGAGTAATCTTATCAAAAATATCAATCATGAAGCTCTCCATGATATCCATGGCGTCACTGGATATTCCCTTGGAGGGATGCACTTGTTTCAACACCTTGTATTCTTAGATTTCATTACTTTGACTACTGAATCCTTTGTGGGCTTGAACATCACTTTCTTTTCTTTTCTCATATTTGGAGAATCCTTTACTTCATTCTCTCCTTTCACATCATCTTCTTTAAGACTCCACACCTTAGGCTTCCTTCAGCAACTCCATATCCACCATATCAAACAAGTTCTTGGTTCATGCTTTTTTAAGCTTGCCAATTGGTTGGACCATCAACCAAATACTTGATGACTCTAATTAGAGGATTCTACCATCAATTTGAATATTTGACACTTCTAGATGTAAAAGCCCCAAATTGGTCCCAAAACCCCCTATAAACTAGGGCTCACCCAATGTCTTGTCTCCCAGCACCATAGAAACTGAACTAAAGTTGATTCACCATCATTTGACCATCCTATGATGGATTCATGCATAAAATACCCCCTCCAAAGGATAGAACATCTACTGCTATACCCTTGCACCAATTTGATGACCCTTATGCACCCTTCAAACTCATCAAACTCCTTCAATCACTCTCAACTTGCAAACTCTTCAACCAAAACCAACTTCAACACATAAACCCAAGCCAAAACCAACTTCTAAACAAGCCTGCCATAAACACCACATACAAAAAATCTAAAATATTCCAACAAAACCTAACCCAGAGCAATAGAAAAATTGGTAACAACCTTACTTCCTTCAAAAGTAGCATGCCTAGCTAGCTCTCTAGGTAGAACAAACTTGACAGCAATCTTAATGTCTCTAGAGGAAAGTGTCACGATCTTGTCATATTTTAGTAGAGAAGCAGCCCCAGGAGTAATCTTATCAAAAATATCAATCATGAAGCTCTCCATGATATCCATGGCATCATTGGATATTCCCTTGGAGGGATGCACTTGTTTCAACACCTTGTATTCTCAGATTTCATTACTTTGACTACTGAATCCTTTGCAGGCTTGAACATCACTTTCTTTTCTTTTATCATCTTTGGAGAATCCTTTACTTAATTCTCTCCTTTCACATCATCTTCTTTAAGACTCCACACCTTAGGTTTCCTTCAGCAACTCCATATCCACCATATCAAACAAGTTCTTGGTTCATGCTTGTTTAAGCTTGCCAATTGGTTGGACCATCAACCAAATACTTGATGACTCTAATTACAGGATTCTACCTTCAATTTGAATATTTGACACTTCTAGATGTAAAAGCCCCAAATTGGTCCCAAAACCCCCTAGAAACTAGGGCTGGCCCAATGTCTTGTCTCCCAGCACCATAGAAACTGAACAAAAGTTGATTCACCATCATTTGACCATCCTATGATGGATTCATGCATAAAATACCCCCTCCAAAGGCTAGAACATCTACTGTTGTACCCTTGCACCAATTTGATGACCCTTATGCACCCTTCAAACTCATCAAACTCCTTCAATCACTCTCAACTTGCAAACTCTTCAACCAAAACCAACTTCAACACATAAACCTAAGCCAAAACCAACTTCTAAACAATCCTACCATAAACACCACATACAAAAAATCTAAAATCTTCCAACAAAAGCTAACCCAGAGCAGTAGGAAACTTGGTAATAGCCTTACTTCCTTTAGAAGCAACATGCCTAGCCAGCTCTCCAGGCAGAACAAACTTGACAGCAATCTCAATGTCTCTAGAGGAAAGTGTCATGATCTTGTTATATTTCAGCAGAGAAGCAGCCTCAGGAGTAATCTTAGAAAAAATATCAATCATGAAGCTCTCCAAAGGCTAGAATGTCTACTGATGTACCCTTGCACCAGTTTGATGACCCTTATGCACCCTTCAAACTCATCAAAATCCTTCAATCACTCTCAACTTACAAACTCTTCAACCAAAACCAACTTCAACACATAAACCCAAGCCAAAACCAACTTCTAAACAAGCCTGCCATAAACACCACGTACAAATAACCTAAAATCTTCCAACAAAACCTAACCCAGAGCAGTAGGAAACTTGGTAACAACCTTACTTCCTTTAGAAGTAGCATGTCTAGCTAGCTCTCCAGGCAGAACAAACTTGACAGCAATCTCAATTTCTCTAGAGGAAAGTGTCACGATCTTGTTATATTTCAGCAGAGAAGTAGCCTCAAGAGTAACCTTATCAAAAATATCAATCATGAAGCTTAGCCATCCTTACCTACTCTTTAACAAAGATTCTCCAAAATTTGTATACAAAGGCATCCTACAAGAAAAAATGAAAAGTTTCCCAGAGAATGTCCTACAACTTTTGACCAATTGAGGAAGCAAGAAATAATTGAATAAGCAATTAGCTACCAGCCACAGAGAAATTACAAGACTTTGAAAAAAAATATTCTTTCTTGATGCTAAACTAATTTGATGTGGCTATATATGATATGTACACTGTACTTTACAAAGTGTTTTATGATTATCTAATTTCAACTTATTATATGATGTGGCCGAGTGTCGACACAATCATTCTATATGGTATGTTTTACTATTTTTTTTTTGAGAACTAATGCTTCTAGTGAATCCAAATTTGAATATTTGAGAGCCCACAGATCCAGATTTCAACCCTTTTTTCTTCCTAATACTACTCTTCCACCAGATCTAGATTTCAACCCTTTTATGGATCTGTAGGCTCAATCGCGAGCCCACAGGATTGGCCAAGAGAAAACTGTGATTGTATATCAAATGATTACAAAATGTTTAGTTGAGGACAAAATATTGCAATGATTAAGAAGAAAATTGGCTATGGAAAATCTAGTTATGAATTCTGTTAAGAATGAAACTATTAAGGAATTGCATGATATATTACTCAATGGTGCAAGGCATATTCTTGATAAACATGGGATTGCAACTACATCTATTCAATATATAGAGGAAGATATAGAAAATATTCTTAATAGAGATATTAATGTGAGAGAAAAGGACATTTCAGAAGAAAATGGTTATCTTGGTGCCATCCAAGGTATGCCAATTACTTAGGATGAAGAGACAAAGCCCGCAGTTAATGGGAAAGAGTGTGAAGAGCTTCTTAGATCCATGATAGAAGTTACAGATAAGGAGGAAGAGCTAGGAAGGGGAAAGCGACAAAGGAAAGAAGTAAGATATGCATGTGAGCCTATGTTAGATGATGATGATGATGATTACTCACCATCTACTAGTAGCTCAAGTAGTGACAAAATCTCTTCAGTGCACATGTACACTGACACAAAAAATTCTGATTGAGAAGTAACAATTGTTGTGGAATTATCCACAGAGCAATGTGAAATGAAGCCTCAAATTGGTTCATTAGTAGGCAAAGAATTTGGTCATGCACTTCATTCTAGCACCACAAATATTTCTATTAGAAATGCCTATTCATCAATGGCCTTGCATTTACAGGACTTGGGCATTATCCTTGAAATGTAAGTTCATTGCCACCTTTGGCAAGGCAGTCTCACTCCTCATTTTACAACAACGAGAAACCATCTATGGTCCAAGGTTTTAATTCAGCTGACAAGTGGAGAGCTTCTCAAGGTATTGATCTCTTTCGTAGACAAGTTCCTACTTCATCTCAAGGTTCTCATTTAGGTGACCAACTCCTTTGAGGTCCACAAATAGACCCATTCATTTCCCAAATTGGTTCGTTAGCAGGAAAATAATTTGGTCATGCACTTCATTCTAGCACCACAAATATTTCTATAAGAAATGACTATCTGTCAATGGCCTTGCATTTACGGGACATAGGCATTATCCTTGAAAGGTAAGTTCATTGCCACCTTTGGCAAGGCAGTCTCACTCCTCATTTTACAACAAAGGGCAGCCATCTATGGTCCAAGGTTTTAATTCAACTGACAAGTGGAGAGCTTCTCAAGGTACTGATCTCTTTCGTAGAGAAGTTCCTACTTCATCTCAAGGTTCTCATTTAGGTGACCAACTCTGATGAAGGGTGCTCCCCTTAATACCACAACCACATAAGAGAAATAGAGAAACAACAACAATAATATGCAAGAACAGAAAATTGGCTTCTTATTATCTCCACAAATGTGGAATTACAAACTTTCAGAATTACAATATGCAAAGCCACATGGGCATTCCCTTACAATATTCTGTAGGACAAAGCCTCGAATCAATACCCCGATCTACTACCCAGAACTATTCTGAACTACCTAAGACAATAATACAGCCTTCCTTATATAGGCAATTTTCCACCGCCTGGGAAGGTTCCAAAATTTTAGCCAATAAGGCCGACCAAACTTAGAATTATTTTAATTTACATTTTATTACATCATAGTCGGCTCAAGATAACCTTTGAAACTTGAACAGAAATTTTGAAGAAAATTATTTTCCGCCATTTCAGGTGACCCAACTTTCGAAGACCATAAGTCATCACTAGTTGACCCGATCGGCTATTATAACCCCATTTTGGAAACACCACGAAGCGCCCTACAGGCTTGACCCGCGCAAGTGCCCGTCACCCAAATTTTTGACCTCATCTGGGGCCTCTAAAGCCTTCAAAACTGAGTTCAAAGTTTCTGTACCCTGCTACCAATACCGAAAATCTTCAATATCTTCCAATATACACTTGATCTGGCAATGAAACTTTACTGGCAGACTTATATGACCAAAATGAACCTCCAAGAAAGAAATCAGATCATTCTGAGCACATACAAAAAATTACCAAAAATAGTAACTTTCCATAAATAGCAGCTCTGCACAAAATAGCCCTTATTGAATACAAAAATAGAAATATTTTTGGGTGATGCAAGATTACTCTTTCTGATGCAGGAGCATCCTACGTGTAAGAGTAATCTTGCATCACCCAAAAATATTTCTATTTTTGTATTCAATAAGGGCTATTTTGTGCAGAGCTGCTATTTATGGAAAGTTACTATTTTTGGTAATTTTTTGTATGTGCTCAGAATAATCTGATTTCTTTCTTGGAGGTTCATTTTGGTCATATAAGTTTGCCAGTAAAGTTTCATTGCCAGATCAAGTGTATATTGGAAGATATTGAAGATTTTCGGTATTGGTAGCAGGGTACAGAAACTTTGAACTCAGTTTTGAAGGCTTTAGAGGCCCCAGATGAGGTCAAAAATTTGGGTGACGGGCGCTTACACGAGTCAAGCCTGTAGGGTGCTTCGTGGCATTTCCGAAATGGGGTTATAATAGCCGATCGGGTCAACTGGTGATGACTTATGGTCTTCGGAAGTTGGGTCACTTGAAATGGCGGAAAATAATTTTCTTCAAAATTTCTGTTCGGGTTTCAAAGGTTATCTTGAGCCAACTATGATGTAATAAAATGTAAAATAAAATAATTCTAAGTTTGGTCGGCGTTATTGGCTAAAATTCTGGAACCTTCCCAAGCGGTGGAAAATTGCCTATATAAGGAAGGCTGTATTATTGTCTTAGGTAGTTCAGAATAGTTCTGGGTAGTAGATCGGGGTATTGATTCGAGGCTTTGTCCTATAGAATATTGTAAGGGAATGCCCATGTGGCTTTGCATATTGTAATTTTGAAAGTTTGTAATTCCACATTTGTGGAGATAATAAGAAGCCAATTTTTTATTCTTGCATATTATTGTTGTTGTTTCTCTATTTCTCTTATGTGGTTGTGGTATTAAGGGGAGCACCCTTCATCAAGTGGTATTAGAGCAGGAGTTCTTGAGTGTGTAAACAGATCACCGATTGTGAGGCAGTTTGCACCAGGACCGTGGCTAGGGTTTCAGCGCGCATCGCGAAAATGCCTCCACGAAGAGAACGCGGCGGAAGAGCTGGTATTCTGACACCTGAGGTTAGAGAGCTGCAGAGACAAGTGCGAGCATTGCAAGAAGAGCTTCGCAGAGGAATGAATCTTAATGTCAGAGATGAAAGCGAGGATAAAGCCGAAGAAGAATATCAAGAAGGAGAAGCTAAAATTGTGAACCAGGAGGAAGAAAGACTTTTTCGGGCGATTTCCAAGATTGGGAAAAGACCTAAGATAGAGGTTCCTACATTTTCTGGAAATCTTAACCCAGAAGAATTGATCGACTGGATCAATGAAGGTGAGGAATATTTTGAGTATGAAGATGTTGAGGATCCTGATAGGGTCAAATTTGTGAAGGCCAGACTAAAAGGTCATGCGAAGATCTGGTGGCAAGAAATTCAATTAGAGCGAAATAGAAGAGGGAAAGATAAAATCACAAGATGGGATCAGATGGTGGATAAATTGAAGCGACAGTTCATTCCTGTTGATTATGAGCTTGATCTACTAAAGAAAATGCAAAGTTTGAAGCAAGCAGGAAGATCTGTTCAGGAGTATATAGAGGAGTTCTATCGACTCCTCATCAGAACAGGCCATGCAGAAGCTGATAAGGAGAAAGTTGCCTGATACCTTAATGGGTTAAGGCCAAGCATTCAGGAGGAGTTGAATCTAGTTCGAATGAACAGTATTGAGGAGGCATACCAATTTGCCCTAAAAGTAGAGGAAAAGTTGAACAAGAAGTTTGAGAGCAGACAAAATAGAAGAGGTCGCGGTGGACGATCTGGTGGACGGTCATATGGTGGCCGAAATGAAGATCTGAAAAAGAGGGATGAGGCTAGTAGCAGTCAGAATCAGCGTGGAAATAATTCCAATTGCTTCCAGGATCAGAATAATAGAGATCAGAGAGGAAGAGGAAGAGGACAAGGATCTGGAAGAGGAGGCTTTCATGGAACATGTTTTCACTGTGGAGAAGAAGGTCATAGGGCATTTGAATGTCCTCAGCGCCAAGGCAGAACAGACAGGAGAAATGAAGGCGAGGCCAGAGTTGCACATGTAGATGAAGATGCCAGATCATCAAATTATGAAGATGCTGAAAGAGGAGAAACGTTGATTAAGAGAAGAGTCCTGTTGAGTGGTGAGAATGAACCTGAGCAAAGGAGGAGCCTGTTTCGCACCAGGTGCAAGTGTGAAGGTAAATGTTGTGATGTGATCATTGATAGTGGAAGCACTGACAATTTGGTGTCAGAAGAGATGGTGACAAAGTTGAAGCTCATGAGATAGAAACACCCACATCCATATCGGATTGCCTGGGTACAGGATGACCACAAAGTCATGGTCAATGAACAATGCCTAGTAAAGTTCAAGGTTGGCGGATACCAAGATGAGGTATTGTGTGATATCATATCTATGGATGCATGTCATATGTTGTTGGGTAGACCATGGCAGTTTGACAGATGTGCTGTACATGATGGTCGTGCGAATACCTATTCCCTTACAAAGGATGGAGTGCGACATAAGCTAATACCATTGAAGGAGACCAAAGAAAAGGTATGTGGTAATGCAAGGATAAATTTTGTTGATGGAAGAAATTTCCTAGATGGTATGAGGCATGAGCGTGTATGTTTTTCTTTAATTCCAAAAGCTGGTAAAGAGGAAGTAGAAGATGTTCCTATAGAAGTTGCAGATTTGATGAATGAGTTTTAGGATATTGTATCCGATAACGTGCCTGATGGATTACCACCAGTCAGGAAGATCAGTCATCAGATGGACTTGATCCCAAGAGTGAGTTTGCCAAATAAGGCAGCACACAGAATGACACCTGCAGAAAGTGAGGAGTTGAACAGACAAGTACATGAACTATTACAGAAAGGATTGATCCATGAGAGTCTGAGTCCCTGTGCTGTACCAGCAGTATTAGCACCAAAGAAGAATGGAGAATGGAAGATGTGTACAAATTCTAGGGCAATAAACAAGATCACAATCAAGTACAGGTTTCCATTGCCACGAATGGATGATATTATGGACTGTTTTAGTGGAGCTGTGTATTTCTCAAAGATAGATCTGAAGAGTGGATATCATCAGATTCGGATCAGAGAAGGAGATGAATGGAAGACTGCCTTCAAGACAAAGGAAGGACTATATGAGTTGTTAGTCATGCCTTTTGGGCTAACCAATGCACCGAGCACTTTCATGCGGCTCATGAACGAGGTTCTGAAAGAATTTCTGGGTAAGTTTGTCATTGTTTACCTAGATGATATTTTGATTTTTAGCAAGACATTGGAGGAACATATGATGCATATTCATATGGTGTTTGAGAAGTTGAGAGATGAGAAATTGTTGATTAATTTGAAGAAGTGCAGTTTTGTGAAGAAAGAGTTAGTGTATTTGGGATTTGTAGTTTCAGCAGAAGGTCTAAAAATGGACCCAGAGAAGGTACAGGCTATCCTTGAATGGCCTACTCCAAGGAGTGCTACTGAGGTAAGATCTTTTCATGGTCTAGCTAGCTTTTATAGAAAGTTTATCAAAAATTTTAGCAGTATTTGTGGACCCTTGACTGAAACAATGAGAGGGGATAGAAAAGAGTTTAAGTGGACTAATGGGGCAGAAAGGAGTTTTCAATTGTTGAAACAAAAAGTTACAGAACAACCTATTTTAGCACTTCCAAATTTTAATAAGGTGTTTCAAGTAGATTGTGATGCTAGTGGTACTGCAATAGGAGCTGTTATGAGCCAAGAAGGTAAACCTGTTGCTTATTTCAGTGAGCAGTTAAATGATGCCAAGAGAAAATATTCTATTTATGATCAGAAATTTTATGCTATAGTTCAGGCATTAAAGAAGTGGAGACATTATCTGCTTCCTAAGGAGTTTGTCTTGTACACTGATCATCAAGCTTTGCAATATTTGAATAGTCAAGGAAAGTTGAATCAGAGGCATTTGAAATGGGTTGAGTTTTTGCAGAGTTATACATTTGTTTTGAAACACAGAAGTGGAAAGTCTAACAGGGTTGCAGATGCTCTTAGCAGAAGGCAACTATTGCTGACAGAGATGCAGATTGAGGTGGTTGGATTCAAGGAACTCAAGAATTTGTATCAAGAGGATCCTGATTTTGGTGAAGCTTGGAAAGCTTGTACAGAACTTGTTACTCTAGACAGGACGAAATGGCTGGATTTCATCATCCAGGACGATGTGCTATTCAAAGGGAGTCAGTTGTACATTCCACGAAGTTCTATGAGGGAGAATCTCGTCAAGGAGAAGCATAGCGGAGGATTGGCTGGACATTTTGGTCGTGACAAAACCCTTTCTTTGGTTAGTGAGAATTATTATTGGCCACAGTTGCAGCAAGATGTGAAGAAGTTTGTATAGAGTTGCAGAGTATGTCAGATGGTGAAAGGAGTGAAGCAGAATACAGGGTTGTATCAGCCATTACCTGTACCAGAGAAGCCTTGGGAGGATATTAGCATGCACTTTGTTCTTGGTTTACTGAGGACTCAGCGGAGACATGATTCAATTTTTGTGGTGGTTGACAGATTTTCAAAGATGGCACATTTCATTCCCTGCAAGAAGACTAATGATGTTGTTCATGTAGCAGAATTGTTTTTCAGAGTAGTGAGACTTCATGGTTTGCCAAAGACCATAGTTTTAGATCGGGACACTAAGTTTGTTGGATATTTCTGGTGTACATTGTGGAAGAAGTTGAAGATAGATTTGAAGTTCAGTTCATCACATCATCCACAGACTGATGGACAGACAGAGGTGGTGAATAGAAGTTTGGAAAATTTGTTGAGATGTTTGGTTGGAGATAAGCCAACAGGATGGGATTTGATTTTACCACAGGTAGAATTTGCATACAATAATTCTATCAATAGGAGCACTGGTAAATCACCATTCCAGATTGTATATGGAAGTAGTCTAAGAAATGCATCTGAATTGAAAAAGATAGATAAAGGAGAAATAAGTAGTGCTGAAGCTGAGGATTTTGTAGAACATTTGAAGAACATCCATGAGGAGGTGAGGAAGCATATTACTAAGATGAACGCACAGCATAAGGCTAAGGCAGATGAGAAAAGGAGGTATAAAGAATTTCAAGTTGGTGATGAAGTCATGGTTCATTTGCGGAAGGAGCGGTTTCCAGTTGGTACATATAACAAGCTGAAAATGAAGAAGTTTGGGCCATGTAAGATACTGAAGAAGCATGATTCAGGAAATGCATATGAGGTAGAATTGCCTAGCGAGCTGAATATTTCACCAGTGTTTAACATTTCAGATTTGATAGAGTATCACGAAGGAGGTGTTGAAGATGAGGTTGCAGCAGCACAGTGGAGTATTCCAACAACTAGTTCAGACAGTAAGGAGATCGAAGATATACTGGACAGTCGTGTTGGCAGAAGCACAAGGAACAGGACATATGAAG
Source organism: Chamaecyparis obtusa (assembly GCA_027943335.1). Classification (NCBI taxonomy): domain Eukaryota; kingdom Viridiplantae; phylum Streptophyta; class Pinopsida; order Cupressales; family Cupressaceae; genus Chamaecyparis; species Chamaecyparis obtusa. Next base: position 72,619 of record BSBK01003725.1, on the reverse strand, counting down.
AATATCTGGTCAAGTGGAAAGGATGACCTGTTGAAGATTCATCATGGCTGACAAAGGAGAAGGTTAGCCGTCTTGGTTTTCCTCTGCACACCTGAGTCGTGACAGGGTCACTTCTCAAATTAGCCTGGGTGTTTGATGCAGGAGCATCCTGGGTGTAAGAGTAATCTTGCATCACCCAAAAATATTTCTATTTTTGTATTCAATAAGGGCTATTTTGTGCAGAGCTGCTATTTATGGAAAGTTACTATTTTTGGTAATTTTTTGTATGTGCTCAAAATGATCTGATTTCTTTCTTGGAGGTTCATTTTGGTCATATAAGTCTGCCAGTAAAGTTTCATTGCCAGATCAAGTGTATATTGGAAGATATTGAAGATTTTCGGTATTGGTAGCAGGGTACAAAAACTTTGAACTCAGTTTTGAAGGCTTTAGAGGCCCTGGATGAGGTCAAAAATTTGGGTGACAGGCACTTGCATTGGTCAAGCCTATAGGGTGCTTCGTGGCATTTCTGAAATGGGGTTATAATAGCCGATCGGGTCAACTGGTGATGACTTATGGTCTTCGGAAGTTGGGTCACCTGAAATGGCGGAAAATAATTTTCTTCAAAATTTCTGTTCGGGTTTCAAAGGTTATCTTGAGCCGACTATGATGTAATAAAATGTAAAATAAAATAATTCTAAGTTTGGTCGGCCTTATTGGCTAAAATTCTGAAGGGAGGTATTGATCTCTTTCGTAGACAAGTTCCTACTTCATCTCAAGGTTCTCATTTAGGTGACCAACTCCTTTGAGGTCCACAAATAGACCCATTCATTTCCCAAATTGGTTCATTAGCAGGAAAATAATTTGGTCATGCACTTCATTCTAGCACCACAAATATTTCTATAAGAAATGACTATCCATCAATGGCCTTGCATTTACGGGACATAGGCATTATCCTTGAAAGGTAAGTTCATTGCCACCTTTGGCAAGGCAGTCTCACTCCTCATTTTACAACAAAGGGCAGCCATCTATGGTCCAAGGTTTTAATTCAACTGACAAGTGGAGAGCTTCTCAAGGTACTGATCTCTTTCGTAGAGAAGTTCCTACTTCATCTCAAGGTTCTCATTTAGGTGACCAACTCCTTCAAGGTCCCCAAATAGACCCATTCATTTCCCAAATTGGTTCATTAGCAGGTAAAGAATTTGGTCCTGCACTTCATTCTAGCAGCACAAATATTTCTATTAGAAATGACTATCCGTTAATGGCCTTGCATTTATGAGACTTGGGAATTATCCTTGAAATGTAAGTTCATTGCCACCTTTGGCAAGGCAGTCTCACTCCTCATTTTACAACAAAGGGCAGCCATCTATGGTCCAAGGTTTTAATTCAACTGACAAGTGGAGAGCTTCTCAAGGCACTGATCTCTTTCGTAGAGAAGTTCCTCCTTCATCTCAAGGTTCTAGTTCAGGTGACCAACTCCTTCGAGGTCAACAAATAGACCCATTCATTTCCCAAATTGGTTCGTTAGCAGGCAAAGAATTTGGTCATGCACTTCATTCTAGCACCACAAATATTTCTATTAGAAATGACTATCTATCAATGGCCTTGCATTTACAGGACTTGGTCATCATCCTTGAAATGTAAGTTCATTGCCACCTTTGGCAAGGTAGTCTCACTCCTCATTTTACAACAAAGGGCATCCATCTATGGTCCAAAGTTTTAATTCAGCTGATAAGTGGAGAGCTTCTCAAGGTACTGATCTCTTTCATAGAGAAGTTCCTACTTCATCTCAAGGTTCTCGTTTAGGTGACCAACTCCTTTGAGGTCCACAAATAAACCCATTAATTGGTAAAAGGGTAGATGCAATTTTGGAAAGAGTATCCCAATTGAAGAGTAATGGAAATTATAGTGAGCATGAAGTTATTGAAGATCCAATGGGTGTATCTCCTCCACTGAAAAATATAACTACTTCTAGAGACCTGAGTTTAAATGGAGACTGTTTGTTCCCAAACATGCCCCAGTCAAGCAGATGAACCAGATGTTGCTTGAGTAAAGAAGATAGTGGTTTATGAAAGCATTTTCATTATCCCACTTGCTATTAGTTACTACTTTTTGAGTGGCTTGCCAGCTACTTTTGTGTAGGATTTCTATAATATATAATGTCCTCATGCAAGTACATGCCACGCACAGTCGTTCAATCACTGCCACTGACTTCATGCTAAAGTGTCCCTCAAGGTCCCTTAAGCATGAAATCAGAGATCTCTATGGGGTTGTATCTCAGAGCTCATGCGAGGTAGCATGGATCTAACAATTTCTATGGGACCATGTTGTCAGTTCCTACAAAAGCCTGTCTCAGTTTTTGGAGATTCAACTTCATTTAAAATCGGCAACACATTCTTGATTGGTGTCAGAACTCAAGGTGTTCCTCAGCTAAAATGACCAACATTGCATATCTTTCCAACCATCAGTCATAGCATCAAACCATCTATTCCAATAGCTTCAGATGGCTAGGTAAAGGCTAGTGGCAACCTTGTTCTCCATGCACAGTCGTTTGATCACCACTGCCAACTCTGTGTTGAAGTGTCCCTCAAGGTCCCTTAAGCATAGAATTGATGATCTTTGTAGGGTCATATCTTGGAGCTCCTGCAAGGTAGCATGGATCCATCAATTGCTACAAGACCATATTACAAGGGCCTACAAAAGCCTATCTCAATTTTTAGAGATTCAACTTTTTTTAAATTTGGCAACACATTCTCGGTCGGTGTCAAAACTTAAGGTGTTCCTCAGCTAAAACAACCAACATTGTGTATCTTTCCAAGCATTGGTCGTAGTATCAAACCATCTATTCCAATAGCTCTAGATGGCGAGGTAAACAATAGTGGCAACCTTGTTTAACACCCACAGTCGTTCGATCCCTGCCATCGACTCTGTGCTGAAGTGTCCCTCAAAGTCCCTTAAACATGGAATCTGCAATTTTTGTGGGGTCATATCTCACAGCTCGTGTGAGGTAGAATCAATCCATTAGTTGCTACGGGACCATGTTGCCAGGGACTAAAAAAGCCTATCTTAGTTTTTGGAGATTCAACTTTGTTTAAATTTAGCAACACATTCTCGGTCGGTGTCAAAACTCAAAGTGTTCCTCAACTGAAACAGCCAACAGTGCGTATCTTTCCAACCATCGGTTGTAGCATCAAACCATCTATTCCAACAACTTTGGATGGCTAGGTAAATGCTAGTGGCAACCTCATTCGACACCCACAGTCATTCGATCCCCACAGACAACTCCGTGCTGAAGTGTCCCTCAAAGTCCCTTAAGCATGAAATTGACAATCTTTGTGGGGTCATATCTTGCAGCTCATGCAAGGTAGAATCGACCCATCAGTTGCTACAGGACCATATTTCTGGGGCCCACAAAAGCTTGTCTCAATTTTTGGAGATTCAACTTTGTTTAAATTTGGCAACAGATTCAACTTTTCCAACCATTGATCGTAGCATTGAACCATCTATTCCAATAGCTTCAGATGACTGGGTAAATGTTAGTAGAAACCTTGTTCGACACCCACAGTCATTTGATTCCCGCCGATGACTCCATGGTCAAGTGTCCCTCAAAGTGCCTTAAGCATGGAATTGATGATCTTTGTGGGGTCATATCTCAAAGCTCGTGTGAGGTAGAATTGATTTGTTAGGTGTTACGAGACCATGTTTCTAGGGCCTACAAAAGCCTATCTCATTTTTTAGAGATTCAACTTTTTTTAAATTCGGCAACACAGTCTCGGTCGGTGTCAGAACTCAAAGTGTTCCTTAACTCAAATGGACAATGTTGCATATCTTTCCAACCATCAGTTATAGCATCAAACCATCTATTCCAACAGCCCCAGATGACCAAGTAAACACTAGTGGCAACCTTGTTTGGCCCCCATAGTCCTTTGATCCCCGCCACCGACTCCGTGCTGAAGTGTTCCCTCAAAGTCCCTTAAGCATGGAATCAGCGATCTTTGCAAGGTCATATCTCATAGCTCGTGTGAGGTAGAATCGATCCATTAGGTGCTACAGGGCCATGTTTCTAGGGCCTACAAAAGCCTATCTCAATTTTTAGAGATTCAACTTCCTTTAAATTTGGCAATAGATTCTTTGTCGGTGTTAGAACTCAAAGTGTTCCTCAGCTGAAATGGCCAATGTTGCGTATCTTTCCAACCATTGGTCATAGCATCAAACCATCTATTCTAATAGCTCTAGATGGCTGGGTAAACACTAGTGGCAACCTCATTTGGCACCCATAGTCGTTTGATCCCCATTGACAACTCCGTGCTAAAGTGTCCCTCAAAGTGCCTTAAGCATGGTATCGATGATCTTTATGGGGTCATATCTTAGAGCTCGTACAAGGTAGAATCGATTTGTTAGGTGCTACAAGGCTGTGTTGTCAGGGCCTACAAAGGCCTATCTCATTTTTTGGAGATTCAACTTTGTTTAAATTTGGCAACACATTCTCGGTTGGTGTCAGAACTCAAGATGTTCCTCAGCTGAAATGCCCAATGTTGCATATCTTTCGAACTGTCGGTCATATCATTGAACCATCTATTCCAATAGCTTTGGATGCCTAAGTAAATGCTAGTGTCAAGCTCATTCGGCACCCACAGTCATTCGATCCCCGCTGATGACTCCGTGCTGAAGTGTCCCTCAAAGTGCCTTAAGCATAGAATCAATGATCTTTGTGGGGTCATATCTTGGAGCTCGTGTGAGGTAGAATTGATCCATTAGGTGTTACGGGGCCATGTTGCCAGGGCTAACAAAAGCCTATCTTAGTTTTTAGAGATTCAACTTCATTTAAATTTGGAAACACATTCTCGGTCGGTGTCAGAACTCAAGGTGTTCCTAAGCTAAAATGGCCAACATTGCGTATCTTTCCAACCATTGGTCATAGCATTGAATTGTCTATTCCAATAGCTCTAGATGGCCAAGTAAATGCTATTGGAAACCTCATTTGGCACCCATAGTCATTCGATGCCCGCCGACGACTCCATGCTAAAGTGTCCCTCAAAGTGCCTTAAGCATGGAATCGGCGATCTTAGTAGGGTCATATCTCGCAGCTCGTGTGTGTTAGAACCAATCCATAAGGTGCTATGGGGTCATGCTTCTAGGGCCTACAAAAGCCTATCTCAATTTTTGGAGATTCAACTTCATTGAAATTTGGCAACACATTCTCGGTCAGTGTCAGAACTCAAAGTGTTCCTCAACTGAAATGGCCAACATTGCATATCTTTCCAACCATCAGTCATAGCATCAAACCATCTATTCCAATAGCTCTAGATGGCCAAGTAAATGCTAGTGGCAACCTCGTTTGGCACCCACAATCATTCGATCCCTGCCGACAACTCCGTGCTGAAGTGTCCCTCAAAGTGCCTTAAGCATGGAATTGGTGATCTTTGCGGAGTTATATCTCAGACCTCGTGTGAGGTAGAATCGATCTGTTAGGTGATATGGGACTATGTTGCTGGGGCCTACAAAAGCCTATCTTAGTTTTCAGAGGTTCAACATATTTTAAATTTGGCAACACATTCTCGATCGGTGTCAGAACTCAAAGTGTTCCTTAGCTCAAATGACCAACATTGCATATCTTTCCAACTATTAGTCGTAGCATCAAACCATCTATTCCAACAACTCTGAATGGCTGGATAAACACTAGTAGCAACCTCATTCGGCACCCATAGTTGTTCGATCCCTGCTGCCGACTCTGTGCTAAAATGTCCCTCAAAGTCCCTTAAGCATAGAATTAGAGATCTTTGCGGGGTCATATCTCATAGCTCATGTGAGGTAGAATCGATCTATCAGGTGCTATGGGGCTATGTTTCTAGGGCCTACAAAAGTTTGTCTCAATTTTTGGAGATTCAACATCATTTAAATTTGGCAACACATTCTTTGTCGGTGTCAAAACTCAAAGTGTTCCTCAGCTGAAATGGCCAACGTTGTGTATCTTTCCAATTGTCGGTCATAGCATCAAACCGTCTATTCTGACAGCTCTAGATGGTTAGGTAAATGCTAGTGGCAACCTTGTTCAGCACCCACAATTGTTCGATCCTTGCTGATGACTCTGTGCTGAAGTGTCCCTCAAAGTGCCTTAAGCATGGAATTGATGATCTTTGTGGGGTCATATCTCGAAGCTCATGTGAGGTAGAATCGATCCGTCAGGTGCTACGAGGCCATGTTGCCAAGGCCTACAAAAATCCTATCTTATTTTTTGGAGATTCAACTTCATTTAAATTTGGAAACACATTCTTGGTCGGTGTCAAAACTCAAGGTGTTCCTCAGCTAAAACAATGAACGTTGCATATCTTTCCAACCGTCAGTCATAGCATCAAACCATCTATTCCAATAGCTCCAGATGGCTGAGTAAATGCTACTAGCAACCTCGTTTAGCACCCATAGTCATTCGATCCCCGTCGACAAATCTGTGCTGAAGTGTCCCTCAAAGTGCCTTAAGCATGGAATCGACAATCTTTGGGGGGTCATATCTTGGAGCTCGTGTGAGGTAGAATTAATCTGTCTAGTGCTACAAGGTCATGTTACTAGGGCCTACAAAAGCATGTCTTGGTTTTTGGAGATTCAACTTCTTTTATATTTGGCAACACATTCTCGGTTAGTGTTAGAACTCAAGGTGTTCCTAAGCTGAAATGGAAAACATTGCATATCTTTCCAACCGTCAATCGTAGCATCGAACCATCTATTCCAACAACTCCAGATGGCTAGGTAAATGCTAGTGGCAACCTTGTTCAGCACCCACAGTCATTTGATCCCACCCGATGACTCCGTGCTGAAGTGTCCCTCAAAGTGCCTTAAGCATGGAATTAGTGATCTTTGCGGGGTCATATATTGCAGCTCATGTGAGGTAGAATTAATCTGTTAGGTGCTATGGGGCCATGTTGCCAGCGCCTAAAAAAGCCTATCTCATTTTTTGGAGATTCAACTTCATTGAAATTTGGCAACACTTTCTCGGTCAGTGTTAGAACTCAAAGTGTTCCTCAGCTTAAATAGCCAATGTTGCATATCTTTCCAATCATCGGTCATAGCATCAAATCGTGTGTTCTAATAGCTCCAAATGGCTAAGTAAATGCTAGTGGCAACCTCATTTAGCACCCATATTCATTCGATCTCCGCTGATGACTCCGTGCTAAAGTGTCCCTCAAAGTGCCTTAAGCATGGAATCAATGATATTTGTTGGGTCATATCTCATAGCTCATGCAAGGTAGGATCAATCTATTAGGTGCTATGGGGCCATGTTGCTAGGGCCTACAAAAGCCTATCTCATTTTTTGGAGATTCAATTTCTTTTAAATTTGGCAACACATTCTCGGTTGGTGTTAGAACTCAAGGTGTTCCTCAATTGAAATGGCCAATGTTACATATCTTTCTAACCATTGGTCGTAGCATTGAACTGTTTGTTCCAAAATCTCTAGATGGTTGTGTAAATGCTAGTGGCAACCTTGTTCAGCACCCACAGCCATTCGATCCCCGCCGATGACTCTGTGCTGAAGTGTCCCTCAAAGTGTCTTAAGCATGGAATTGATGATCTTTGTGGGATCATATCTCAGAGCTCGTGTGAGGTAGAATTGATCTATCATGTGCTACAGGGCCATGTTACTAGTGCCTACAAAAGCCTGTCTCAATTTTTGGAGATTCAACTTCGTTTAAATTTGGCAACACATTCTCGATCGGTGTCAAAACTAAAGGTGTTCCTCAACTGAAATGGCCAACATTACGTATCTTTCCAACTGTTGGTCATAGCATCGAACTGTCTATCCCAACAGTTCTGAATGGTCGGGTAAACACTAGTGGAAACCTTGTTGGCACTCACAGTCATTTGATCCCCGCCGACAACTGCATGCTGAAGTGTCCCTTAATGTGCCTTAAGCATGGAATTGATGATCTTTGCGGGGTCATTTCTCGGAGCTCATGCAAGGTAGAATCAATCCATCAAGTGCTACAGGTCCATATTGCTAGGGCAACCAAAAGCCTATCTTGGTTTTTGGAGATTCAACTTCTTTTAAATTTGGCTGCACATTCTCGGTCAGTGTTAGAACTCAAGGTGTTCCTCAGTTGAAATGACCAATGTTACGTATCTTTCCAACCGTCAGTCGTAGAATCAAACCATCTATTCCAACAACACCAGATGGCTGGGTAAACACTAGTGGCAACCTCGTTTGGCACCCACAGTCATTCGATCCCCATCGACGACTCCATGCTAAAGTGTCTGTTAAAGTGCCTTAAGCATGGAATCGATGATCTTTGCGAGGTCATATCTCAGAGCTTGTGTGAGGTAAAATTGATTTGTTAGGTGCTACGGGACTGTATTTTTGGGGCCTACAAAATCCTATCTCAGTTTTATGAGATTCAACTTCTAAATTTGGCAACACATTCTCAGCCGGTGTCACAAGTCAAAGTGTTTCTTAGCTCAAATGGCTAACATTGCATATCTTTCAAATCGCCAGTCATAGCATGAAACCATTTGTTTCAATAGCTCCGAATGCCTAGGTAAACACTAGTGGCAATGTCATTCACCATGCACAGTCATTCGATCCCTGCCGATGACTCCGTGCTGAAGTGTTCCTTAAGGTCCCTTAAGCATGGAATCAGTAATCTTTGTAGGGTCATATCTCAGAGCTCGTGCAAGGTAGAATTGATTCATCAGATGCTATGGGACTGTGTTGCTAGGGCCTACAAAAGCCTATCTTAGTTTTTAGAGATTCAACTTCTTTTAAATTTGGCAACACATTCTTGGTCAGTGTCAGAACTCATAATGTTCCTCAGTTCAAACAGCTAATGTTGCATATCATTCAAACCATCGGTCGTAGCATCAAATCATTTGTTCCAATAGCTCTAGATGGCCAAGTAAATGCTAGTGGAAATCTCATTCACCATCCATAGTCATTAGAACCCCGCCAATGACTCCATGCTCAAGTGTCCCTTAAGGTCTCTTAAGCATGAAATTAGCGATCTTTACAGGGTCATATCTCAAAGCTCATGCGAGGTAGAATTGATTTGTCAAGTGCTACAAGACCATGTTTTCGGGGCCTACAAAATTATATCTTAGTTTTAAGAGATTTAGCTTCTTTTAAATTTGGCAACATATTCTCGGTTGGTGTCAGAACTCATAGTATTCCTTAGTTCAAATGGCCAATGTTGCGTATCTTTCAAACCATCAATCGTTGCATCGAACCGTCTGTTCCAATGACTTTGAATGGTCAGGTAAATGCTAGGGGAAACCTTGTTCACCATGCACAATCATTTGAACCCCACTGATGACTCTAAGCTGAAGTGTCCCTCAAGGTCTTTTAAGCATGAAATCAATGATCTTTGTAGGGTCATATCTTGAAGCTCATGCGAGGTAGAATCGATCCATTAGGTGCTATAGGACCTTGTTGCTGGGGCCTACAAAAGCCTATCTTAGTTTTTAGAGATTCAACTTCTTTCAAATTCAGCAACACATTCTCGGTCGGTGTCAAAACTCAAAGTGTTCCTCAGTTCAAATGACCAAGATTGTGTATCTTTCAAAATGTGGGTCATAGCATCAAACCATTAGTTCTGTTAGCTCCAAATGGTTGGGTAAATGCTAGGGGCAACTTTTTTCACCATGCACAATCGTTTGAACCCTGCCGACAACTCTAGGTCGAAGTGTCCCTCATGGTCTCTTAAGCATGAAATTAATGATCTTTGTGGGGTCATATCTCAGAGCTTGTGCGAGGTAGAATCGATCTATTAGGTGCTACGGGACCCTGTTGCTGGGGCCTATAAAAGCCTATCTTAGTTTTCAGAGATTCAAATTTTTTTAAATTTGGCAACACATTCTCGGTCAGTGTTAGAAGTCAAAGTGTTCCTTAGTTCAAATGACCAATGTTGCGTATCTTTCAAACCGTCGGTCGTAGCATCAAACTATTTGTTCCAACAACTTTGAATGGTCAGATAAATGCTATTGACAACCTTTTTTGGCACACACAGTCGTTCAAACAACACCGATGACTCTAGGGTGAGCAGTAGGATGAGTGCAAATATGTATTCTAGTGTTTGTCATTAACAATCAGTCAATTAGGGGACAATTAGAAGTTAGTTTGTAAAAGCATAAGGTTGCATATCGACATCTACCATAGTAATCTTATTAATAAAAGAACTAGTGTAGGGGCACCAAGGATATCTAAGAAAGCCATGAAGGCTAAGAGGACCTACAAGGAGCAGGAGGATCATCTAGACAATCAAAGGCCAAGTCAAATCAATTGGGCCATACTAAAGCCTCTAATGGATTTTTGACTATATGTAATAGGAATAAGTCCTAAATGGGCCAAATTTTGATTGTATGAGGACCAAAAGTGTCCAAGAATAAATAACTAGTCTAAAGAGTCTAGAATAAAGTCTAAGTCTTTAGGAGTCCCTAAGAAAGGGTTTATTGTTCAAATAAAGCCTTTTTGTAATTTAAATATTCAAATATTTAAACACAAATGGCTAGTTTGGGGAATTGAGGGAAATTCTTATTTTCTATTGTTTTAGTCTTAAACCTTTCAACTCAATGATGACAGTTGGTTGAAATGGTTATTTTGAGAAGTTATATATTGCAGAGGAAGTCTCTATTTTGAGAGAGAGGAAAAACTGGTGTACGGTCTTGCAATAGTAAGCAATAAAAAATCTTAAATTTCTATAATTTCCTTCACTCTTGAAAGTTTATATTGGTTGATTTGAGATGCATATTATTTGGTAGATTTTCTTTATCTATTCAGTTGCTTTTGGGTGAATTTCATATTGTTTTAAAGTCATTGCTGCGCCAGTTGTAAATCAGGGATCTTCTTTTACTTATTTCTGTTATTGCAGTAGGGTTTTAGGAGTAATGAGAACCATTCCATGAATATACAGGCCTAATATTCATGGAATGATTAATTCTAACTTGTATTGTTAAGTTATTAACTGTGCATATGTAGAGTTGAGCAGAATCAATGTGATCACAGGTCAAACCGTGGGAAAAATACAAAGAAATTGGGTGCAAAGTATAGCAGTGAGCAATCCATCCAAATGAGGGGTGGATTTTATGTTGGAAAATGTTCTAACATGTTGAATGGATGGTGAATCATTCATCAATTTGTTGCAAGAGTGTACAGAGATGTGACATTGAGAAAGCCCTAAGTAGTAAGGGTTTGAAGTCATAAATTGGGGGTTTTGGTGTTGCAGGGCCTTGGAGGCTAATTGATTTTGGATTTGGCCAATTTAAGACATAAATAAACACTGTCCAGGAATTGGGGTCATTAGGTGAAGTTTGTTTAGTACTTCCTTTGTTAATTTGGGTCTTTTTCATGCATTGAAATAGGGTGTTAGTCATGAATAGGTGTATTGGTCCAAGGTAACCATACAAATGCTTTTGATATGTTGTAGAGCTCTATAAAGGGTGACTGTAAATGTCATTACATTATCAAGAGCTTTGAGAAAGGGTAAATTTATTCTTATTCTAAGTCTGTTGTAGGGCTATTAGATAGTCTATTAGGCCTTTGGTTCAGTTTGAGAAAGCTTTATGAATTGGGTAATGGGAATTGAATTTAGAGCCCTAGAATTCCTTGAATCCAAGTAATTGAGAGTCTATAAAACCAAAATCATCATTTAGGAGCATTGTGAAAGGCCTTGACAAGTTAGATCCTTGAAGCATTTGAGGTGGTTGATAGGCCCAAGTGCCTAAACCTCTGAAATTTGCAATTCTCATTGTTTTTTGAATACCACCACCCTTCCCTCTACATCAAGAACTCTTTCCAACATTAGGGTACCCCAAGAATCCTTATATTATATTTATACATTTATGCATTCACTTCATTACTTTTTTATTAAACAATTAAGGAATTGACTGTTATAGAGGACACTGACTGGCATTTGTAGCATAGTCAGCAAGTTAAACATACATTGATAAACATAGAAGCACAACTATAAGGCATGGGAAATTTAAAAAGAAAAGACATGAACATAAACATAATTTAGTATCCATCAATACACCAAACACATGAATTGCATACCTAAAACATAAAAAATATATATTTGTAGGGCATGAAGTCAAATATATATGTCCAATAATGTCATACATTGAATATATTCAATATGGTAAAATTTTCTTCCTCAAAGCCAAATGGATGTACAACATATCACTAATACAATATACAAAAAATATGTCCACTAATGCCATATAGGCATACAATCCATATCCCTAATCTAGTCCTTTCCCGCTAGGGGAAGAAAACAAATCCTGAGCTGTCTTTGATCATCGTGTTGATGGAGATGCAGTGGATGCCATAGTCTTTCGAGTGAACTCACTCATCCTCCTATCTAGACTCTTATGTAGCTCGACCTGATAAAAATAATAATTAGATAGAGATAACTAATATACATCAAAATTGAATTATACAATGACATAAAATTGAATATTGGCTTACTGCTAGCAAATAGTCACTATGTTCATCCACCGAAGGTGGATGCTGGCGATCTGGAGTCATAAGTCCCTACAAAAATGATCAAAATAATAATTAAAATACATACATGGATATCATTATAAAATTCAATACAAACTATTAAAATAACAATTAAAGTTAAGTGATCTCTTTCATACCTCAATCAATGCTTCAGAACTAGCTACTGCTGTAGCTACTCCACAATCCAAAGTATCATGGACAGAAGGAGGAGTCTCTGATGTCAAAAGCTGAAAATGAAACAAAAAAAGTAAATTATGCAGTTATCAAGATTACATATATTTTTTACAACCCTACTAATGAGTAAATGATACCTTCATGAAGGTTCCACTGCATCCTCCGGTGTGCGGTGTCGAAGTCGAAGCTCCAACATTCAACTAGTGCACATGTGCATGGAAAATTATAAGATAACCATTCATATAAGAACATACTACTGACATGTTAATTATAATGCATTATTACATGTATAACTATGGACTCAATGGTGACCTCACAAACCCAGGTGAAAGAATGTAATCATCGTGCCTCTAGATTTTAATCATAATTTGTCTAGTAATTTAGTCATTCATTCATTAATTAAATATGATCAAGTAAATCCAATTAATATGAAAATAAAGATAGATCAAGGAAAGTTGCATGATGCCCTTCTCTATCTATTGTGAACGTCGATGGTCCACCTGTGCACATCTAATGCACATGCACAATAAGTTAGGATACAATTATTCATATAATTACATAATAATCAAATATGTTAATTAAATGTTTGATTCAATACATACTTGTGGAATTGACAATGGTGTGTAAAAGGGGACATTAGGATCATTTCCACTTCCACTGCCACCGCCACCGCCACTGACACTCTTGCCCTAAATTTTCATCATAAACAATAGATACTAAATTAAATAGTTATTCTTTGATAAATGAAATATGATCAAAGCAATTTAATGAACTTGGAAATATTTACCTGTGTGTCAATGCCAAATGTCATATTTAGAAAGTTATCAGTCATCAATCTAGAATCCTCTTGCTCTCTCTCGCTAGTACCAAATGTGCACAAGCATCCACATGACTAACAAATATGCCCCCTTGAGGATTGACCATAGTCACCCTCAACTAAAGGAGTGGCACACTGAATGAGAGTCTGTGTCAGAGCACTAATCATGCCTAGTGTGTCTACCTCTACATGTTCCTTCACAATGGAAGCAATACTAACATGATCCAATGGTGGCTTACCACTAACAACCCTAGGTGTGTTAGGGTCATGATGTGCCCCTGCTTGATCAAATGATGAACCCCCTCCTCTACCTTGAGAATCCAAAATGTCAAAATAATTTGGCACCTCCTTGAATACAAAATCGCAATAGAGTTTCCTCAAGAAATATTTAGGAACCTCATGATTGTTACAATGAGGTGAATCAAAGACCATCCACCATGTCTTCCAAAAATTGTTTTTAATGTCTTCATTTACGCACCAATGAATTGGGTGTTAGGATTAACAAGGCAGAAATAACAATTATGTGCAAATATAACTAATATCAGAAAATAATAAACCACACAGAATAGAACACAAGACACATAGATTTAACGTGGTTCACCCAATCCCTGGGCTACATCCACCAATAGCGAGTCCAATATTATTATTATCCAGTGATTACAACCTGATTACAATCTATAATCCCTTACAGCCCAATTCTGCCACAAGTACTAAAATCATACATAATGAAAAAATCCCTAACCCTAAGCCATATTATACAATATTTTCCCACTTTAGGGTTAGAATGAGTTATAAGTAGTCAGCCCAAATAACCGTAAAGTAGTCAGCCTCAAAGTGTACAGTACTTTCCTGATTAGTCACCACAAGCTAATAATCTCCCACTTGGTGACTGATCAGTATCCACACTATACTAAAAAACCTCCCACTTGGAGACTGATCCTATAGCAATACCGCTACCCACATGAGGCTCCCACTGGATTGAACCACCTTGGACTTAGTTGTTCCTTTATTTTGTTCAGTCTAGAAGACCAACTAAAGCTGAACATGAGTTCAACTTCTCCCTTGTTACTACCTTTGTAAACATATCTGCTAGATTATCATCAGTATGAATCTTTTCCAGCCTTATCTGTCCATCATCCAAAACTGATCGAATGAAATGGTACCGCAACTGTATGTGTTTTGTCTTTGAGTGCAAAGCAGAATTCTTTGCAAGATGAATGGCACTTTGGCTATCTGTATGTAGAAAATTATCCTTTTGTGGATGTCCCAATTCTTCCATGAAGAATTGAAGCCATATCATCTCCTTGGCTGCCTCTGTAGTAGCAACATACTCTGCCTCTATAGTGGATAAAGCAACCACCTTTTGTAGTCGAGAAATCCAACTCACTGCTATCCCACCAACAGTAAATATATAACCTGTAGTACTCCGCCTGCTATCTATATCTCCTGCCAAATCTGAGTCAACATAGCCTTGTACAGTAGTAGTAGAACCCCCAAAGTGTAAACACTTACTGGATGTGCCTCTCAAATATCTGAGAATCCATTTGATTGCATTCCAATGCTCAATACCAGGGTTACTCATATAACGGCTAACGACTCCCACTGCGTGTGCAATATCTGGCCTAGTACATACCATAGCATACATTAAGCTCCCTATAGCTGAAGCATAAGGTACCTTAGACATTTTAGTCTCTTCTTCTGGTGTCTTGGGACACATATCCTTAGTCAATTTCAAATGACCAGGCAAAGGTGTGCTAACAGCTTTGGCATTTTCCATAGAGAAACATTGCAACACCTTCTCAATATAATCAGCCTGAGATAGAGACAATTTCCTATTTTTCCTATCTCTACAAATTTTCATACCAAGGATTTGTTTTGCTGCCCCCAAATCCTTCATAGAAAAAGATTGTGCTAACTGTTGTTTCAACCCCTTAATGTGATTCATGTTAGACCCAGCTACAAGCATATCATCAACATATAAACATAAAATAATGTAGCTCTCATCATCCAACCTCTTAAAATAAACACAATGGTCAAAATGACACCGACTATATCCATGCCCATTCATAAAAGTGTCAAATTTAATATACCATTGCCGAGGTGCTTGCTTCAAGCCATATAAACTTTTCTTCAATTTGCACACCAAATTCTCCTTACCCTTGACCTCAAATCCTTGTGGCTGAACCATATATATTTCTTCATCCAAATCACCATGAAGAAAGGCTATTTTAACATCAAGCTGCTCTAAATGCAAATCTTCAATAGCCACAATACTTAAAATAGTACGAATAGAAGTCATTTTAACAACTGGAGAAAATATCTCATCAAAATCAATACCATGTTTCTGTGCAAATCCTTTTACGACTAATTTGGCTTTAAATCTTTTTGTACCTCCATCCTCTTCTTTTATCCTATAAACCCATTTATTCTGTAAAGCCCTTTTACCTGCAGGTAACTTACATAAATCCCATGTCTGATTTTTTAGCAAAGAGTCCATTTCATCTATCATTGCATACTCCCACTGAAGCTTTGTATCCACCTACATAGCTTCATTATAACATTCAGGTTCACCAACATCTGTTAACAAAATAGAATACAAAGATGGAGAAAATCTTTTTGGAGGTCTACTTAGCCTTGTTGACCGTCTAACACTCACTGGGGTGTGTGGTATTTGTTGTTGCTATTGTTGCGGAGCATAAGGAGCTACTGGAACATGAACTTGTGTAGTATCATCCAGTACTACATAGTCATTTTCTTTCTTCTCATGCTGCAACAACAGATCTTTGTACAATACTTTCTCATTGAATATGACATCCCTGCTTCTTACAATTTTATGATTTTCAAAATCCCAAAGCCTATAACCAAATTCATCAATGCCATACCCAAAAAATACACATTTCTTTGACTTAGCTTCCAGCTTGGTTCTATTTTCAGAATCTATAAGTGCAAAACCTTCACAACCAAAGGTTTTGAGAAAAGAATAACTCACCTTCTTACCACTCCATGCTTCCTCTGGAATACCACAGTCCAAAGGAGTAGAGGGGCCTCTATTGATTAAATAAATAGTAGTGTTCACTACCTCTACCCACATATTTTTGGGCAGCCTAGCATGCAACCTCATACTCCTTGCACGCTCCATTATTGTCCTGTTCATGCGTTCAGCCACTCCATTTTCTTGTGGAGTCCTTGGTACAATTTTTTGCCTACGAATACCATTAGAGGAACAATATTCTTCAAATTTTGTGCTGCAATACTCACCACCATTATCAGATCTAAGACATTTTAACTTTTTACCAGTCTCATTCTCAATCAAGCATTTCCATTTCTTAAAAGTTTGAAATACATCAGATTTCTGTCTAAGGAAATAAATCCATACTTTTCTTGTTGCATCATCTATAAATGTAACATAATACAGAGAGCCACCAAGGGAAGATACCTGAGCTGGTCCCCATACATCTGTATGCACAAGCTCTAATCTCTCATTTTTCTTTTCCTTCCCACTCTTCACAAAACTAACTCTCTTTTGTTTTCCATAAACACAACTTTCACAGAAATCCATATTGACACATTTCAGACTAGGTAAAACTTTCTTTGAATGAAGTAATTTCATACCTTTTTCACTCATGTGCCCGAGTTTGTTGTGCCACAGTGCTGTGTCAGAATCTACAGCAACAGTTTGATGTTCTTCCTGCTCAACTGTAGCCACTGTTCCTGAACATTCATTATCTTCTGAAACAATTAAAGTAGAAGGAACAGTATGACCTGTACAAAGATATAAGGTGCCTACTTTCACACCTTTTTCTACTACTAAGGAACCTTTTGAAACCTTCCAATTTTTATCATTAAAAGTAACTATGCAACCCTCATCACCTAGTTGCCCTGCTGAAATTAAATTCCTACTCAGCCTTGGAACATGTCTTACCTCTTGTACTAGCCAATGATTCCCATTCTGCAACTTAATCTTAATTTTTCCCTTTCCAACAATCTGACAAGGTTCATTATCTCCCAAATAAACTAGCCCAAAATCCCCTTGGACATAATCAACAAAATAACTTCTATGGGGTGTAGCATGAAATGAAGCCCCAGAATCTAAAACCCATGAATCATCAATACTTTCTAAGGACAAGAGCAAAGCATCCTCCTCGGATTTTTTACTTACCACATTTGCCTCCTTGTTTCCATCATTTTTGTCTCCTTGATCTTTCTTCTGAGACCAACAATCTTTCTTCTTATGACCTGGTTTTCCACAGTACCAGCAATCATTTGGCCCTTTAGATTTGGACCTCTTTCCCTTTGATTTTCCTCTTGATTTCCCATGATTTCCAGAGTTGTTTCCTCTATCTCTTGTTCTACCTCTGCTTTCTGTGTTCAATACACTACCCAATGTGGATGCCCTTGAGCTTTTTCTATGAATTTCCTCACTCAATATAACACCAATAACATCATCATACTTTAGGGTATTAGAACCAGAAATAGAATTACTAACAGCCATTACCAAGCCATTCCAGCTTTCTAGCAAAGAACACAAAATCAAGAGAGCCCTAACCTCTTCATCAAAAGTAATTTTAACTGAGGTTAATTGACTTGTAACTGTATTAAACTCATTCAAATGATCAGTAACTGATCCACCTTCTACCATTTTCATATTAAATAAACGCTTCATAAGAAATACCTTGTTTGAAGCTAAAGGCTTTTCATACAACTTCGCTAGGGTTTCCATCAGATCTTTAGCTATCTTTGCTTCAGTAATATTGAATGCCACCGATTATGCCAGGCATAGATTAATACTCCCCAGTGCCTTCCTATCCAAAATATCCCAATCCTCCTAAGACATTGATTTCTCTTTCTTGGCTACTCCCTCTAATGGCCGCCATAGATCCTTTTGATAGAGATAATCCTCCATTTGCATCTTCCATAACTGGAAGTTCTGCCCATTAAAGTTATCAACCTTCAGCCTACCCTCGTCTGCCATTTCTCCCACTTAATTGAGAGACTCTCCCACTAACTCGTGAGACCTACTTTAGAGAATAGATGAAAGAACGAATGAAATAACCTGGCTCTGATACCACTTGTTAGGATTAACAAGGTAGAAATAACAATTATGTGCAAATATAACTAATATCAGAAAATAATAAACCACATAGAATAGAACACAAGACACACAGATTTAACATGGTTCACCCAATCCCTAGGCTACATCCACCAACAGCGAGTCCAATATTATTATTATCCAGTGATTACAACCTGATTACAATCCATAATCCCTTACAGCCTAATTCTGCCGCAAGTACTAAAATCATACATAATGAAAAAATCCCTAACCCTAAGCCATATTATATAATATTTTCCCGCTTTAGGGTTAGAATGAGTTATAAGTAGTCGGCCCAAATAATTGAAAAGTGTACAGTACTTTCCTGGATAGTACTTTCCTGATTAGTCACCACAAGCTAACATTGGGAACCTCCTTGTTGTAGTTCTAAGAGTATTTACGTCTCCTGGTTTTTTAAATAGTTGGAAAATGTCATCTTTTGTGATTTTTTCTTTTTTATGTCTGCATAAGATAATTTATTTGCATAATGGGTATGTGCAAGATCATGAGGGGCCAAACTATGCCCTTAAGTGGCAATGAAAAATCAGCAAATCAGGGTTAGTCAACTTGACATGAAAATTTCAACTAGCTATGAACCTAATATCAAAAAGTTGTAACAATAGAATCTATAGAAAATTGAATTTAGTTTCTAAAATACTAGGATCTTTTTGAGAAAAAGTTAGTATGATTGGTGAAAAGTATAGATTTCAATGCAGTAGTACCAAAATTTTAGGAAAAAAATAAGTAGGTGTATGTCTGACCACCTTAATCATAATCAAATGATAATATTTTATTATAAGATTTTATATATAAGTAGTAGACTCATGTTCAGATGTGATGAATATTTTTTTTACAATTTTATTCCAAAAAAAAAATTAATTATGAATTTTTTGCTACAACGTTTTCAGAATAAAAAAACTCCCATGTCTGACCACCTTAACTCATTCAAAACTTTACAAAATTCAATTTTATTTATTTTTTTTCCTTATAGTAGGCAAAGCATAGAATGTGACGCAATTTTTGGATTTCAAAAATGTTATACCGTCTGAAAGTTATAGTCATTTTTCAATCAGTATATAAATCAACACTTTAGAGGTAGCTTAATTAGAAAATAACTAATAATTACTTACCGAATTCAAAATTTGACAGCAATTATATCGATAGAAAGCTGATAATCTCCTTAAGATACCCTTTTCATTTTATCAAATTCAGGTAAAAAAAAGTTGTCAACTACATTGTCAAAGTTTTGAACTGACATCACCACTTTTTGGCCCCTCATGATCTTGCGCATACCCTAATATTGTTTTTGTTCTTCTCTTTTATCCTGCCATAAATTAATTTTCCCACTAACTACGCTTACATGGGTCAAGATTACTTCCAATGATTTTGCAAGTCTTTCCCTTCCGAGATTTGTACCACTAGAATCTTTTAACCCATTAATTAAAGATTCTAATTCTTTTTGCCCTCTTTCAATTTGGCTCATCAAATTTTGTTGTGTTCGAGGAGGAGATTTCTCGATTGCTGGAGGCAATTGAGGTTCATTTTCTTCATTTCTTTCTTCATTCAGTTCTTCATTTGGTTCTTCATGAGGAGATGGAGGGTTTGGTGGAGGGAGATTATTTCTTCCTAACAATTAAAAAAACTAAATTTTAAAATATTTATTACACAACAAATTTAAACAAAAACAAATTTGAACAAAACAAATTTAAACAAAAACAAATTGCAACAAAACTAAAATTTTAAAATAAATAAGAGGCATGATAAGTTGTAAAAACACTTACCTCTTCTCCCAAATCGAACTTGATGATGTCGTGGAGCCATTTGATCGATGGATGAACAAAAATAATCGACTCACAAACAACTATAATAGGGCATGCACACTTTCAAATATCCTCTTAGTTGAAAACGTGGGTTTGAGAAAGAAAAATGAGCTCAAACCCACATGTAGAAAAAATATATAAGTTTTTCAAAAAGGCATATGCCTGTGCCCTATAGGGCGCACACGCTTTGGCTTGGATGCTAAAGCCTAAGGCTTGGCCAACCCAAGCCACCCTTGAGTGCATGCGCACTATGCATGATGGGGGGCCAAAAAGAAAAGTGGCATCTTTTTGGTCCCCCATATTTGTGCACTTACCCTTCTAGTATTATGGACTCAATTGCTTGTGCATTTTAGCAAAACATAGAAAAGAAACATAGTCAAACTATCTGAGGAAGATACAGTAGCCGATTTGCATCCTTTGGATAAAAAAGATGATCTGTAAAACTTAACCTAAAAATTTAGTTCTGCTAACGAAAATGACTAATCATGTTGCAAGATACAAAAGCTCGGGAAAGGTGTAACAAATTAATATGCAAATATTTTTGTTCGTAATAGTATTTTTTGCATTTATTATGATATTGATCTAATTTGATGCAACTTCGCTATTTGATCGATCCCTTCCCTTTCATTTCAATTGGTTTTCTCATTTTGCACATCATAGGCCAGGATTTGATAGCGGATATGACCTCGGTACTGCTGGTGTTAATGATAAATTTTACCTTTTAGCTATTATTTTTTTGTCATTTTTCTTGTATGATGCTTTTGTATATGAATTGTGGATATTCTTTGCAAAAATTTTCATTTTTTCCTGTAGGATGCTTTTGTATACAAATTTTGGAGAATCTCTTATGGAAATATGGAAATTATAATCTTCCTCCTAGAGCATACATTAATGAAGTTCTTCGTGCCTGTGCATTCTAATGTGTCAAAAAAGGTCATGGGGACTTCCTAGGGGTCCTAACATGTGATAAGGAGTACTAGGACCCCTAGGAAGTCCCAATGACCCCTTTTGACACATTGGAATACTCAAGTGTGTCTTAAGGGCTCCTAGGACCCCTTAAGACACACTTGAGCATTCCAATGTGTCAAAAGGGGTCATGGTGACTTCCTAGTGGGTCCTAACATGTGATAAGGTGTACTAGGACACCTAGGGAGTCCTCATGACCCCTTTTGACATATTTGAATGCTCAAGTGTGTTTGAAGGGGTCCTAGGAACCATTAAGACACACTTGATCATTCCAATGTGTCAAAAGGCATTATTAGGACTTCCTAGGGGTCCTAACATGTGATAAGGCATACTAGGATACCTAGGGAGTCCCCATGACCCGTTTTGACACATTTGAACACTCAACTATGTTTGAAGGGTTCCTAAGACCCCTTAAGACACACTTGAGCATTCAAATGTGTCAAAAGGGATCATGGGGACTTCCTAGGGGTCTTAACATGTGATAAGGTGTACTAGGACCCCTAGGGAGTCCTAATGACCCCTTTTGACACATTTGAACACTCAAGTGTGTCTGAAGGGGTCCTAGGACCCCTTAAGACACACTTGAGCATTCTAATGTGTCAAAAGGGGTCATCAGGACTTCCTAGGGGTCCTAACACATTATACGGCATACTAGGACACCTAGGGAGTCCCCATGACCCCTTTTGATAGATTTGAATGCTCAAGTGTGTCTGAAGGCATCCTAGGACACCTTAAGACACACTTGAGCATTCAAATGTGTCAGAAGGGATCATGGGGACTTCCTAGGGGTCCTAACACATGATAAGGTGTACTAGGACCCCTTGGAAGTCCCCATGATCCCTAGGACGTATCTCTCTCTACCTCCAATGAACTATTCTTCAAAGCCTCCATTTTTTCATAACTAGGGTTTACGATGCCTATAAAAGGCACATTTAATACAAAGATTTAGCCGACCACCTTTAAAGACCTAAAAGAAATGAGAAATACATTTAGGCCAAAAATACATATCGCATTTCTGTATGTAGTACCGTAAGCTTCAACAATCCAGTCAACTTCCTCTGCTAAGACACGAAGAACTTCATTAATGTATGCTCTAGGAGGAAGATTATAATTTCCATATTTTTGCAAGAGATTCTCCAAAATTTGTATACAATGGCATCCTATAGGAAAAAATGAAAAGTTTCCCAGAGAATATCCACAATTCGTATACAAAAGCATCATATAGGAAAAATGACAAAAAAAAATAGCTAAAAGGTAATATTATATATAATACATTAGTATATGTATTATATATACTAATGTATTATATATATATATTATATAAATTAGTATATATAATATATTATATATATTATATACATTAGTATATTATAATACATTGGTATATATATATATATATATATATATATATATATATATACACACACACACACACACACACACACCCCATTTTATATGTAAAAGTTAATTTTTTTTCATTTGTTCCCTCTCTTTTTTCATCTGCCTAGTAATATCGGGTACCCAATTTTGGACAAGTAATATTTGACCAAAATATTCTCTGTCCCCATAGACCAAAGAAGTACGGGTTTTCATACTTTTTTCACGTGTTGTAGAAAAAAAAAAAATGATTTGGGGCCCATTGTTTGATTTTTGTCAACTTGTGGTCTCACCATGGGAAGCAACAATCGTCAAAAGGCTAAATGCAAGAGGAAGGTGACAAATGAAGAAATTCAAGCATATAGGGAAAAAGATAAGGAAAATCACTGAAGAAGGAGAGAAGGTATGTTAAACATTAATCAAGGTGACCCTGTAAATGTAGTTGTAAGTGAAGTGGATGTTGAATTTGAAAATAATATGGAAATTAATTTTGTGAATAACAATGTATGGAGTGAAGATGAAAATGTAGAGATGGAGAATGAAATTGTAGACTTGGGGAATGAAAACGTATATTTGGGGAATAACAATGAATGGAATGAAGATGAAAATGTATAGATGGAGATTGAAAATGTAGACTTGGCGAATGAAAATGTTGCACAAGAACCACATGAATGTTACACATCTCCAAATTATATGTGAAATGAAGTCCCTTGCAATAAAGATAATCAAACTTCAAATTTGGGGCTTTCAAGAACACCTAAATGGTTAATTTAAATTGAGGAGAACATTATGAATAATTGGGAAGGAAAGAGGTCACATAGAACCATTAGGTTGTGGGCTTCAAGACTTTATGATCAATTTTTGGAAACAAGACATAGGTTGAGAAATGTCAAATTTTTGTGCAGTTGTTAAAGATGCAAAAGATGACACCTGTGCTTGTGAAATTGAAGATTCGTGTGAGCAAGAAAATGGAGAGAAATGCCATTGTTGTGAAGAATCTTTTCAATGCTCTCAATAGCATTGGAAAGACTAGTAGAGAAAAAGACAAGAAAGTTGTTCGGAGGATTATTACAACTTCTTTAGTAAGTCATCAGTTGAGAAAGGCTTGTTTGATGAGACAAACTTGTGTTGACTTCAATATAGACCATAAAACTTTGGGTAGAGAACTTGCAAGAAGAGAAAGACTTGATTATCCACTTCAAATTGATACATGGGCTTATGGTGGGAGACTTCCATGTTTTGATAAGAATGTAACAAATGTTGTCAAGGATGAAATTCAAAAATTTTGGGATGCTAACTCAAGAGTGTCACCAAATGTGAAGGATGTCTTGAAGTTGAGAGTTGGAAATCAAGACCACACTCCACATCCTAAACATTATGTGGAGGTAAGTCAAACAATGTTGTATAAAAAATTTTGTGAGACAAATCCAACATTGAAAATATCACAAAGGTCTTTTGAATCTGTGAAGCCATTTTATTGTGTACCCCTTAAGATTCATAATACATGTTGTTGCAAATATCATGTTGAGTTTTCAATGCATCATGAATTATTATGGTCCATTCATTCTACTTTGCATACTAATGAAATGCTAGAGGATTGTGGTGCAAGTGGTCTTCCCAAATCATCAAGAGACTTGCTAGATCAATTTTTATATCATAGAGATGATGGTTGTTTATTTTATAAAAAATATTGCTTAAATGCCAAGTGCTTAGAATGTGGTGGCTTGTCCAAGTTTAGAACATGTTTTCATGAGGGTTTGGAACACAATTTTGGAAAGACACTCGTCCAAAAAAAGGTATATGAAATAGTGAAATATACATTGAAGAGTGGAGGTGAAGGCTCTAGATGTGAGTTAGTTGCAAAAGAATACAATGTTGCTGATTTTATCTCAGATTTCAAGACAAATACTTTTTACAAGTATGCAAGGCATAGTCATAGGTCTCAATGGTTGGATCAACAATTCAGGACATGTAAGGACACTTTCCCCATTGGAACTATTATATCCATTGTAGACTTTGTGGAGAAATATACATTGCAGCCCCAAAATGAGACTCAAGCTCAATATTACAATTCCATTTAGGTTTCTATTTTTGTACACATCACATATAGACATTCCCCTAATAGCACAAAAGATGAGAGAAAGATAATCAGAGAGTACCATTTTTATATGAGCAGCGACAGGTCTCACTCTCATGAGTTTTTTCAACATTGTTTCCAGAACTATTTTGACTTCTTGTAGGAAAATGGTATTGCTATGGATAGGCATCTCATTTGGTCAGATAATTGCACCGATCAATTTAAGAATACCATAATGTTTTATTGGTTGTGTAGAATGCATGTGGAGAGAAGTGTACCTCATATTTGGATTTTTTTTGAATCAGGGCATGGGAAAGGGGAACATGATGGAGCAGGTGCCTATGTGAAGAGAGCTCTAGTTAAGGAGAAATTGAGGATTTTAGGTGTTGTACTTCTTGATGCTCATTCTATTATTGATTCATGTACTTTAGCATTGTCATAGGGGGGGACTCTTGATTCTATAATGCGTAGATTCTTTTGGTTGGTTGAGGAGGGAACTATAGGAGATAGATTGGATTGTCAAATAGTGAAAGACTCTTAAAAAATGCATTCATTCTGAAGCTCCAATAGTAGTACATGGACCATTTGGACATGAGAGTTGGCTTGTTTTTTCCCCATGTGTTTTCAGTATGATTGGGATCATTGCGATTCAAGTGAGTGGGTGGATACATGGATTCCACAGTATCTAACTCCTTTATCTTTGACACTCTCTATAAGAAATGATGACATGGACACTTCAGTTGACTATGACCATCTTTAAGATCTTCTAAAGCTGAGAAATTTTGTTGCATTGGTTGCACCACAGGGGAATGATGAGAGGTCAGATTATTGGTTAGCACATTGTGTACAAGGTAAACAAAAGCTTGTACAACTAATGACAGATGATGATGGGTTCACATATCCTACTGGTTCAATTGTTGTTGCGGGAACATGGCTGCAAACATAAATGATTATAAAGAATGTTATTCCCACATTTGAAGACTATGACAAGCACAAAACTATTCTCATGTATTCACACCTTTTTATAGCAACAAATGTCAAGTTGTCAAAGCATAAAGGAATACCAAAGACAAAACAACTTTGGACTATTAGTACTGCTAATCATGAAGCACTATTAGAGACCCTGAAGCAAAGAGATGACCCTTCAAGAACACTTGACTAGGTAATAAGTTAACTTAGTGCATTGTTTTCTAAGTTTGTTAAGCTTAATTTCAATACATTAATTTCACCTTTCTTAGATTGTATTTTGAGTCAATAAACTTGGTTTTGTATGTGGATTGTAACTTGTGCAAGAGCACCTATGAAGATGCCTACAGTCACCATCGATCCAATCAGAGATAGAAGGATGAAAGGATCCTTAATGGTTAGTTGAGATCTTTTGAAGCCTATAATGGAAATTCATAACAATCAATTTGATTTAAAAGTTAAATGTCCTAAAATTCTTGATAAGGACTTATGACCAAAATCATGTATGGGTAGCCAATAGTGCCAAGAAGGGATCTTACATGTCATTTACTTATGTCATTTGCATGGTTTGAATTCTTACATGTTTGATTGTTGTTTCTAATGCTTTAAGGATATTATTTTTTATCATTTCAAACAATCTATAAAAGTTAAACCTCAAACATAATAAGCTTCATAGTTCAAATTTCACAAGCTTAATCATGATTAGTTTCACAGTTCAAATTTCAAACATACCACTAACAGTTAGTTGAAAGTGGCTCAGCAGCATATCTTTCAAACCATCTGACCTAGCATCAAACTATCTACTCCATCAACTCTAGCTAGCCAAGTAAATGCTAGTGAAAACCCTGTTCTGCCCATGGATTCACCGGAACGCTTGCAACCATGCTCGACCCAAGTGACCCCAAGGTGCACTAAGCACGATTGGGCAACGATCTTCTAGGGCTCATATCCTAGACCTCATGAGAGGTATTGAAAAATCGTTAGGTGCTATGGGATCATGTTTCTAAGGTCTACAATAACCTGTCTTAGTTTTGGGTGATTCAACTTCATTTGCATTTGGCAAGATGATCTCAGTCGATGCCAAAACTTGTAGTGAGGGTCAGTTGAAAGTGGCTCAACAGTGTATCTTTCAAACCATCTGACCTTGCATCAAACAGTTTGCTCCATCAGTTTCAGTTGGCCGGGTAAACACCAATGACAACCCCATTCCACCCATGGAGTCACTCGAACGCTCGTGACCACGCTCGACCAAAGTGACCCCAAGGTGTACTAAGCATGATTGGGAAGTGATCTTCTATGTCTCATATCTCAAACCTCATTAGAGGCATTGACAAACCATTAGGGGCTATTGGATCATGTTTTCAAGGTCTACAATAACCTCTCTCAGTTTTGGGTGATTCAACTTCATTTGCATTTGGCAAGGCGATCTCAGTCGATGCCAAAACTTGTAGTGAGGGTCAGTTGAAAGTGGCTCAGCAACATATCTTTCAAACTATTTGACCTAACATCAAACCATCTGCTCCATTAGCTCCAGTTGGTAGGGTAAACTCTAGTGACAACCACGTTCTACCCACAGAGTCACCAGAATGCTCGCGACCATGCTTGACCCAAGTGACCCCAAGGTGCACTAAGCATGATTGGGCTGTGATCTTCTATGGCTCATATCTTAGAGCTCGTGAGAGGTATTGAAAAAACAATAGGGGCTATAGGATCATGTTTTCAAGATCTACAATAACCTCTCTTAGTTTTGGGTGATTCAACTTCGTTTGAATTTGGCAAGGTGATCTCAGTCGATGCCAAAACTTGCAGTGAGGGTCAGTTGAAAGTGGCTCAACAACGTATCTTTCAAACCATCTAACCTAGCATTGAACTATCTACTCCATCAACTCCAATTGGCCAAGTAAATACCAATTACAACCTCCTTCCACCCACGGAGTCAACGGAATGCTTGCGACCATGCTCGACCCAAGTGACCCCAAGGTGCACTAAGCACGATTGGGTAGTGATCTTTTAGGCCTCATATCTCAGACCTCGTAAGAGGTATTGATAAAATATCAAGTGCTATGGGATCATGTTTTTGAGTTCTACAATAACCTCTCTCAGTTTTGGGCAATTCAACTTCATTTGTATTTGGCAAGACAATCTCAATTGATGCCAAAACTTGTAGTGAGGGTCAGTTGAAAGCGGCTCAACAATGTATCTTTCAAACCGTCTGACTTGGTATCGAATCGTCTACTCCATTGGCTTTGTTTGGCTGGGTAAACACTAATGACAACCCTATTCCACCCACGGAGTCACCTAAACACTCGTGACCACTCTTGACCCAAGTGACCCTAAGGTGCACTAAGCATGATTGGCCATCGATCTTCCATGGTTCATATCTCAGAGCTCGTGAGAGGTATTGACAAACTATTAGAGGCTATGAGATCATGATTCTAAGGTCTACAATAACCTCTCTTAGTTTCGAGCGATTCGACTTTGTTTGCATTTGGCAAGGTGATCTCAGTCGATGCCAAAGCTTGTAGTGAGGGTCAGTTGAAAGTGGCTCAGTAGCGTATCTTTCAAACCATCTGACTTGGCATCAAATCATCTACTCCATCAACTTTGGTTGGCTGGGTAAACACCAATGAAAACTCCATTCCTCCCATGGAGTCATTGAAACGCTCATGACCATGCTCGACCCAAGTGACCCCAAGGTGCACTAAATAGGATTGCGCAATGATCTTCCAGGGCTCATATCTTGGACCTCGTGAGAGGTATCAACAAAATATTAGGTTCTATGGCATCATGTTTCTAAGGTTTACAATAACCTCTCTCAGTTTTTGGCGATTCGACTTCATTTGCATTTGGCAAGATGATCTCAGTTGATGCCAAAACTTGTAGTGAGGGTCAGTTAAAAGCGGCTCAACAGTGTATCTTTCAAACCGTCTAACCTGGCATCAAATTGTCTACTCCATCAGCTCTGGTTGGCTAATTAAATGCCAATGAAAACCACATTCCTCCCACGGAGTCACTGGAACGCTTGCGACCATGCTTGACCCAAGTGACCCTAAGGTGCACTAAGCATGATTGAGGAGTGATCTTTCATGGCCCATATCTTTGACCTCATGAGAGGTATCGACAAACCATTAGGGGCTATGAGATCATGTTTTTGAGGTGTATAATTACCTTTCTCAGTTTTGGGTGACTCAACTTTATTTACATTTGGCAAGGCGATCTCAGTCAATGCCAAAACTTGTAGTGAGCGTCAGTTGACAGCGGCTCAGCAGCATATCTTTCAAACTGTCTGACCTAGCATCAAACCATTTTCTCCATTAGTTCTAATTGGCTAGGTAAATGCCAGTGACAACCCCATTCTACCCATAGAGTCACGTGAACGCTTGCAACCAGGCTCGACTCAAGTGACTCCAAGTTGTACTAACCACGATTGGGTAGTGATCTTCTGCGGCTCGTATCTTAGACCTCATGAGAGGTATCAAAAATTTTTTAGGGGATATTAGATTATGTTTCTAAGGTCTACAATAACCTCTCTCAATTTTGGGTGGTTTGACTTTGTTTGCATTTGGCAAGGTGATCTCAGTCGATGTCAAAACTTGCAGTGAGGGTCAATTGAAAGCGGCCCAATAGTGTATCTTTCAAACCATCCAACATTGCATCAAATTGTATGCTCCATCAGCTCTAGCTGGCCAAGTAAATAGTAGTGACAACCTTGTTCCACCCACAGAGTCACCAAAACGCTCACAACCATGCTTGACCCAAGTGACCCCAAGGTGCACTAAGCATGATTGGGAAGCAATATTCCATGGCTCATATCTCAGAGCTCATGAAAGGTATTGAAAAATTATTAGGTGCTATGAGATCATGTTTCTAAGGTCTATAATAACCTCTCTTAGTTTTGGGTGATTTGGCTTCATTTGCATTTGGCAAGGTGATCTCAATCGATGCCAAAACTTGTAGTAAGGGTCAGTTGAAAGTGGCTCAGCAACGTATCTTTCAAACCATCTGACCTGGCATAGAACCATCTACTCCATCAGCTCTGGTTGGCTGGTTAAATGCCAATGAAAACCCTATTCCACCCATAGAATCACCATAATGCTCGCGACCACTCTTGACCCAAGTGACCCCAAGGTGCACTAAGCACGATTGGGCAGCAATCTTTTGGGGCTCATATCTCAGACCTTGTTAGAGGTATCGACAAACCATTAGGTACTATGAGATTTTGTTTCTAAGGTCTACAATAACCTCTCTTAGTTTTGGGTGATTCAACTTTTTTTGCATTTGGTAAGATGATCTCAGTTGATGCCAAAACTTGTAGTGAGGGTTAGTTGAAAGTGGCTCGGTAGTGTATCTTTCAAACTATCCGACCTAGCATTGAAGTTACAACACTAATTTAATTAAAATTATAACTAAATACAAATATTTGTACCTAGTCTCTCGGTCACCTACCATGATCAGGTGTCCTAGCATAAGTCCTGGGTAGCGAAGGGACCATGCCAACAATACCAACTCTGACCTATAAATATATATTTACAATAATGACATTAGTAGAGTGGTGCAACATAGAGCAATAAATCTACAAAATAGGATGATAGCATAATAAAATTACAAATTGATTGAACTAAAATTAAAACTTACATCTAGTGATCCCTCCTCTGGAATAGTGGGTTGGGTCAACAAAGATACGAAAGATTCTCGTGGGCCCTCCCTCACAGTCAAAGTAACTATTACCCAAACAATTTCCTATCATACAATTTTTTGGCCATAGGTGGAGTGAAATGAGGCTCCCACAAGGGTTGAGCCCAACCTGTTAGGTTGTTTTCTATCATATAAAAATCCTATGAAAAGGCCTATTTCCCTACAGTGATTCTGTAAGGTCATCCTGCCCTACTGCAACTTGTTTTGGCTTGTACCCAAAATTTCCAAAGTTTCATGGCTTGCACCCTTAGCCATAGGTGGTTTCCCATGTCATTATGCTTCAGTCCAGGGCACATGGTCTAATATGCAAAAATCCAAATGAAATGCCATGCCCTAGTTGTGACATAGTTTTGATCTGCGAGCTAGATTTCTGATATTTCATGGCTTGTGCCGCCCTCAACATATGATAGTTCTTTGAGTTTCCAAGGTTTGGTTAAAGGCACATGTTCTAGAATGTTACCATGAAGGACTTATGACTATTTTGAGATTCATAGGAAATAGCTTGTTCTATGTGACAGGGTTTCAAAAAATTGTCTAAATATAAAACCCTGGAGGTTTTCTACTTCTTCGAGTCTTTGTAGCTCTTTGTTGATGTCAACATTTACTATGTGTACTACTAAAACTCAGTGGGGCCCAGTTCTCTAAGGATGCAGTCGCTTGATCTCCAAGTTTTCTGGCAGTCAAGTTTTTATTCGGTAATTTGGTGACTATGTGTTCGCTAGGTCTCTTGTTTCTGGCGCTTAAGTACTTTTCATTCAACAACCCAACATTTTCTTTAGTCGTGTGTTCGTGCAACCTTGATGGTTCGTACTGTAGCCTTTAGTGATCCAGTGAGCGGTTATGTTTCTTATGGCGGTTAGGTCACTTGGTAGGTTAAAGTTTGGTTGAGATCAATGATTATCATGATGCCACAAGGAAAATGTGCTCAGTGGTTGATCTTCTTAGTATTATGATGATCATCCAATCTTCCAAACAAAGGAATCTGATGTCATGGTGGGACTGGTGTCAGGTGTCATAGGTGGTTCTCATTTCTGATTGGCTAGATGGTGACAAGGACATGTTGGTGGGCTTGAATTATTTAGGTGGGATGGTAGTGCAGAGGGATCTATGATTGTCGCTTGATCACAAGGAATATTCCTTCCCTTTGCGATCATGTGACCACCATCCGATTTAAAGTCGATAGTTATTCATGGGCCCACTGGTCGTTGTGCTAAGGTGCTTGATTTTCATTGGTTTCCGAAGTGGTGACGTGGCCAGTGACTTCTTAGGGCCTTGTAATTGTTATGGAGAATGATTTGGGCCATTCAATTTGTCAGTGAATGATGATATTGATGAAAGTGTTTTAAAATAGAACTAGGTGGCCGTTGGAGCCTAAATTTGAACCTTCCTACAAAGTTTTCTACCAGTGTTTGATCCAGCGAGCCCTATGTGAAAAAGGAGGTAGCTTAGAATTGATTTTTTAGGATGGTTGCAGGTTGGGAAGATGATGAAGAATATCTGGGCAGCTGTCTTAGCCCAATCTTGCTTCCTGGGGTGCCATGCCAATTAAAATATAGTCAATGTTACTTAGCATGGGTGGCTAGGTTTGTTGGATGACAAACAGTTCCATGTCTCAGTTCACGTAAGAATTTGATAGAGGTAGATGGATCAGATTTAAATATTCATGATGAACCTGACTTACAGAGACAAATTCATGGCAGTGGCGTAGGGTTTTCAACTTGTAGCGAAGTAGATGATCAAGGTGGCTCATCTACAGATAGTTATGGTGATGCAAAAGACGTGCAAACATATATCTAATCGGCCAAGATATTTCAAGGATGAATTTATGATCAGATATGATAGATTTAGGATTTCCATTATTGTATGAAGATCTATGTAACCCTAATCAGATTTTTTGACTCTTACCTGTGTGTAGGGGATATGTAGATATTAGTTTTTAGAGCTCTTAGAGATTAGATTTTACAATTGTAAAAGGGAAGTTTTCTCTCTTAGGAGTTATTTGTGGCATTTGTTCTTCCCTCTGGCTCTTACAATTTGTAATCTTTCATTGATTTATCAGATTTAATAGAGGCTTTCTGTGGCATTTGTTCTACCCTCAGGTCTTTCCCTTGTCTATATTTCTCTTATTTGAATATGATATACTGGCTTTGTTAGAGAAATCTTGGAGTTCCAAAGCCCTTCTTTCTTTCAACTTATTTGTGTACTATTATGTCTAATTTGATTTGAATGAGTTTGTGGGTATACTTCAACCCCTTGTCATTCTGTCTCATTCCTATGCCCTTTTGTTGAAGAGAACATTTTGTTGCAGGTCACAGTCTGTGTCTTTTGTTTAGACCCCTCTGTGAAACACTAATGCAAGCCTATTTAGGAAGATTATGTTCTATTATAGCTAAGAGCTTTCATGCTAATTTGGTCAATATATTGTTTTCATCTCATTTCAGTCTATCACCTAGTGGGTAGGTTGCTTTCAATTATTTCACTTCAGCATTCCTTCTATCCCTTTCCCTTCAAAGTTTACTTTCCTATCAAGAAGCAAATTAAGGTGATTATCCAAGAGGAACCAACCTAGAACCTGAAGGTCTCATCTCAGTTAGCATAGGTCCCACAACCTAGAGATGATTCCCATGTTATACTAGATTATCAAGACCAAGAGAGCTTGAATAGGGTGCAAACTTAGTGTATAACAGTAACCTATGAGAGTAAAAATATTGTCAATTATATATCAATGTACTTCATCATAACAACCCTGGTTACAAAATACAAATAACAATATGTAAAAGTCTACGTACAATCAGGCTATCACTCCGAATCACGATGCCTGTAACCCTATGCTCCCTAACTGGTGTCGGGACATCATCAATAGCCACACCCTATACAATAAAGTGCAAGTAAAATATTTATTATTACACACAAGTGGCATACATATGCATCCATAATTAATCTTAAACAATTAACTACCTTTCCTTTGTTGACACCTGATGAAGGAACCCCCTCATGCCCCCCACTGACATTGGTTGTAGCCTGCAAGAACACAATAAGATGACAATATATTAGTAAATGTATGAATTTTATTGCTCTAATTGATAGAGATTTAAGCATGTACACCAAATGATATAAAAAAAAACTAATGGGTACATAATTTATAATATACGATATAGTCATCAAGGCCAAATGAAATGGCTGAAAGTGTGGACTCATCCACCTGTCTCACCTCCTCCTGTGTCATCGACTGAACATAAATGGAAAAAATATATATACATAAGTGCATGCAATCATTAAAACTAATCTAAATAAATAAAATATTTTTAAATTAAATAAGTCATGTGACAAATTTATTTATAATGTTTACTCTTACCATATCAACAGGAGTCAATGGCTCTACATACACCTCCTAAGCACTCTCATGAGATGTAGATGCTCCATGAGGTGTTGCAGCCTTTGCACCTGCATCTCCTATATCTTCCTCATCAATAACATACTAATATGTATCAGTATCAGTAAGCAGTCTGAGGCACATATTCTTGCATATAATGCAAATATGGGGCTCCAATACATGTGAACTCTGATGGGTAAAAGCACAATAAGCTGTCACCCTTTTACAAAGGAAGAGGCTAACAAAATCAAAGATGTTCAACTCCAATAGTATAAAAATGACATTTATGTTTGGAATTTGAAGATGATGTAAACTAATTAAATGTGATAAAATGGATGAAGTTTATGATTAATATTTTAATATTTTTTTTGAACAAGAATTGACATGTTTTTTTAATTTTTAAAGATGATTTTTCAGCTGCTGAAAAATGCTAAAAATTAGGGCTCTAGTTCTCACCAAAACATTATATGTAAATAAACATCTTTTCCCCTAATTTCAAAATATGTCATAGATGACATATATATCTAGTGCATAAAGAAATAAAAATTGGTTTTTGACCTATATTTTCTCTTTTATAACAATTCAAATTCTAAATCACTGAAATCGACAGTTTTCATCTCGCAACATATTTTTCATAACAAATCTATCCCAATCAAAAAAAGAAATACATATTCTTGAAGAGGACTCTTTCCTCTAGTGCACCATGTATTTTTCAAATTTATTTAATATGATTTACTATTTTTTTCTTTCTCCGAATCAACATCTCCTTGACTGTTAAAATACCTACTTGTAATATTTTTTAATTACAATAAACTATGTCTAATTAAAATACTATAAAATCTATATGAGGATATTCTTGACTCTGATCTCTATAAAAGGGTATTTTTTAATTTTCAAAAAAATGTCATTATAAATATTAGGAGTTATTGAAATGCCACTTTTTTGAAATAATTTTATTTTTATGGTAATTGGATCCAAAGTGGTATAAAACATGCATTTAATAGATATTTCCCATTGGAAAAGTTAAAGAACTTATCTAACTTAGCTATAATGAATCTAGCTAGACCATATGTTTGACCAAAATTAATTTATAGTTAGAAATACTAAAATTCAGCTGTGCTAATAAGTTAGCCAAAAAGGTGACACCTGATTGTGCTTTTACCCTGATGTGATATCAATGCGCCAACATCATCCACACCAGGAGGTAACACTAACCTGGTATGTGTGATCAACTGATCACTCAATAAATGAATGGCCCTAATAGTCTATGAGGCAACCTCTACAATGATATTGGGATACTGCACTCGAGCAGGGGGTGTGACATCAGTGGGGGGGACAAAGGTAGTGGCCTTTTTGCGCTAGGAAAATGGCCTAGTCTGAGGAGCTCCTCCACCTATGCCCATGTTGGGCCTCATACTCTAATAATCAACATGGTGACCAAGCTCAAACTCAGCATACAATTTTTTTATGAAATAAAATGGGACCTCCAAATTACTATGGAGTGGTTTATCAAAAACCATCTACCAGGAATCCCAAAAGTGTGAGTGCATTGCTTCATTTGTGCACCATTTTATTGATAATTTGGGATTTTTGGGGTCAACATGTATTCAGGTTTTAGGTTTGACAAAAAGGGAAACTATATCTTCCTTACTTATATTAAGGGCCGCAATCCCATCATGGTCAAACCCATCATCAAATTGGGCATGCATATCATCACGCCAATGAAGAGCAACATTATGTTGCTACGTGAGTGTGTCAATATTTTCAACAGTTGTGTTTAGTGTGGCCAGCATGGGACCTAATGTAGGTATATTTTGATATGTGTTTTGGAAACTTCGTATTATGTTCAAATTGTCTTGTATCAAATCTTTTAAAGATTGAGGGTTTAGATACAGGGGATTGTTTTCATGATCGTTATTTGGTGCAGGAGGGTTATTTTCTTTATTGTTGTTAGCCATGCTTGATTAACCCAAAAAAATATCTAAATTTCAATCTGATTTCATATATTATTACAAATATAAATACAAAACCCTATTTCAACAAAAAAAAAACATTTAGCATGAAAATGAAATAAAATAATCAAAATATACAAATAATTTACTTACCGAATATGTTGGGGAGTCAAATTTGTTGTTGCCAAAATCAGATACCCGAAAATATATCATGTATATGATATTTCAAGATGTTTTCACAACCAAAAATCTGAAAAGAAATGAAGAAAAGGGCTTGTGCGTTTTGAATTTATGCCACAGGTATCACGTACCCAATATGGTATCAGGTATCCAATTAGGCATGTGCTTTGGTGTCAAGTTTTCTTAGGTTTACTGACACCTAGGCCTACTAAAAAGTCAACATACATTTTCATGTGCTTTTGGACGAGTGAAAAGTGAATATTTTTCACATCACCACTTTTTGGCCCCTCATGATCTTGCACATACCCTGCATCTTTTGTGGGCATCATTCCCACTGGGGTTTACTCTTTGATCAAGAGGTTCCCTAGTCAACATATTTTGTGTCATTGTGTTATTTTGTATGAATATCTTTCTATGGTTCGTAATTATATTGCTTACATGGTTAAATGTTGTTAAAGTTGATAAAAGTTATATTTATCTAATAACTGATTCACCCCCCCTCTCAGTTATCTTGGTGGACTTTACTTTCTAGCAATTAGTATCAGAGTAGTAGGTCCTTGAAAGAAAAGTTTAACAGCTTAAGGAGATCCATGGTGCATTTCAAGAAAGAAATGCCTAAGTTTGATGGAGTAAATTTTGATAGCTGGAAAGAAAAGATGAAGAAACATCTACCGTGTTTAGGACTAGGTTATTGGTTGATTACAAAGAATGATAGGAATATCATTGAAGAGGACAATCTTGAAACATGTTCTGGTGATGAGAGAGATCTATTCATGTGTAACATACTTGCAAGAGAAGGACTTTTGATAGCACTTCCAGAGAATGAGTACAGTCAGGTAAAATGTTTGAAAAATCCTAATGAAATTTGGAAAGCCTTACACTCTACTTTTGAAGGTGATGAACATGAAAAGAAAGTTAGATTAAATAATTGTATATGTGCATTTGAGGATATAAGAATGATGGAAGATGAATCTATTAGAAGATATATTGGTAGAATGTCAGAAATTGTTGCAGGGATAAAATCTTGTGGAGGAACAAAGATAGAGAATGAAGTGAGATGGAAAATTCTAAGGACATCGACTCCTGTATTTAAGAAGACAACATAGATGATTGAAAAAGTTATACCTTGTACTGTGAAATTTACAAGAGAGACTCTTCTTTGAAGATTGGAAGTAGTAGAAATGAACCTGAGGTTATCAAGAGACTTGCCTAGAATGGAGACAACATTCAATGCTCTTAGTGTTTTCCCTACTTTGTCAAGAAGCATAAGTGTGAGTGGAGATTATGCTAGTGGAAACAGATCTAGAAATGAAGAAGATGGAAAGATTGAAGAAAGTATTGCCTTTCTTGTGAAGAGAGAACCAGATGGTAAGAAAATATTTAAATGTTAGACTTGTCAAGAATATGGTCATTTTGCATCTAAATGTCCTAAGAGAGTTAAAAAATATAGAAACAATTTCAAGCCTAGAAGTTCTAAGGAATGTTATTATGATAATGATCAAGACCTTGAAACTAGTATAGAAAGAAATCTAAGTGAAAGTGATACTAAGAATAATGATGACATAGGATTTGTAGCAATTAAAGAAGAGAATCCTAAAACTGATATCAAGGAAGAAAAATCCTTAGTTTCCGAAGTTGAAAAGAAAGTTGATTGGATTATAGATAGTGGTTGTTCACATCATATGACTAGAGACATGAAAAACTTCATAAAGTTTAACAATTATGATGGAGGAGTTGTTAGAGTTGGAAACAATGCACCTTGTTTGATTAAAGTTATAGGATCTATTACTCTTGATTGAAACATATTATTGATTACTCTTGATTACTAATACTGATGATGTTTACTTTGTGGATGGATTGAAACATAATATTTTGAGCGTTGGACAGTTAGTTGATAAGTGATATCAAGTTTGGTTTACTCATAAAACTTGTGTGATAAAGGATAAAGATGGAAATCTGATTGGAACTGGATCTAGAACTAGAGATAATGTATTTTAGTTGAATCCTACTGAGATGACATGTTTGATTACTAAGACTGATGATAGTTGGTTATGGCATAGATGGTTTTGTCATATAAACTTTGATAACATTGTGAAAGTAAGTACTACACTTGCAGTAAGGGATTTGCCTAAAATTATAAAGCCTACTAACATGATTTGCAAGGAATGTGTGATGGCTAAGTAGAAGAGAAGTTCATTTCCTAGTAAGAAGTTCATATCTGTAGAGAAGTTGGAGATTGTTCATACATACTTGAGCAGTCCTACCAGGACTAGAGGATTCTATGGAGAAAGGTATTTTATGATTCTTGTTGATGATTTTACAAGAATGATGTGGATTACATTTCTTAAAGGAAGGTCTAAAGAATTTGATAAGTTTAAGATCATTAAGAATAAAGTTGAGAATGAATATGGAATGAAGATGAAATGTTTGAGATCTGATAGAGGTGGACAATTTACTTCTAGAGAGTTTAACACCTTTTATGAAGTGAATGGCATTAAGAGACAATTTTCAGCCCCTAGAACACCTGAACAAAATGGTATTGCAGAAAGAAGAAATAGATCAGTGACTGAAGCAGCAAGAGCTATGTTATTTGAGAATGATTTGGCAAAGATATTCTGGAGAGAAGCAGTGAACACAATAGTATATACAATTAACAGAGTACAAATCAGAGCAAACATAGACAAGACACCCTATGAATTATGGTTTGGACATGCACCCTCAGTTAAGTATTTTAGAATTTTAGGAAGCAAATGTTATATAAAGAGAGATGATGGTATTGGAAAGTTAGATCCTAGAAGTGATGAAGGTATTTTTCTTGGATATTCTTTGAAGGGAAAAGAATATAGATGTTACAATAAGAGAACTAAAATATTGTTGAGAGTGCAAATGTTAAAGTTGATGAAAAGTTCAAAATTCAAGAAAGAATGCTTGATTATGAATCAGATGGAGAAGCTCATCCTAAGCCTAACACAGACACTACTGAACTATTCTATGAGACTGACAATGATTTGGTGAATGAAAGTCACACTGACATCATTGAAGAACCTACACCTGAAGTGAGATCAGAGACAATGACACCTAACAAGAATTTATCAAGAAATCATCCTATTGAGCAGGTTATTGGAAGCATTAAGAGAGGAGTTCTAACTCGAAATAAGGTACAAGAATACTTATGTTTGATTTCTCAAATTGAACCTAAATCTACTAGTGAAGCTTGTGAACATGAACATTGGATTAATGCTATAAAAGAAGAACTAGATCAGATTAAAAAGAACAAGACATGGGAATTGGTCCCTAGACCTAAAGATAAGAATGTTATTGGAACCAAATGGGTATTCAGAAACAAGATGAATCAACAAGGATAAGTAGTAAGAAACAAAGCAAGATTCGTTTCTTGGCTAAGCAAGAAGCAAAATTGTATCTCACAGAGCACAACAGAAGCATAATATGTAGCAGCAACACACAATTGTAACCAGATAATTGGGATGAAGAAAATGCTAAAGGATATTGGAATAAAGTTTTTTGAGCCTGTTCTCATACATTGTGACAACACCAGCATAGTTAGTATGTCTAATAATACTATATTAAATTCTAAGACAAAGCATATAGAGATTAAATATCATGTAGTAAGAGGGAAATTTGCTGATAAAGAAGTTAGACTGGCGTACATAAGCACAAAGGAGAAAATAGAAAACATATATACAAAGCCTTTGCCTAAGGATACATTTGAGTATCTGAGAGGTATGACTGGGGTTATGCCCCAGCCTACTTTTGAGTAATGATGCAGTTGGCTACATCTATCCAGTGGTATATGAGCCTTATCCTTCTTCTAGACTGGATGTTGGTACTTCCTCTATGGGGGAGTATGTGCATCTGAGCTGAGTCATGAGGACTCTAGTGAATGTATTTTCTGAATAGTGTCTTTTGACATTGGAGTTGTTGTTGACATAATGATGAAACTTCTATCATTGATGTCAATGAGGAAGAAGTGTACATGAAAAACCATTTGTATCATCTGTTGAAGAGAAATGAATAGGAACATGAAGCAATATTTAATTGATGAAGAGGATCGAAAATATTTGTCAGAGTAGCAATGTTGCAGTATTGGATTTTTGGAACATTGTATGTTTTTCATCTATGTTTCCATCAATGCCAATGGGGGAGATTCTTAGGAATGAATGCTGAATGTTTGGTAGTCATTCTTTAGCAGTTGTTGTTGCATTCATGACTATGATTGTCATTGATGTCAACACAGTGATCTTCTGGAGACATGCAGAGAAGCAGATAGTGTTTGGATTAGCACACGTGGGATATTGTAGTTGGAGCTATGTGATGTTGAGGATATACTCTTTGATATCTTATATGTTGATGGTTAAGAGAGAAGATAGTAATTCATTTATTCATGGAAGTTATGAGCATTTTGGTGGAAGCAGTATTCAGGTAGTGTTCCTGAGTAGCGGTTTGTGGAAATCGGATGAGATCTCCTAATCGGGATGGAATCTAGTTTTGTTCCGTTAAAGGGAAGTTAGAGAAAAATTTATAGTGATGTGGATGATAGTGCAAACTTTAAAGTCACATGAGTGGATAATTATTGTATTTGGAAGCTGACAGTTTTTGTGTAATTTTGATGTAGCGTGTGGAAACTTTTATTTTGTAATTGTGTGTCGACTCATTTGTAATTACTTGAGTGTGGTATAAAGGAAGGAATGTTTTTCCTTTTTTTAGCATGATGAATATGGTTGAATATGAATATATGCATGAAGTTAAGAAAAGAGCTAATGCAGTTGTGAAAGCAAAATTGTGAAGGAAGACATGCGAAGTACAGAGATCTGAAATTGAGATCTGGTGTAGCAGTGAGTGCGGTTTGGCATAGTGAGAAAGGAGGTAACATATTCGATATTATTTTATTGAATAATCTTGAGATCAGTTGGATAGTGTGTTCAATGATCTTGCGATTGAAGCTATTTGGGCAGTGGGTCCTTCTGTCTTCCATAACTCTTAACAAGGTTAGAATCTTTTAACAGGGATTCAAAATCTCCTAACCAAGATTCATATGTACTGAATGTATTTCATAAGACTCCTAATAGATTCCATCCTTTCACTAGGAATATTCATATAAGTGCATCTTTTGTGGGTATCATTCCCACTGAGGTTTACTCTTTGATAAAGAGGTTCCCTAGTCAACATATTCTATGTCATTGTGTTATTGTGTATGAATATCTTTCTATGGTTGGTAAGTATATTGCTTACTTTGTTAACTATTGTTAAATTTGATAAAAGTTATAATTATCTGATAATTGATTCACCCCCCCCCCCCTCTCAGTTATCTTGGTGGACTTTAGTTTCTAACAAACTCATCAGTAATTTTGTAAACTATAATTTCAACGTTTACTCCACCTGCACAACATGTATGTAATGATGCCACAAATGTTTATCTATGACGTATATCGAAAGTGTCCTACATTGTTTTTTATTATGGTAACAACAGGTTTTGAAGGGGTCCCAAAACCCTTTACAATATCAGAACTTAGGATAAGACTATCAGAGTTCCAAAAGTAGAATAGTCCAGCCAAAAACTAGGCCCAAACACCTCAAGAATCAGTCCATCCAAGGAATGGAAGGACACCCAAACAACAAAATGAGATCAATGCATAAGAATAATCAACGAAAATCTATGATGTATATTTCAAGTGTCCTACATTGTTTCTTATCATTGAATGAGTAATATTTTTTTAAACAATATGAAAGATGCACTCTTCTTCAACATTAGATTATTACAATTAGATTTTTTCTAATATGGACTATATGGTTTTATGTTGAAACTCGTTTAGTACTAGAATTTTTATATGGTTTAATTGCTATAATGTCCATGGCTGGAAGTATAGTGATAGTTTTTCCATGCACATGCAAAGAAAACTTTAAGGTAATCATTTATGATAGAGAAAAGGTGGAGCAAATGAAAAAAATAATCTACAACTATTAACAGATTCCAACCTTTATGCATTGGAAATAATTAATTTTAACTATTTAAGTAAGACATTCATTTT
Source organism: Chamaecyparis obtusa (assembly GCA_027943335.1). Taxonomy (NCBI): domain Eukaryota; kingdom Viridiplantae; phylum Streptophyta; class Pinopsida; order Cupressales; family Cupressaceae; genus Chamaecyparis; species Chamaecyparis obtusa. Next base: position 30,629 of record BSBK01003725.1, on the reverse strand, counting down.
TTACCTTAATAGCTTCCTTAAGTATACTAAATTATTCATATACTAAATACAATGTACATATATTTAACCCAAATACAAAATTAATATACTAAATTATTCATTTAGATAAATACAGTGTAATAAATAATAATTAAAAGTTTATTGTACCCAAATTATTAATTTTGGGTACCTATTGCATACCAATGTGCGATTATTAATTTCTCTATAATTTAATTCAATACTTAGGTTCATATTAATGTTATAATATTGAAATTATATAATATTAAAATAAATTATATTAATATTATATAATTTAATGATAAATTATTAACAATCAATTAATCTTATTCACAATAACATAAGTATTTGCTATATGTTTCTAATAATATTTTAAAATTATATTTATATTTTATTTGTAATTGTATACTTTATTTGTAATTGATTTTTAAATAATAATTAAAAATTTATTGTAATAAATTACTACCAAAATTATTAATTCGGGGTACCTATTGCATAAAAAAATGTAATTACTAGTAATAATAGTTTTAGGGTTTGTATTTTGGGTGATGTGTTTTGTTTTGTTTGCATTAACATGAACCAATATTTTGTGGGCTATTTTGGTCTTATTATGTTGTCTCTTTACTATTATTTAAATGTATTCAAATTGTAATACTCGTTCAAATTTTATTATGGATAATATTTATAATTCCTTAAATATCAAATTTTATAATTTGTTATTAAGCTGATAGGCTTTCTCCGAGGGAGATGCCCATCCATTTTTTAAGACTATCTTGCAGTCTTATGTTGTAGAATAGGAAACCGATGTCGAGAATATCTGCTGGTTAAAAAAAACATGTCAATGGGTAAGTGGCATTTAAAACATGTCAATGGATACATGTCATTTTTCAAATAGTTCATGTAGTTGGTGTGTGCTTCCACATTATATATGCGGTGGCAAGTAGAGTTTGATCTCTCAACAAGCTCCAGGAAGGGCGTATAAAAATGTTGAAAGAGACAACATTTGAGTGCACTATATAATGTTCATACTACTTGTGAGACGTTTCTTCTGTGCACTTGAAATTCCTCTGAACATTTATCTCCTACTACTGTATTTGCATCAAATATAAATAATCTAATAAATACTCACCTCTACATGAAAATTCCCAGCTTCATCTATACATAGTTGTTTCAATTTTGGAATTCTCTTAGAATCATTGCATCGCTTGAGAAGACCAACCCATTCAAAATGGTAATTTTTTTGACTATTTTGAAAGTAGTAAATGCTTTAAGTGAATTATTTGTACATAGACTTATACATGCTAGAAAGGAGAATTCCATCTCAATTTCATTAAGCATGCCATCAATATCCACTATAAGACTCACTAATCACAGACAATTCGCTATTATTGCTTTGATTGTAGAGGAAAGATTAAGAGAAATGAGTTTGCCCAAATAGATCGTTAATCTCTCAATTCCACTCCAGGAATGAAGGATTAAAACTTCCAAACCTGGACATAAATGCAACATGACATCTGTTAGGAATGAATGCTTTGCAGTCCTTCTGTAGTAGTTGTTGTTGCATTCATGACTATGATTGTCATTGATGTCAACATAGTGATCTTCTGGAGACTTGCAGAGAAGCATACAATGTTTTGATTAGCACATGTGGGATATTGCAGTTGGAGCTATGCGATGTTGAGGATATACTCTTTGATATGTTATATTTTTATGGTTAAGAGCACAGACATTAATTCATTTATTCATGGAAGTTATGGGAATTTTGGTGGAAGAAATATTTAGATAGTGTTCTTGAGTAGCTGTTTGTGGTTCAATCAGATGGTATCTCATAATCGGAATGGAATCTAGTTTTTCACAGTTAAAGGGAAGTTAGAGACACATTGATCATGATGTGGATGACAACACAAACTTTGATGTCACATGAGTGGAGAATTATTTTATTTCGAAGTTGACAATTTTGTGTAATTTTTATGTAGCATGTGGATAATTTTATTTTTTAATTGTGTGCTGACCCATTTGTAATTATTTGAGTGTGGTATAAAGGAAGGAATGTTTCTCCTTATTATATTGAATGTGAATGTATGCATGAAGTGAAGAAAAGAGCCAATGAAGTTGTGAAAGTGAAATTGTGAAGGAAGACATGCGAAGTACATAGATCTGAAATTGAGATCTAGTGTAGTAGTGAGTGCGATTTAGCACAGTGAAGGAGGTAACATATTTGATATTATTCTATTGAATAATCTTAAGGTTAGTTGGACAGTGTGTTCAGTGATCTTCCCATTGAAGTTGTTTGGGTAGTGGGTCCTCCTGTCTTCCATAACTCTTAATAGGGTTAGAATCTTTTAACAGGTATTCAAAATCTCCTAACTGGGATTCATATGTACTAAATGTATTTCATAAGACTCCAAACAGAGTCCATCCTTTCACAAGGAATATTCATATCAGTGTATCTTTTTTGGGCATCATTCCTACACGGGTTTACTCTTTGATCAAGAGGTTCCCTAGTCAACATATCTTGTGTTATTGTGTTATTGTGTATGAACATCTTTCTATGGTTGGTAATTATATTGCTTACGTGGTTAAATGCTATTGAAGTTGATAAAAGTTAAAATTATTTGATAACTGATTCACTCCCCTCCTCTTAGTTATCTTTGTGGACTTTACTTTCTAACAATTGGTATCAGAGCAGCAGGTCCTTCAAAGGAAAGTTTAATAGCTTAACAAGATCCATGGCAAATTTTAGGAAAGAAAGCCCTTAGTTTGATGGAGTAAATTTTGACAGTTGCAAAGAGAAGATGAAGACACATCTACTATGTTTAGGACTAGGTTATTGGTTGATTACAAAGAATGATAAGACTATCATTGAAGAGTATGATCTTGAGACATGCTCTAGCAATGAAAGAGATCTATTCATGTGTAACATACTTGCAAGAGAATCACTTTTGATAGAACTTCTAGAGAATGAGTACAGTCAGGTAAAATGTTTGAAAAAATCTCATAAAATTTGGAAAGCTTTACACTCTACTTTTGAAGGTGATGAACATGCAAAGAAAGTTAGATTGCATGATTGGATATGTTCATTTGAGGATATAAGAATGATGGAAGATGAATCTGTTACAAGCTATATTGGTAGAATGTTAGAAATTGTTGCAGGGATAAAATCTTGTGGAGGAACAAAGATAGAGAATGAAGTGATATGGAAAATTCTGAGGACGTTGACTCCTTTATTTAAGTAGACAAAATAGATGATTGATCAAGTTATACCTTGTACTTCAAACTTTACAAGAGAGACTCTTCTTGGAAGATTGGAAGCAGTAGAAATAAACTTGAGGTTATCAGTAGACTTGCCTAGAATGGAGACAACATTCGGTGTTGTGAGTGTTCGCCCTACTTTGTCAAGAAGCATAAGTGTGAGTGGAGATTATGCTAGTGGCAATAGATCTAGAAATGAAGAAGATAGAAAGATTGAAGAAGGTATTGCCTTGCTTCTGAAGAGAGAACCAAACAGTAAGAAAATCTTTAAATGTTGGACTTGTCAAGAATATGGTCATTTTGCATCTAAATGTCCTAAGAGAGTTAAGAAGTACAGAAACAATTTCAAGCCTAGAAGATATAAGGAATGTTATTATGCTAATGATGAAGACCTTGAAACTAGTATAGAAAGAACTCTAAGGGAAAGTGATACTGAGAATAATGATGACATAGGATTTGTAGCAATTAAAGAAGAAAATCTTGAACCTGATGTTAAGGAAGAAAACGTCTTAGTTTCCCAAGTTGAAAAGAAAGCTAATTAGATTATAGATAGTTTTGTTTCACATCATATGACTGGTGACATGAAAAATTTCATAAAGTTTAACAATTATGATGGAGGAGTTGTTAGAGTTGGAAACAATGCACCTTGTTTCATTAAAGGTATATGATCTATTACTCTTGATGGAAAGACTAATACTGATGATGTTTACTTTGTGGATCGATTGAAACATAATATTTTGAGTGTTGGATAGTCAATTGATAAGGGATATCAAGTTTGGTTTACTGAGAAAACTTGTGTGATAAAGGATAAAGATGGAAATCTGATTTGAACTGGATCTAGAACCAGAGGTAATGTATTTCAATTGAATCCTACTGAGATGACATGTTTGATTACTAAGATTGATGACAGTTGGTTATGGCATAGAAGGTTTTGTCATATAAACTTTGATAACATTGTGAAAGTGACTACTACACTTGCAGTAAGGGATTTGCAAGGAATGTGTGATGGATAAATAGAAGAGAAGTTCATTTCCTAGTAAGTAGTTCACATCTAAAGAGAAGCTAGAGATTGTTCATACAGACTTGAGCGGTCCTGCCAGAACTAGAGGATTATATGGAGAAAGGTACTTTATGATTCTTGTTGATGATTTTTCAAGAGTGTTGTGGATTGCATTTCTTAAAGAAAAATTTGAAGCATTTGATAAGTTTAAGATCATTAAGAATAAAGTTGAGAATGAATTTGGAATGAAGATTTAATGTTTGATATCTGATAGAGGTGGAGAATTTATTTCTAGAGAGTTTAACACTTTTTGTGAAGTGAATGGCATTAAGAGACAGTGAACTATTCTATGAGACTGACATTGATTTTTGTGAAGTGAATGGCATTAAGAGACAATGAACTATTCTATGAGACTGACAGTGATTTGCTGAATGAAAGCGATAGTGAAGTCATTGAAGAATGAACACTTGAAGTAAGATTAGAGACAATGAAACCTAACAAAATCCTATCAAGAAATCATCCTTTTGAGCAAATTATTGGAAGCATTAAAAGAGGATTTTTGACTCGAAATAAGGTACACAAATAGTTATGTTTGATTTATCAAATTGAACCTAAATCTACTAGTGAAGCTTGTGAAGATGAACATTGGGTTAATGCTATGAAAGAAGAACTAGATCATATTGAAAAGAAAAAGACATGGGAATTGGTCCCTAGACCTAAATATAAGAATGTTATTGGAACTAAATGGGTATTCAGAAACAAAATGAATGAACAATGAGAAGTAGTAAGAAACAAAGAAAGATTGTTATGTAAGGGATACTCACAGTAAGAAGGAATTGACTATGAAGAAACTTTTGCGCTAGTAGCAAGAATTGAAGTAGTAAGAATGTTTTTGGCCTATGCAGCTTTTAAGAAATTCAAAGTATATCAGATGGATGTGAATTCTACGTTTCAAAATGGTGAATTGGAAGAAGAAGTTTACATTGAGCAGCCTGAAGGTTTTCCTTTGACTCAAGGAGACATGGTATGTAAACTGAAGAAAGCATTATATGGACTAAAGCAAGCACCTAGAACTTGGTATGCAAAACTAGATAAGTATTTGTTAAAATTGGGATTTACAAAAAGAACAGTTGATAGCAATCTGTACACAAAAGAAATTGAAAATGGTTTGTTGATTATAGTTATTTTTGTTGATGACATTATTTTTGGAGGAGAAGATGAAGCTAGTGACAAATTTTCTAATGAAATGAAGACTGAATTTGAAATGAGTATGATTGGTGAGATGAAATACTTTTTGGGATTACAGATAACACAGAACAAAGATGGTATTTTTGTAAGTCAGACAAAGTACCTGAATGATTTTTTGAAAAGATTTGGCATGGAGAACTGTAAACCAATTGGAACACCTAAGTTAACTAGACATAAATTGTCTAGCATGGAGGAAACACTGGAAGTTGAACAGAAGAAATATAGATCTATGATTGGAGGATTGTAGTACTTGACACATACAAGACCTAATATAGCACACTCAGTTGGAATTGTAGCAAGATTTCAAGTTGAAACAAGAGAATCACATTATGCAGTAGTAAAGAGGATACTGAGATATTTAAGAGGCACAATGGACTATGGATTGTGGTATGAAAAATCTGATGATTTTACCCTATGTGCATATACAAATGCTGATTGGGGAGGTAGTGTTGATGATAAGAAAAGCACCAGTAGTGGAGGATTTTTCCTTGGAGGAAGATTGGTTTCTTGGCTAAGCAAGAAGCATAATTGTATCTCATAGAGAACAATAGAAATAGAATATGTAGCAGCAATAAACAATTGTAACCAGATAATTTGGATGAAGCAAATGCTGAAAGATATTGGAATAAAGTTTGTTGAGCCATACATTGTGACAACACCAGCATAGTTAGTATGTATAAGAACCCTGTATTACATTCTAAGACAAAGCATATAGAGATCAAGTATCATCTTGTAAGAGAGAAAGTTGATGAGAAAGAAGTCAGACTAGAGTACATAAGCACAAAGGAGTAGATAGAAAACATATTTATAAAGCCTTTTCCTAAGGATACATTTGAGTATTTGAGCTGAGCCATGAGGAATCTTGTGAATATATTTTTTGAATAGTGTCTTTTGACATTGGAGTTGTTGTTGACATAATGATGAAACTTCTATCATTCATGTCAATACGGGAGAAGTGTACATGAAAAACCAATTGTACCATCTGTTGGAGAGAACTAAATAGGAAAATGAAGCAAGATTTGATTGGTGTAAAAGTGTTGCAGTATTGGATTTTTGGAACATTGGATGTTTTTCATCTATGTTTCCATCAATACCAATGGGGGAGATTGTTAGGAATGAATGCTTGGTAGTCATTCTATAGCAGTTGTTGTTGCATTCATGACTATGATTGTCATTGATGTCAACACAGTGATCTTCTAGAGACTTGCAGAGAAGCAGACAATGTTTTAATTAGTGCACATGGGATATTGTAGTTGGAGCTATGAAATGTTGAGGATATACTCTTTGATATGTTATATGTTTATGGTTAAGAGTGCAGACATTAATTCATTTATTCATGGAAGTTATGAGCATTTTGGTGGAAGCAGTATTCAGGTAGTGTTCTTGAGTAGCGGTTTGTGGAAATCAGATGATATCTCATAATCAGGATGGAATCTAGTTTTGCACAGTTAAAGGGAAGTTAGAGACACATTGATCATGACATGGATGATAGTGCAAACTTTGAGGTCACACGAGTGGAGAATTATTGTATTTGGAAGTTGACAGTTTTGTGTAATTTTGATGTAGCGTGTGGAAACTTTTATTTTGTAATTCTGTGCCAACTCATTTGTAATTATTTGAGTGTGGTATAAAGGAAGGAATTTTTTACATTGTTGTAGTTTGGTTGATTATGGTTTAATGTGAATGTATGCTTGACGTGAAGAAAAGAGCCAATGAAGTTGTGAAAGTGAAATTGTGAAGGAAGACATGCGAAGTATAGAGATCTGAAATTGAGATTTGGTGTAGCAGTGAGTGTGGTTCGGCACAATGAAGGAGGTAACATATTTGATATTATTCTATTGAATAATCTTAAGGTCAATTGGATAGTATGTTCAGTGATCTTTCCATTGAAGCTATTTGGGAAGTGGGTCCTTCTGTCTTCCATAACTCTTAACAAGGTTAGAATCTTTTAACAGGGATTCAAAATCTCCTAACCAAGATTCATATGTACTGAATGTATTTCATAAAACTCCTAATAGAGTCAATCCTTTCACAAGGAATATTGATATTAGTGCATCCTTTGTGGGCATCATTTCCACCAGGGTTTACTCTTTGATCAAGAGGTTCCCTAGTTAACATATCTTATGTTATTGTGTATGAATATCTTTCTATGGTTGGTAATTAGATTGCTTACATGGTTAAATGTTGTTGAAGTTGATAAAAGTTATAATTATCTGATAAATGATTCAACCACCCCCTCTTAGTTATCTTGGTGGAATTTACTTTCTAACAAGATCCATGATCTTTTCATTTAGCTTAATACTACAAAGATCCAATTTTATCAGATCTACGAACCTAGTAGAACTGCCCGGTACTGTATCATCTTGAAATGGAAGCACTTCCATGATAAGATCATTTAGCCCTCTAAGTGAGTGGTTTGGGGTCATGTTAAGCACCTTGATAGATTATTTGCATGTATTTAGCTTTTCCCCCCATTTTTCTTCCCTCTACACCTATTTTCCACTTCCTATTTGCATTTCCTAGCATTCTGGGCTGAGGTCCTGAGGTTTTTGACCTCAAGGTCAAAGTTGACCTTGAGGGTCAAATTTGACCTTGATTCTAACCTAGGTCAGTGTTGACCTTGACTCTAACCTAGGGTAGAGTCTACCTTGTCCTTGAACCACATTTCAAATTTCAAGTTTTTCTGATTTTAGGGTATCGAGTTTCGGAAATATTCTTTTTCCTGCCTCCGAGTCGGCCATTTTGGGTTTCGAAATTGTAAATCCTTAAATTGCATTTAATATGGGTTAATTTCTAGGGGTTAAGGTTAATTAGGATTTAATTCCCCAATGTCAACCTTCTATAGAGGTTTGTGCCCTAGTTTACTATAAAAGGAGGCCTTCCTCTCTCATTTTCTCATCCACAATCAAGTAATTGCCATACATCTCATCTCAAGAAATTTCATGAGCAAGCTCTCAAGTGAAAGAAAGTGAATGAAAGTATTCAAGAAAGCGTTCAAGCATTCAAGTGTTCAAGCATTCATTCATCAAGGAGATCCATTGTTAGGTATTGAAGGATTCAATCTCTTTGGAGCCCCCTTGAAGATCCAAGTTTCCACTTTCATTCAAGCCTCCTCATATGAAAAGATCAATTCAAGATTGGTGTTGAAGATCAAATACCATTGATTTGAGACATCTTACATTCATTCTACATCCACTGGAGCATCTCTACTTGTGGATTTGAGGATTCAAATCCTCTATAAGGACTTCAACATAAGCAAGGTGAATTGTTTCATTTACTTTGTTTATGCACATTACAATTTCAATTCAATGTCAATGTTAATTCCTAAATTGGGGTTTGACAAAGGCACACCCCCGAGAAAAATAATAAAACCCTCTTTTTCTTGTAGGTAAAGGTGTGGAACTTTGGATCTGAGCTTGGATTCGGATACCCTTTTTGGTGAATTTCTGAGATCTATGAACAAAGTCAATGTGGACCTTCAGAATATTAATGTAGCCTTTGACCTTTTATTGAGGTCAAAGACTACCTTCTCTTAGAAAGATAAAATTTTTATGGGTTTTCTTTGTCTTAGCATTTCCAATCTGAAACAGGTTGCAGAATTGCCCGAAACTACACACAGGCATCAGAAATTGTCATTTTCTAGATTTCCCTATTTTGAGGTTAGTATTTTCCTTTCAATTATTTCAGATTTCAAGCACAACCCCTCTATAGGGAAATATAAGGATTTCTTCCTCTTTCATATTCTCCATAGATTGATTTGATTGTGTATTAAAACCTTTTGGTTGACAAATTTGGATCTCTCCTTTGGGAATTTGGATTTAGAAGTGGATCTCATATTTCCCACATACATTATAGAAGGGAACACTAATTTCCTTCTATTCATTTTGGTGAACCTGACTAGCTTACTCTCTTTCTTTTTGGTGTTAGATATTATATTATCTTTTGGTATTAGATTTCTCTTTTATGTTATTAAATCATTCACGCTAATTAGATTTCAAAAATACTAAAATATTCATGCTTTATGTGGTCTTAGTTTAGTTCATTTGCATTGCATTGGTTTATAAGCTTTACTACTACTAGTCCTAGTTATAACATTCTGGTTATAAGAAGTCGTAGACTCATGGGTGCCTTTGATCCTAAATCTTCCTCTCCTTTCCTTAGGATCCCAGATGATAATTTGATTCTTCATGATTCCAATCCTATTATGGAGCAAAACTCTTCTCACTCATCACATGATGAGGATGATGCTTTAAGAGTTCCTCCCAAACAAGTCCAAAAACTTTCAACTAAACTTGATAAAATGAATATTGGCTTATTTAAGAAAACCATAACCAAGATTCTATTCAAGATATAGAGGCTCTTAAGAAAGTTCTCCATGATAGTGATCAAGGTGTTAATCTCTTGCGTGGTATTACTCACCTCGTGCATTCAAATGTTAAACCTCTAGCTCAAGAAGCTCAAGATTTAGGGTTGATTCCTCCTATCACTAGTGTAGAACATCCTTCAAATCCTTTACCTGGTATTCCTACATATACTCCTTCTTTGGTGACTATGATGGTTCCCTTTCTTCCTATGAGTGTTTCTCTCATGTCCCTTCCTACATCACAACCTTCATATTGATTAATGTTCCTTTTACTTATTCCAATCCACTTCCAACTGTAGTTCCTAGTGTTCCTCTAGTTGTGTCTTCTATTCCTGGAGCTTCTTACAATTTACCTAGTGTGTCTAATGTTTCTATTCCTCCTATTTCTTCTAATGATTCAACAATCATCAGTTTGGCTCAAACTGTGTCATCCTTAAAACAACAACATGCTTCCTTAACTCAAAACAAGTTTAGTATTCCTACATGTGACATGGGAAGCCATTTGTCCTTGGATATTATTCGTACTCCTGTTCCTCAAAAATTCAATATGCCTCATCTTGAGAATTATAAAGGAAAAGGAGATCTTGTTTATCATGTTAAAAAATTCCAAATCCTTTGTAGTGATTATGCTCATGACCATAGGATTTTAGCCAAACTATTTGCTAGAACTTCCCGTGACAAGGCCTTACAATGGTATTGTTCCTTGCCTCCTTATTCTATTGATTCCTTTCCAAAACTTGCTAATGCCTTTATTCAACAATTTTAAAACAACACTCTCCCGCAAGTTTCTTTGACTAATTTGATGTATTGTAAACAAAGTGCTAAGGAAAAATTAACTAAATTTATTGGTAGATTTAAGAATTTGCATGCCCATATTTCCTATCCTATTCCTAATATTGATATTCAACATATGTTTATTTCAAATTTTCAAAAGGATATTAGAAATAAGATTCTTCTTACTGAATTTACCTCTTTTCAACAACTTTGTGCACCGCTTCATCATTATCAATTACAAGTGAGTCAATTTGAGAGATACACTCCAATGGATCCTATTCCAATTGATAAGAGTGATGCTACTCCTAATCAAAACAAATTTAAAAAATTCAACAACTATGTCAAGATAAACAAACAATCGAATGCAATTGCTGATGCATTGTAAACAAAGTGTTAAAGAAAAATTAAGTAAATTTATTGGTAGATTTAAGCATTTGCATGCTCAGATTTCCTATCCTATTCCTGATATTGATATTCAATGTATGTTTATTTCATATTTGTAAAAGGATATTAGAGATAAGATTTTGCTTACTGAATTTACCTCTTTTCAACAGCTTTGTGTAGTGCTTCATCATTATCAATTACAAGTGATTCAATTTGAGAGCACCACTCCAATGGCTCTTGTTCCAGTTGATAAGAGTGATGCTGCTTCTAATCCAAAAAAATTTCAAAAATTCAACAACTATGTCAAGATAAACAAACAATCGAATGCAGTTGCTGATCAAGTTGTTGTTGCATCTCACAATGCCACTTCTGCACCCACTTCTTTTTGATTAAATCATATTTTTACTCAACTTTTTGAATCTTTACATGGTATTATGAATAGGATGTTAACTGCTAATATGATTACTTTACCTCCTATTGAACCTCTTTTACTTGCTATGATTGCATCTAAATCTTATGATCAAAATGTTTTTTTTCAATATCATCATCAGAATGGTCATGATACTGAGAAATGTTATTCTTTAGAACATAAGGTTCAAGACTTAATTGATTCTAATGCCTTATTTGTTGATAATCTTGATGGTAGTGGGAACAAATCTGTCTCTCCTCCTAATGAAAACCTTCAAATCAATATGAATCCTTTACCTATGCATGATACTAATACCGTTGCTTAGCCATATACTGTAGAAATTGTGTATGATTCAAAGATGGATGATCTCAATCATGTTGTTAATCAAGTGGAGCATGTTGGTCAATCTGTATCTCCACCTTAACCTCAATCTCAACCTTAGATTCAACCTCAAGTTCAATCTCAACCTCAACCAAAACCTAAGCCTAAATTGAAAACTCAACCTAAACCTCGACAAAAACCTAAGAATAAAAGACCTCAGGAACTTTTGATTACCTTTGATGACTCTAATACTACTAAAGCTCCTAATGGTCCCCTTTACATTTATGCTAGGATTTATCAGAAACCTACTTGTGGTTGTCTTGTTGATCCTACATCCTTAGTCAATGTTATTACTCAAGAAAATATTTTTATGAAAAGCTTACAACATGATTCTTATGATACATCAGATGTGTGGCTTCAAACGTGTAATGGTTTTCTATATCCATCATTTTGTTCTATTACTTTACTGGTTGAACTTTGTGGAAAAATTGTGAACACTACCTTTGTTGTTGTTCGTACTTCTAATCAATTTCAAGTTAAGCTAGGTCTACCTTGGTTGAATGCCATGCATGCTGTTTCTTCACCTATCCATAAGTGTCTTAAATTTATTCATGATGAAGAAGTGAAGAGGGTTAATCATAGTTTATATCAACCTTCTAGGCCTAGAGATTATGATTCTCTTGATTTCTTTTGGCCTTCATTACCTAATTCATGTCCTCCTCGACCTAATAATATTTTTGGTTCATATCAAGCTTATAAACATTGTAAGATTCTTGAATTAAGTATACATCCTATGGATCTTAATCATGGTCTTTTGCCTACACCTTCTATACCTCCTTTAACTATGGCTTCTAGTTCTATTAATCAAGTTCCTCATATTGTTGATAATCCTATTGATCTTCCTAAAGAGCCTGTGAAGGATACTGTGATTATTCCTCCTATTTCTCAACCTATTTCAAATAAATTAAAATGTAATCGATGTTCCAATGAATGTCATAAGAAGCATCGTGCTCATGCTAAAGCTCGTAATTCTATTTTTCAAAGATCTCTACCTTCTTCAGATAAATCTATGCATGATGTGTTAGATGAAGTTGTTATTAATAATGATGTTAAGATGCATAATTATGATGATTCTATTCGTATCTTAGATCATATTTTGATTAATTTGGATGAAGAAGATACTCTTGATGATACTGATGATGTTAATGATGAATATGAGACTATTGACATTGACATTGATTTACCTAATATGCTTTCATCACAATTAACTCTTACACCTAGTGTCAAACATTGTGATTCTCAAAAGGATCCTTGTTTGGAACCAGCTATCATTACTACTATGTTGGATATAGTCCCTATTGCAAGTTACCCACCTTCCCTAAATGATATACAATGAGATGGGGAGAGTAGGTGGCACGCTTGATTAACTTGTCCTTCGTGGTAGCTTTGTTGTGTGTTTGCCTGTTGTATTGTGATTCTCCCATTATGTGTTTGCTAAATGTTTTTAGATTCCTTTATCTAATCCTCATTACTCAGTTGGTACAAGGTGATAAAGGAATCAAACCTGTTGTTCCATTCCTCTATACGTATCTCTATTCTTCTATGAGTTGTTCCATGTTACGTTGTAATTGTGTTATTGTTCGTAAATTTTTCCTTGTGTAATCTTCTTGGATTCGAGATGTGGTAGCACTAATTCTTTTTGGTCTCCATGTCATGGTCTGAAAAGATTCTCCTTCATATATCTTATGTGATCTTTCCTCCTTTGTGACCATAGTTCTACTTTATTTGGAGAATGATGTCCATTCATTTGTAATAATATCATATATATATATATATATATATATATATATATATATATATATATATATATATATATATATATATATATATATATATATATATATATATATATATATATATATATATATATATATATATGATCATACTAACCCCATGGTAGGTAGATCCCTTCTATGTTCTCTATATGTTTCTATGATATTTCCCTTGATTTGTCTTCATCTAGGGGCATCTCGATGTGGAATGTAATCAATGGAGTTGTTTATGTTTCTGTTAAAGCCATTGCTCCTGTTAGAGTGTCAGCAATGACTTTAACATGGGGGCATACACTCTGCTCACCTGTTGCACACAAGAACTTTTCAATACACACATATTATTTTTCAAGATACTTTTCTCCCTTTTTGGATTAGTAACTAATCATTAAAGCATGGATTTATATTTTAGGATCTCTTGATCTCTTGAGTTTGAAATATACATATATTTTGATCCCTTAAAGTTGGAGGTGTCCTTAAGACTGGATCTCTTTTGTTTTTGGTTTTATTCTTATGGAATAGAATATTCCTAAGGGTTAATCCTTGAAGGGTTGACTAGTGAGTAGCTACATTCACTAGGCGGTTCAATTCCATCTTTTCAGTTGTGTCGTTTCCTTGTGTGGTTCACAATGGGACATAAGTTCACATTGGGCAAGATAATCACACCCTCTCTCTCTCTCTAGAGATGTCTCTCTTACTATGATCCTGGAGTCGATGAAGCCTTGATTCCCTAAGGGCTTAAGGTTTCTCTTTGTCCTTTGGATTATGATAAGATTATCTTTTCATTCTGATCTCCTTTACCAAGAGTTTACATCAAGTCCATACTCTTGCTAAAGTGGGGGCCTAATGTATCATCTTAAAATAGAAGCACTTCCATGATAAGAACATTTAATCCTCTGAGTGAGTGGTCTGGGGTCATGTTAAGTGCCTTGATTAGGTCTCTACATGTATTTGGCTTTTCCCCCCATTCTGCTTCCCTCTACACCTATTTTCCACTTCCTGTCTACATTTCTTGGCATTCTGGGCTGAGGTCCTGAGGTTTTTGACCTCAAGGTCAAAGTCAACCTTGAGAGTCAAATTCAACCTCAACTCTAACCTAGGTGAGGGTCAACCTCAACTCTGACCTAGGGTAGATTCTACCTTGTCCTTGACCCACATTTCAAATTTGAAGTTTTTCTAATTTCCAAGTATCAGTTTTCAGAAAGATTCTTTTTCCTACCTCTGAGTCAGCCATTTCGGGTTTCAGAATGATAAATCCTTAAATTTAATTTAATATGGGTCCATTTCTAGGGGTTAAGGTTAATTATGATTTAATTCCCCAATCTTGGCCTTCTCTAGAGGTTTGTGCCCTAGTTCACTATAAAAGGAGGCATTCCTCTCTCATTTTCTCATCCACAATCAAGTAATTTCCATACATCTCATCTCAAGAAATTTCATGAGAAAGCTCTCAAGTGTAAGAAGGTGAATTCAAGTATTCAAGCAAGCCTTCAAGTGTTCAAGCATTCATTCATCAAGGAGATCCATTGTTAGGTATTGAAAGATTCAATCTCTTTGGAGCCCCCTTGAAGATCCATCCTTCCATATTCATACAAGCCTCCTCATATGAAAAGATCAATTCAAGATTGGTGTTGAAGATCAAATTCTATTGATTTGAGACATCCTACATTCATTCTACATCCATGGGAGCATCCCTACTTGTGGATTTGAGGATTCGAATGCTCTATAAGGACTTCAACATAAGCAAGGTGAATTGTTTCATTTACTTTTTTTATGCACATTACAATTTCAATTCAATTTCAAAGTTAATTCCTAAATTGGGGTTTAACCAAGGCAAACCCCCCATACAAACAACAAAACCCTCTTTTTCTTGTAGGTATAGGTGCAAAAGTTGGATCTGAGCTTGGATTCAGATACCCTTTTCGATGAACTTCCAAGATCTGTGAACAAAGTCAAAGTCAACCTTAATAATATTAATGTAGCCTTTGACCTTTTATCGGGGTCAAAGACTACCCGTTGTCAGAAAGATAAAAATTTTCTAAGTTTTGTTCGTCTAGGCATTTCCAGTCTAAAACAGGTTAGAATTGCCCGAAACTACACACATACATCAGAAATTGTCATTTTCCAAATTTGCCCTATTTTGAGTTTAGTATTTTCCTTTCATTTATTTCAGATTTCAAGCACAACCCCTCTATAGGGAAATATAAGGTTTTCTTCCTCTTTCATATTCTCCATAGATTGATTCGATTGTGTATTAACCTGTTGGTTGATCAATTTGGATCTCTCCTTTGGGAATTTGGATTTAGAAGTGGATCTCATATTTCCCTCATACATTATATAAGGGAACACTAATTTCCTTCTATTCAGGTACATTTTTTAGGAACAACTTCTTTAGTGTCAAAGATCTGAGCTTTTTGTATAAAAAGTTAGCTCCTGGAACCTGAACTTCAACATAAAATTGTGAACGGTTTTGTTCAATCTTAATCTCTTGCATAGATTTAAGAGCAATGATGTGAATCCAATCAAAAATTGTGTCACTTATACAGTCTAAAGCATTGTTAAACTCAAAAAGTTCAAGATTACCAAAACGAAGCTCAAAAATAGTGTCTATTATATTTCGCATTTCAGCATGGCCACGCAATGAATAGAAGAAATCTCTTGAAAATCTTAGGCTTTTACCGATCTCCAAAAGAATTGCCATCTTTTTGAGATTAAAGAACAAAACACTACTTCTTTCAGAGAAAGTTTACTAAGAATGGTGGTCAGTATGTTATCAACTAAATCGTTTAGGGTTAGTCCATTTTGTTTCCAAGCCATATCTTCCCTAGCTATTTTAGTATTGTTCTATGAGTAGATATTTATATTTGGTAGGTTTATCTTGGAATGTTAAATTATTTTATATGAATAAAATGATATTAATTATTTCTTTAAACTTAGTACAAAATCACTTTTACAATATTAATTTGAAAATAAATAAATTAAAAACTATTAATATAATTAGTAGAGACGCTCTACAGTGAGAAATCCAAAACTTTTTCCGTGCATCTCTGTAAATTGTGCTATTTGATTAAATTGTCACTCTTAATTTATAATATCTATTTTTAAACTAGATTTAATGTAGAGTATAGAAATATCGGTAACCAAATTAATTTGCACCGCATGCAAAACTGTTTTACAATAATTCACTACTACACATATAACCACAGTTTTGTGTTGTTGTTTGAGAAAAGAATTAAATCATGTGGCTCATAGTATTGGATTCTCTTTTGTTTTGCCACAACTTCTTTCTTAGATAAACTTTTTTCTTTCACACAATACTTTCGATTATTGTTTATTTAAAGCTTAAATTACCCTAACAAATTATTTTACCTTAAAGTCTGCAAATCGGCTTCCTAATTTGGAAAATTTTATATGAACAGATGCATATCTTTTAAGAAACTGATATTTATAATTTGGTGGATATTTAAATTTATATATTTTTAATAATAACTATTTTAGGGTTTGTATTTTTGGTGATGTGCTTTATGTTTGTATGAAGGTGATGATGGGTATGACTTCAACTTGCATGGCACGGGGAGCATTTGTTACAATGTTGCAGAGCAACATTAAAATTCTTGATCGAATGAATGAATTTATCAGAGGATTAGATCAAAATGTACTTCACACATCAATGGGAAAGGCTACAGTGGTTGGAATAAGTCTGGCAGCCCGCCAGTGATTACGTAGTATTTGCTCTTCATGTTTTACTACACCCATATTAAAAATGTTATTCTACTGGCTGACGGATGCCAAGTGCTCTATTCAAACCAGCTCACTGATAGATTGTACGTGACATCAATGCTGATTGTGCCTGCCATAGTGTAATTGTGATTTGGAAGTGCTTCTACAATGTTTGACACTCCCGCACACATATTCACGTGGGAAATGGATTTCGAGGAAGGCCAATAGGTGGCTGTACTCGAGCGCAGAGGTAGCATGATAAGTATGCTGACTAGAAGAAAATCCATCGGTAATTCTGTAAACTATAATTTCAACGTTTACTCCACCTGCACAACATGTATGTAATGATGCCACAAACGTTTATCCAGCCCACTGAAAAGACAACTCATATGAAGGGACACTTTTTAAGTTTTTTAAGCTCTTTCCTTCAATAGAGTTATTCTTAAGTGGACAGGATGGCTATGGGTGATGAAGAGGGGTTTGTCTCTACAATAAGCTCTTTCTTGGTGGTTGTAACTTATAATGAATAAATATAATCTGTTAGTTTTTGGCTACTTTCCGACACTTTACAACTTCACTACTTACTCCTCCATGAGTTATATGTTGTCCCAAATTTTAATTTGTATTTCATATTTTACGGCCATTTTTGACTTCTCTTACAAAACAATTTAATTAAAATTATTATAAATATATTATCGTAATATTCAACTTATATTTTTACCTATATTCACTTCAACTTTTATCTTCCATTCCAAATAATATTTTCCTCCTTATAAAAACAACATTATTTCAAATTCATGAGGAATTCAACTCTCTTTGACTACACTATAAGTAAATGAGTTGTATCCCTAAACTTAATCCTGTCATGTAACCTTGTTTCCTTAATTTGAACTCCATTTTCCAATTTCAATGATATCTCATATATTATTTCACCATTACATTCTAGCTTGCATGCAAAAACAACTTAAGTTGAAAAACCTATGACGTATATCTGAAGTGTCCTACATTGTTTTTTATTAAGGTAACAATAGGTTTTGAAGGGGCCCCGAAACCCTTTATAATATCGGAACTTAGGATAAGACTATTGGAGTTCCAAAAGTAGAACAATCCAGCCAAAAACTAGGCCCAAACACCTCAAGAATAAGTCCATCCAAGAAATGAAAGGACACCCAAACAAAAAAACAAGATCACTGCATAAGAATAATCAATGAAAATCTATGACGTATATTTGAAGTGTCCTACATTGTTTCTTATCATTGAATGATTAATATTTTTTTAAACAATATGAAAGATGCACTCTTCTTCAATATTAGATTATTACAAGAAGATTTTTTCTAATACGGATTGTATGGTTTTATGTTGAAACTCATGTAGTACTAGAATTTTTATATGGTTTACTTGCCATAATGTCCATAGCTGGAAGTATAGTGATAGTTTTTCACATGAAAAGTATTTCCATGCACATGCGAAGAAAACTTTAACGTAATCATTTATGATAGAAAAAAGGTTGAGCAAATGAAAAAAAGAATCTACACCTGTTAACAGGTTCCAAGCTTTATGCATTGGAAATAATTAATTTTAACTATTTAAGTAATAAATTCATTTTTTACATTAATAGCTTCCTTAAGTATACTAAATTATTCATATACTAAATACAATCTACATATATTTAGCCCAAATACAAAATTAATATACTAAACGATTCATTTATATAAAGACAATGTAATAAATAATAATTAAAAGTTTATTGTACCCAAATTATTAATTTGGGTACCTATTGCATACCAATGTGCAATTACTAATTTCTCTATAATTTAATTCAATACTTAGGTTCATATTAATGTTATAATATTAAAATAAATTATATTAATATTATATAAATTAATGACAAATTATTAACAATCAATTAATCTTATTCACAATAACATAAGTATTTGCTATATATTTCTAGTAATATTTTAAAATTATATTTATATTTTATTTGTAATTGTATATTTTATTTGTAATTGATTTTTAAATAATAATTAAAAATTTATTGTAATAAATTACTACCCAAATTATTAATTCGATGTACCTATTGCATACCAAAATGTAATTACTAGTAATAATAGTTTTAGGGTTTGCGTTTTTAGTGATGTGTTTTGTTTTGTTGCATTTACATGCACCGATATTTTGTGCATTATTTTGGTCTTGTTCTGTTGTCTCTTTACTATTATTTAAATGTTTTTAAATTGTAATACTCGTTCAAATTTTATTATGGATAATATTTATAATTCCTTAAATATCAAATTTTATAATTTTTTATTAAGCCAATAGGCTTTCTCCTAGGGAGATGCCCATCCATTTTTGAAGACTATCCTGTAGTCTTACATTGTAGAATAGGAAACCGATGCCGGGAATATCTACTGGTTAAAAAAAAATGTGTCAATGGGTAAGTGGCATTTAAAACATGTCAATGGGTAAGTGGAATTTTTACAATAGTTCATGTAGCTGGTGTGTGCTTCCACATTATGTATGCGGTGGCAAGTAAGGTTTTATCTCTCAGTAAGATCCAGGAAGGGTGTATAAAAATGTTGAAACCAACAACATTTGAGTGCACGATATAATGTTCATACTACTTGTGAGATGTTTCTTCTGTGCACTTGAAATCCTCTAAACATTTATTTCCCGCTACTATTTTTGCACATATGTGCAAACCAAAAGATCTCTTTTCTCAATAGGAATTCACCTTTTTTAAGTCAGATTTCCACTTATTTTTCTCTTGGATCCTTCCTCACTTCTACTAGGGAGTTTGGAAAGAACACAACAACTAGATTTTATGTGATTGCTCCTCTCCTCCTAAAATAATCTTTGAAAAGGTCCACTTTGTTGTAAAGGAAAAAATTTATTACTGTGGTGGCTGTAATCATTTTGCAGGAAAGGTCCAGGATGTGGTTCAGGAGAAAAAACATAATTGCACGTAGAGCTGCCCCTCGGTAGGCTAGTCCAAAGCCAACTTTGATGGTGCTGCCAAAGGGAACCCTGGTCAAGTGGGAATGGAGGAATTATCAGGAACTGCTTTGGTTTTGGCTTAGCGGTTGTCATCTCTCCTCTTGGTCCTCAAACTACCCACTTTTTTGAAGCGAGTGTGGCCCTCCAAGTCACCAAACTAGCCCATGACATTGGGTTCAAAAAGCTCTGGCTCGAAGGTGACTCCATGAATATCATCAACTAGTTAAATTTCAACCAGTCCCCGTCATGGTCTATATCCAACATGATCGAAGAAACATGTGCTATCCTTAATTCTTTTATAGCGATTCACATTCCCCACATGTACAAGGAAGCCAATAGTGTTGCTAATTAGTTTTCCAACCTGGTAGTTAAAAAGTAAGCTAATATGAGGTGGCATCACAGAAGAGATTTCCCTCATGAAATGAAGCATTTACCTGATAGGGATAGACTCCAAGGGACTGAGGGAATCATAAAAGATAATAATGAAAAGTAATGGAGATTTTTCGTAGTGTTTTTCCATAAATGACAAGTACTAGAGGGGCAGTAAGGATAATTACTACACGTCCCCTATGCGTGCTTTCTGGGTATTCATTTCCAAGAACTGTATTCCTACCCAAAGGAAAAAAACAAGCAAGCTAAGAATGATTGTTGCTAGAAAGATTGATATCAACAGTTTTCAACCTCACCAAAGAAATGTCCAAATCCAAGCTAGAGCAATGGTTGGGGAAAGACACAAAAGGGAGTGCGAGAATGACTATGCGAAGTAGAAGAGACACACAAATTTTTGGAATTCTCTGGAGAAAGGGTAAATAATAACCTTCATCAAAAGGCTTCATCGAAGTAAGAAGGCGGTCAAAAACATCTTTGTGAAGAGCTGGAATGGAGGAATTGTGGAGATAGAGGGAAAGACCTTTATTGTCACTGAAGAGGTCATTACAAAAGTCACTGGCATCTCCATAGTTGGAAACAAAATTTAATGGGACCGCAAAATCTTGGACAATTGTGTCAATGACTTCATGAGAGATGAGGAAGAGAAGAAAGCTATTGTCAAGACTGGAACCTACTACCAGTTTGAGGGAATGAAAATGTTGTGGAAGTTTTTTCTTAAGGCCCTAATCTCTTATGTCACTTTGGACACAAGGTTTGACAGAATTAGGACCTACCACTTTGTGTTACTGAACCACTTCAGGCATAGAATGAAGATATCCTTCCCATTCTATCTTTGTTCCTCAATAAACAAAAATATTAATGGTTTTAGGGAGAAGAACATAGCTAACTCTGCTTTGCACGAGGGCCTATTATTTTTAATATATGAATTATTTAAAGCCCAAATTCTGGGAAAGGAGATCACGGAGAAAAATGAAAAAAAATGATGCTTCTGGGTTGGATTACATCCCCTCGAAAGGAAACAGTGAGGGAATGCACTCTCAGGATAACGAGGAAGAAGATATCAAAAAATTAAAACATGGGTCCTCCTCAAAAAAGATACTTTCGAGCTCGGTCAAATAGGAAAACCCTCCAAAAAGTAGGCCAGAAATGAGAAACCCTTGTTAGGAATGGGAAAATTGAGAGGGGGGAGGGGTGAATCAGTGTTCACTGTATTTTATCTTTTCACTTAATCTTTAAACTGAACTTAAATGCTTAAGTACTGAAATGAACATCCACATAAACATAAAACATGAAATCAACACATAACACCGATATGGTTACGGGGAAATCATAATAGGTAAAAACCTCGGTGAGAATTGACACCCACTAATATTTTGTACGAGTGTTTTATGATCCTTGTTAGAAGATCCTTAACCCTGTTAGGAGTTTCTTTACAATGCATTAAGTATAGTAGACCTTGTGAAGGATTAGACCCTATTAGGATTCTTTTACAATAAACCCTGTTAGGGGTGTGGACGCACTATCCTAGGTCTCACTACTCAAGTGGTGAAGGCTACAACCTTCAGATTTCAGATACACACTATATCTGCTGGATGAACTATCACTATGACACTGCTTGTCTGATTAGTTCCTATGATACGCTAATGCTTTGACCTCTTCCAAAGCTCTAATACATCTTATAGTCTCTTCACACACTTCTACTCTACTTATCACAACTCTCTATCGACTTCCATGCAGATTACAATGGGTGCATCTCATATTTATATGTGCATACAAAACAAATAACCAAGTCGGCCCTTTAACTGATTACATACAACACTTCCAATTGAATTAGCTCAAGCATGTTTACAAACAAATATATTTACATGTCAGGAACCTAATTACAATAGGTGCATAGCTTTTACAACATTATAATATAATGACAAATCAAAATGCTAATAGTCGGTTGCTTACTCTATTCTTCTTTGGCACACACTAGCTGTGTAACTTCAACTGTCTGTAACTTTGGCATACTTGCATATCTAATCATGCACTCATAGACTAAGCATGAATATTGTCTAACCAACTTATCTTTTAGGGTGCACACCATAACTTGGTCATACGCATGTGCGTTGATGCTCTAAGCTTTAAGTACTCTGTACACTCTCCAATCTTCAACACTTAGTTGATTAATGATCTTCTCATCAAGTGCATTGACTCCAAACTATTATATGACTTTTTTGCCATAATTATAACACTATACTAAGTCATATACACTAGTATAGCCAACTTGCCAACAATCTCCCCCTCTTTCATTGATGGCAACAAACGAATATGGCCAAGTATCTAACTATTCATTAATACAAAATACTTTTGTCTTATATCTCCCTTATACATAACTTTTTGTCTTATATCTCCTTATACATATCTATAACCATATTCTATACATACTCCCCCTTTGACAGTAATGAAAAAGGTGCCTCAAAACTTTATAGATGATTACTTATTATGATAGAACATTCAGATATGCTATTTGTAGGTTTTGGATCTCCTTCTTCCAAAATGTGATCATGGAATTTACTATCTGTAGATGGGTGCATAATGCATAATGTAGATTCTCCATCTTCTCCAAATCTATGCTAGGACCTTGATCATATGTCACCATGGTGGCATCGATCTCCTTGATATTCTAATTAAGTGTGTCTAATGAGGGCGCAAGAGCATTCCTTAGTTGAGTCTACCTAGCCCTTATCTTGGACATCTCCTTTTCTACCTTCTCAATATTATCTATCTATCCTTGGTAGACATTATTAGACATGTTCACATCAACTAATGGATCTTCTACTAATTTCATTATGATGTCTATCATAGCTTTAGCCTCTTGTATCTTCTTGTATAGATCACTAGTCAATTTGTCCTTGTTCATACAGTCTGCAATGATCTTTCTGCCCTTTGTTGCAAACTCCTTCAAGGATGCTTGACTAGTCTTTAGTGAACTAAGTTCAAGTGCATGGTTTCTAACCAATTCACTAAGCCTCTTCTTCAAATATTTTTCTTCTACAACTATTGATGCAGATTCTTCTAGGCTAGTGAAATTACACTTGAACTGTGAAATGACTACACTTACATCATCAATGGAGTGTACCTTGGACACTTTCTTGTCTGCTGGTAACAAATTGTTCAAGATGGTTACTGATTCTACAAGGATGGGATTCCTCATTACTTGTTTCTCCTTGGCTTTCTCCATAGCTAAGACACTAAACTTTATCAAGTCTTGTTCTCCCCATGAATCCAAACTAGTTGTGTCAAGTGTCAAAATTGACAACAATGCTATTGAGGGAAGTGGAGTGATAGGAGTACTATCCATAACTTCCTCTTTTACACTTATTGTTATTGGTTCATTTTCTTTTCTCTCTTCTTTTTCTTTTTCTTTTTCTGCTTCTTTTACTATTTATTCTTCTTTCTTTTCTTCTTCATTTGTTATATCTTCAATCAATACTTCTTCTTGATGAATGGGAGGTGTGTTACTACATAAGTTTTTAGCATCTTGAGTACTTATAAAATCCTCTTCAAACTTGTCCAGATCCATATCTATGGTGGCCGCCATAGTAACTTTTACATTATCAATGAAAATTGAGTCATCCTTAGGTGTCTCTGTCATGGGCGCAATCTTCTCTGCATCTGTGGATGTATGAACTATATGCACTGATTCTTGTGGACCTCTAGATTGTACATTGATGGTCTCTGACTCTTTTGCAACCATTGTGGGTACTTGTGTTGTAGGCACAGTAGATGGATACATATGCCTATCCATAAAGACCTTCTCAAAGGCTTTCTCTATTTCCTTTGCAAATAATTCATAGTTCTTGTCCATTATGTGCAAGGTCCTTGACTTAGATCTAAGATGTGGTTTCACCAAGTCTAATAACAAGGATTTCTCCTCTAGAGAACATATAGAAAGGGTTTCATCTAGAATCTTTTCTCTTATTCTTAAATCTTCTTCAATAGCCTGTCTCTTTTGGAACTCTAAGATGTTCCACACATTATTAGGGATCATAGTCTTCAATTCTAATACTATTTTCTTAAACTTTAACATATGTTTGACAATCATCCCATGCATCTCCAGTTTTTCAATCTCACTATATTTCTCATAAAACTTTCCTAGTTGATCAATTCTTCCATCATCAACAATCCTTGTACTTAGCACACTTAGATTAGGTTTGAAACTTACTTCAAGAGGTGCTTGAGTCTTCCTTCTATTTCTTGTTACTCTTGAGGATGGATGACCAATGCTAATTTCTTTCTTCCTCTTAGGAATTGCCTTATACTTAGGAGTAGTAGTAAGGTCAATGGTTTCCTTGGGTGCAGAAGGAGTAACATCAGTTTTACCCTTCTAAATATTAGACTTTTCTATCTTCACCTTCTTCAACTTAGGATCTTTTGATTCAATTTTTGAAAAGCAATCTTTTGTTCCCTTGCTTTATCTAGGTCTTCTTGAGACACTCCATGAATTCTCAAGATCTCTGAGGTAACCTTGACAACCTTCCTTTTAGTTGTTGCACTATTCAAGACTGCATCAACTTCTTTTGTTTTCTCTTCATAGGTTCCCCATCTTGGCTCATTAGGGTCTTTAGGTGGTGAAAATAGAAATTGAGCATAAGCCTCTAGAATAGGCTCTTCCACTTCATATCCTAGTGGATGAATCCACTTTTTTCTTGGTTCAACTACCTCCATGCATGTTGTGTCAGTCTCAACCATAAAATAGATAGTATTCTTATACTTTTCAACTATCTTCTCTGGAATTCTGAATCTCATCTGCATCTTAGCCCTGAATGTTTTGAACTCCAATGTTATGTAATCCTTTAAAGTCATCTTATTAGATGCCTTGAAGGATATCTGTGGTATAGTGGGAATAGTCCTATCAAGGTATAAATTTGACACCTTTCCAACAATATGGAAGTACATATAAATGATCAAAGACCCAAATCTGAATATCTTGGTCTTATCATGCTTGATTGCCTTAATGTTTTCAATTAGTTGTGCATGCAGGATCTCACACAAGTTGAACTCTCCATTCTCCTTCACAAGTCTTATGGTTGCAAGAATTGTGGCCAAAGACACACTGTTCACCCTGCCGGTGTGTTGGAACCTATAACCTAGTATCATGGACATCAATTTGATGTCATCTTTCTCAAAAGGCTTAATGGTCATTCCATGCCGATCACTTCTTGACTTGCAAGTTTTCTCAAAAACCTTCCTTACATCCTTTCCTGCTAGAAGAATGCTGCCTGTCTTAGAGAGGCATGTAATCTCATGAATTAAGTGGTCGATAATTCTGACCAGTACTTCACCTATCCAAAATAGGTCATCATGAATTTTTCTCAGTAGATTCTTGATCCAATCTGATTCATAGAACTCATATGTCATAGCATACTCCACTATAGGGTGATTATTCCACTGTGCATACTCATCCATGAAGGTTTTCTCTAGTTTCATCATTGTTTCCATGTGCGCCCTTAATCTTTCCAATCCTATTGGTTCTTTCTTATAGTAAATGTATGCCCTAATGTCCTTGACATGCATAACGCCCATAGGCATGTGGGAGAATGCCCCTTCTAGGTCATCTAAGGTGGATTTTAATGGGTGCCTCTTAAATACATATCTTTTTCTTCTTTGCAACATCAAATACTATAGGAGTAGCCATCACTTGTATAACACTTTCTCAAAGGTTTCCAAGAGATTCTAAATCAACGCGATGAACTAGGGTTTTCCGCAACCAATTAAATGCTCAGCAAGTTACTGATGAATCAAACGATAATTATTATCAATCAACTACTAGGGCTCTTCTACTCTCCACTCATTCTCAATTCAAATGCAATGAGAGATCTTCTAACTTCTATGTACTTTAAAGTAGAAATTTTGCCATTAATGCTTGTCATGTAAACTAGGCTGTCACTTGAAATTTTCTATCTTTCATTCTGCATAAAATCAGCTAGTGTGCTCTTGCACATAGGTTCTTCAAGTCTCCAAAATCTTAAGTCCAAAGGCGCATACTCTGAGAGTGAGTATACCAGCCACGTAGGGGTCTAGAGCTAAATTAGCTCCCCCTATGACCCTGAGGGCCATTCATCTAGATGTAGAGGGTGCATCCATTGTGGATGCATCCAATACATTCTCATTAGCCTTATCCTTCTATGCTTCTAACCAAATCAAGATCGCATCCTATGAAGCTTTCACAAAATTGACTTCTCCTTCGGGATCCAAAATTGGTTCTTCGGGCTTTTTGGGGCTTTCCTGACCTCGTGTCCTTGATCTACAAAACTTTCAGATATGTCCAACCTTGTTACAAGAGTGAGAACTGACTAGAGGCCTTATATTCCTCAGCGCATTGACATGAGTCACCATTTTACATATCTAGCTGAGTGACCATTATAGTTACATATCTAACATGTAACATTCTGAGAACTTCTTACATTTGACTGATTCTAATTTCTTTGATTATACTGAGTCCTGTTCTTCTGACTTGTCTTGCAATTCATAGCTCTATGACCAAATTTATTGCATGAATAATAGTAACCATTAAAAGGTCTTACCTCTGTACAATTCCTTGCTATGTGTCCATGCTTGTTACATGCATCACAAGTGCAGTCTTCTGGCTTGCACTCATTCTTAGGTGGTTCAATATGATCCTTTGTTTGACTTTTAGTCTCCTTAGCTTTTGAGGTGCCTTCTGGTGCTTTCATTCTTTCTCGCATTTTGTCAATCTAATTTTGTACTTCATTGTATCCAATGCAGCTAGTATCTCCTTTAGCTCTTCTTGCATACAACTAAGATTATATCAAATTAGAGTTGGTGTGTAATTTATCAATGTGATTCTTAGCCTCTTTTAGTTTAGATTCCAAGCTTTCTTTGTTGTTCCATAGTTCCAAGATTTCCATGTTTTCTGGCCTTAATTCATCATTGAGTTGAAGGTTCTCTTTGATTTGTTCTTCATAGATTTCCTAATTGTTAATCAGCTTTATCATCAAAATCTTCAAGCTGTTCTTTCAAGGATTGCATTTTCTTCATTCATGTTCTTCACCATTATGCCTAGATCACTGGTAGAGTATTCTTTGAAATCCTTTCTTATCCTTTTGATGAATAATTGAGCATCACTGAGTTTTTCCTTTGTTCTTCAATTTTTCTTTCAGATTTGTCTAGGTTTTCAAGAGAATCTTCAAGATTTCTTTTCAGATGTTTCATTTCTGCTTTGTTCATGATCTCCTCAAGTGGTTAAAATTATTTGTTGAGGACCAGCGCTCTGATACCAATTGTTAGGAATGGGAACACTAGAGGGGGGGGGGGGGGTGAATCAGTGTTCACTATATTTTATCTTTTCACTTAATCTTTAAACTGAACTTAAATGATTAAGTATTGAAATGAACATCCACATAAACATGAAACATGAAATCAACACATAAACACCAATATGGTTATAGGGAAACCCAAATAGATAAAAACCCCAGTGGGAATTGACACCCACTAATATTTTGTACTAGTGTTTTATGATCCTTGTTAGAAGATCCTTAAACCCTATTAGGAGTTTCTTTACAATGCATTAAGTATAGTAGACCTTGTCAAGGGTCAGACCCTATTAGATGTATTTTATGATAAACCCTATTAGGGGTGTGGATGCATTTTCCTAGAGCTCACTGTGTAAGTGGTGAAGGCTACAACCTTCAGATCTTAAATACACACTATATCTGTTGGATGAACTGTCACTATGACACTGCTTGTCTGATTGGTTCCTATGATGCGCTAATGCTTTGAACTCTTGCAAAGCTCTAATACATCTTATAGTCTCTTCACACACTTCTACTCTACTTATCACAACTCTCTATCAACTTCCATGAACATTACAATGGGTGCATCTCATATTTATATGCTCATACAAAATAAATAACTAGGTCATCCCTTTAAAACTGATTACATACAATGCTTCCAATTGAATTGGCTCAAGCATGTTTACAAAACAAACATATTTACATGTCGTCAATCTAATTACAATATGCACATAGCCTTTACAACATTATAATATAACAACAAATCAAAATGCTAACATTTGGTTGCTTACTCTGTTCTTCTTTGACACACACTGGCTGTGTAACTTCAACTGTCTGTAACTTTGTCATACTTGCATATCTGATCATGAACTCATAGACTAAGCATGAATATAGTCTACACAACTTATTGTTTAGGGCCACATACCATAACTCATTTGTACGTAGGTGTGCTGATGCTTTGAGCTTTAAGTAATCTATACACTATCCAGTCTTTAACACTTAGCCGATTTCTAATTTTCTCATCAAGTGCGCAGACCTCCAAACTATTATATGAATTTGCTACCATAATGAAAACACTATAGTAAGTCATATACACTAGTATATTTAACTTTACAAAAACCCTCAGATGAGGATTATAACGACAATGATGAAGATATGAACATAGATGAAGAGGAGGGTAACTCTAAAGGTGAGGCCAGTAAGAAGATTGAATAGGCCAAAGGGGAAATTTCAATACTATGGGGGAAAAGCTCAGGCCATCTCTCATTTGACCTCACCATCAGTGAAGACAACTCCCCCCCTCCCCCTTTAGGAGCCAAAGATAATGCTCAAGACCCTAATACTGAGAAGCCCAATGAAGACTAGGGTAACTCTTCTATCCATTCCCCCAATTAGCAAGAGATCTCTAAAGAAAGGAACCAGTCTAGAGGGGAGTATCAAAGTCAAGAATTTGGAAAGAAGGGAAAAAAGTGTGGAGGAACTTCAATATGAACATAGTGCAGATGGGGATCATCAAGGAAGCTGTGAACCCCAAAATCCTCAAGGACATAGATGGCATAATTCATAAGGAGGGATCTGATTGACCTTGCACTGGTCATCGTTAGTGACAAGGCTAGGGAAATGGAAATGAATCTCCTAAAAAAAATGCTAAGAATAGCATGTTGGACTAGTTCAAGTCCTTCAAATGGATCTTCCATGAACTTGAAGATCTCAAGGAAAAAATCTAGAGCATGGTAGTAAAAGGATCACAAAGCCACAGACTAAAAGCATAGCCTGGATTCTCTAGATCGATCATCTTGAAGGAAAAATGAAAAGCCTTGAGGAAACCCTTAAAGGCATAGTAGAGAAAAACTTCAACATTCTCAAAGCCTCCAATGAGCATATCAAGTTGCTCATAGACAAAATGGAAGAGAAGATGGACAACAAGGAGTAGCAAAGGACCACTAAAGATAATAAGGAGAAGCCCAATGAAGGTCTGAGTAAGAGAACCAGAGCCAGATCAAAAGAAAAACTTCGTTGATGATAGATCCCATGACATTCAGAAGAGTAAAGAGGCAGCAGAGAAGATGGAGCTTCTTGAAAGAAATGCTATATTAATGCTCAGGAACCTTGCCTGATCCTATTCCTTGGTGCCTTATCCCTTTTTTTTTCTCTATTTTTGACTGCTCCTTTGTAGTAACTAGTCTCTTGGCCTACCTGTGACCTATTTCATCAGTTGCTTTGATTTTGTTCTATTCTAAATTATTTATTGCTACATTTTAAATTTGTTGTCTATTTAAGGAACCCTGTAAAACCTATTTTACTTAATCAAAATATATTTCAATAAATTTTTATTTTATTTTATTTACTTTTCAAAGAAGTTATACTTTCTAATTTAAAGTCTTCTTTTCACTTTTCTATTTTCATTACATAATTTTAAAAAAATGCATATTCAACATTATTAAATACATCCAGCCTTCTAATTTTTAAATATATTTATCATAGATTACAAAGGCATACATATACCACTTGTATTATTGAACACGAGTCAATGAGTTTGACTCAAAAAAACTAAGAGTTGAATCCTAAGAACAATATCACAATAATTAAATATATTTAATAATAAAAATCTTCAAATATATATATATATATATATATATATATATATATATAT